>CM050426.1:9313486-9425986 GCA_027564155.1 Gymnocypris eckloni scoliostomus
ATTCTGCTGCTTTCTTATTGTGTATTGTTATTTCAATTTGAGGAAAGGCGCAGCTTGCCTCTTTGGAGAGAATATCCCGCGCTGATCCATATGTGCATATGTATTATAGATACACATGATGTATTCATGAGACACATGCTACTGTAGCTGCTTATGGGGTTGTCCGTTATATGCTTTTCTCCATAGACTTCTATTGTAAGTGCATAACTGTCAACCCTAGATGCCATTTCTATGTTTTTATCATCACAAGCGCTCTTGAAGAACAGACAGGGGCAGTACAGTATTTTGACTTGCTGTATAATACGAACTGAATCAACTTAGGGCTGTGAATTCATGCAGACCCCATGTAGTAAAATAGGACAGCACACAGTGAAATTGCGGTGCTCCAATGGCTCTTTCTACCGCCATCTTATTCTGATATTTTAATGGTTGGAAAAGCAACAACGATAAAAATGCATATCTGCCACCTACTGGACCGGAGTGTGAACCCCTGGACAATGCACAGGCTGCTGCCACACCTTTACTGTGCAGGTACTGTACATATCTGCTTGTTTTACCCAAATTCAGTGTGAGTACAACATCATGATCAGACAGATCATCTCATTGAATTGACCAAACCAGATATCCATTAAGTGATCTTTAGTGCTCTACAGAAGAATAGCATGTTGCTTGGCAGGATTAAAGAGGTCCCCCCCCTTAAACAACACGCAAACAATGATGTGAGAATAGCCAAAAGTGTGTGAATGTGCAGTGGGTTCAGGTTTTGCAGTCTTTTCATCTCTCGTGTGCTCTTGGCTGAACAGACACAGTCTCAGAGGAATCGCTGTATTAGCTGTCAATCGTTTTACACACCTCACAGCTCATTTGCGTCTGTCATGAGGTATAATTACTGCTTCTGAGGAGTCCTTAATAGAGAAGACTTGAGTAAATAATCAGAACACCGGGATGCTTTTCAATTAATCGATCAATAACTGACCCCAGTACATACAGTCCAGTCCAGTCCTGCTCACACACCAGCGGTGTGTAATTATCAAGCACTTCTGAAGGTCTTCATCAGCTGGTGTACTGTACAGTAGGCCCATATACAGTAATGCCATGCTCTCTGATGAGGTTTGAGGATTGATTAGTGTCCGGTATGGTCCAGTGATGAGTCGATGTCATCCACCGGTTATGCTGATTGTTAAAGTAAAAGCAGCTGGAGCCAGATTTAATTATTAACCTGTGTTATACTGTGTTATACGGATTTTGAACAATATTATACATATATATACATGGCAACACTTAATTATAATTACTCCTTTTTTATAATAATCATGATCATAATCAAACTGGAGACACTTGTTGGCTACTGTTTCTTTACTATCATAGATATTTTACCTAACTTCATACAACACTATTAGACATTTAAGCTGAAGGCCTTATGCAGGCTTGTGTACAGTCAGTGTATATAACTGTATAGCACGGAACGAGGAGGATTTGTAACCTTTAAAGCAAACAGCTGAGCAGAGGTATGGCTTAGGTGTTTTGTATGTTGTAATTCTCACTGACAGCTTCTTGAGGAGTACACAGCATGTTCTTGTAGATGCTAGTGGCCACAATATGTTTATATAACATATCTTAAACGTGATGTAATTATTATTTAGCTTTGTGTTTGATGGTTGCTGTGGTGTGGTGTTTTAGACGTGGATATGGTGTCGAGTGCTGGTGCTGGTATATTTATTGGAGTATCTTGGTGTGGTTACACTGAGAGGCCAGTCGACTCCAGCCAGCTCGCCTCCTGTGATGTGATTAAAGCTGGCTTAATCGTGCCAGCATGCTTCTCCAGTGAACTTCTGTCACCTGAGCTGAGAAATCTCACTGCACCGTACTGCCAGAAAACATTCTGAGTGTTTATCAGGACCAATGAGACCAGGGCTCTCTGTATTCTCCATTCCCTCGCTGATGGAGTTGGGCTCCTTGCTTAGTTGTGGACACTTCATTTTTTTGGCATTATTGCCGACTTGACTGCACAGATACTATTTGAAGAGAACTCAACTGAGCTGATGATGACGCCACTGACTCAACAATGAACTGACTTTAACTGAAATATTGACTGCTCTTTTAAGAGTTGCTTTAAAGCAGCAAAGAGGAAGATCAAGGAGCCAAACTCCATCAGCGAGAGAATGGAGACTACAGAGAGCCCTGGGCTCATTGAATTTGGTTTGCATTATCGACACAATTTTCCCAAAGCTGCTTTGACACAATAAAGTGGCTACATAAATAAAGATGACTTTACTTGTATGGAAAAACAAACTATGAAAGAGTAATTGAATGATAAAATAGAGAGCTCTCGGGTCACGTAAAAAAATAGAAAAAAATTGTGTTTTCTGTTCTAGGTTGAAAATCTGTCCATGACACAAAAGTCAAGTAAGGTCAGATTTATTTATAGAGCACGTTGTACAATACAGATTAAATTAATTTAATTATTCATGAAAATTCAATTTTGAAACAACATGGTTTAGCTCAGTGCTGGTTCAGTTCAATTTAGTAACAGTAGCAGTGTTGTAATGTTCATCAATTATGAAACGACTTCAAACTCAGTTCATTGGAAGTTTTGTTCTCATGCAATAGTGTCAGTCAAATCAAATATCTTTTCTGAATACTAATTGTCTTATAGACAAAGGTGACAGTGGCAAGAAACCCAAACTCCATCAGGTGACAGAAATAAAGAAAAACCCTTCTGAAGAAACCAGACTCAGTAAGGAACCGTTTTTCTCTGACCAAATGAGACCCTCTCTGTAAAAACCAGGCTAAATTCATAAAATCTAATTATGAGATAACGAGCATCAAAGTTTGATTACAATAATTCATTTCACTATGATTTCAATCTTTGACATGGCCTTACTCAGTCAATATTAAAGATAAAAATAATATATTTTCACAGAATGTTCTTTATATGTAGGATGATTTTATGCAGAAAATAGTAAATGTCAAAAAAATGACTTTAGCTGGATTTTCACAGAGAGGGTCACAAATGAACAAACCTTGTGATTTATGATTCCAGGCTGCAGCACAGAATACAATTATATTTAATATTAGTAGTAATTCTCAGTTTATTTGCTTTATACATTCATATGAAATGTATTAAAAATACTTTTGGTTTGAGTAGGATAGGTGACTACTCATTTACTGAGGTCAACTAGATTTTAGATTCAGGCTTTAAATAAGCATGGACTTAGAACGGGTTTTAGCATGCTTATAAAGGCCCAGGTATACTTCACTTTTTACATTACAGCCGCGTCCGTGCAGTTTCAAAGTATACTCAGTCGGAGAAGAGAGCGGACGGACGAGCCTGACACATGCGCCGGACCAGTGTTGGGGAAAGATACTTTTAAAAGTAATGCATTACAATATTGTGTTACTCCCTAAAATAAACTAATTACGTTATTTAGTTACTTTTTATAGAAAGTAATGTGTTATGCTAGTTTTGCATTACTTTCGCGTTACTATTTAAACATGAGCAGGGCTTGATTGTTTTTAATACAAAAAGCTCTATTTATAGCAAATGTAAAAGCCTTTAACACCAAAAAGTGTACTGAATAAACCTCAGGCTGAAGAACGAGTAAATCACATCTGTACAGAAGAACACAGGAGAAGTTCAACACTCTTCAGCAATAAAACAACAACGAAGCACAATTGTTAGTTTATCTAAAGATGTTTTTGCTTATTAGTACGGTTGAACTGGATTATCAAAGGTCAGCAGCAAACACATCGGTTAATAAAATGGGATTAGATATATTTGTGTTTTTTTTACATATTTAATTATTGAAGGTTTGCATCATATTCTGAGTTTGCCTTTCACTGTTTTAATTCATTTTGATGAATACTAAATAATTTAGTTGCGCTCTGTCTGCTCGTTGCCTGCACACAGCAGAGCGCGAGCCCTATTGATGACGAAAGTGACGTAATGCGGATGGTCTGCGGAAGTTAGGCCTTAACTGAGCTGAAACTGTTGGCATGCTGAAGCTCTCTTAGAGAAGCACTGCTACAATAATCAACCCCAAATGCTGGATTACACTCTACCAGACGTTTTCAATCTAAGCAGACTATGCAAATACTCAATTTCAATCACACATTTACAGACTAATCTAAAAACAGAAAAATCTAACCAAACTGGACATCACACACTTCCCAACCATTAAGTCAATCAATTTTCAAGCTGAGTTGAGTGACTACATCACAGCACAGAGACAGTGGTCATAGACATAATACATGATATTCGCTTAAATACTGATTCTGGCAAAATATAATTGCTTGTACTACTCAATCTCAGTTCTGCGTTAGACACTGTCAGTCACAACATACTTTTAGAAAGACTGCCAAACTGGGTCGGGCTTTCTGGAATGGTCCTCAGATGGTTCAGGTCATACTTATAACGGAGAGGTTATTATGTGAGTAAAGGTGACCATAAGTCTAAGTGCATGTCCATGACATGCGGAGTCCCTCAAGGCTCAATTCTTGCTCTTGTTCAACCTGTATATGCAATAATAAGAAAGAACCAAATGGATTATCACAGCTATGCAGATGAAACCCAGATGTACTGCAGGGGCATAGCCATCATTTCAGAACTAAGGGGGACAGAAATGTAATATATATATTCCTATATAAGCAAGAAATAAGAGAAGGTTTCCCTATATAGGAAACAACATTTTTTCTTTAATTTCACTTTTTAACTTTAATTTCTTGCTTTTATTAGGCTAAGAAATCAGTTACACTGCTGGACAATAACCAATAATAATTTGTTTATATACTTTTTATCACATAATTTAGAATAGTTTATATACGTGCTATGTCAATTAGCACTGCATTGTTCATATACTTTATTTGTTACCTGGAGATTTTAAAAACACAAATACACCATATTTTGTCGCAGTAGTGTGTTTGATGTCTTCACGTTTACAAAAGTATTTTATTCAGAGAGTATTTTATTATTTATTATTTTATTCAGATATTATTTTATACAGTGATAGCTGGATGTTTTTGTCCATATTAGGGATTTCCTGGTACGTCTTAATTTATTACGATAAGTGCACATACTATTTCTGTTGTGACTGGGAGATGTAGCTAATTAGTTATCCTGAGGACCTCTGTTGAACCCTACAGTAAAGGCATGTCCTAACCTTGAGAATTTCATCTTTGTTGCCAAATACGGTGACCTCAGTTTAGTCTTTGAATAACTGGAAGAAGTTTTGGCACGTCAATACACCAGCACAGGTAGTTGGTGGGGTAGTCATTCGGAGACAGGGCAGTAGACACGGGCGTAGAATACATGGGGGAGGCGAGGGACATATCCCCCAAACTTTTCAGGCAAGTGTGTTCACATAAAGGGGTTTTCAAGGGTTGGTGTGAATAAATATATTTTAATATAATTTAAAAAGACTTGGATATGTTTTAAAATGTGTCTTTAGGCTATGTCTACATTGATCCGAATCCACGCTAGCGGTTTCAAGTGTTTTCCAAAAGTTTCATCCAAACTGAAATGTCAGAAAACATTAAGTTTTGCTTGACAAAAACACCGTCTTAGTACGGACGTAAGGCCAAAATGGAGAGAAAAACACGTTATCAAATGAAAACGTATTAGTGTTGGCAAGACCTTTGTAAGAACCGCCATACAGCCAGACAACACCAAAGCCTATAGTTTTCTTCTTGAGGAAAATAATAATATTTGAGGACTTGTTAAGTAGTTTTAAAGCCTTGAACTTAGGAACGTTCTAGTGAACTAGAATTTATCTCAAGCAATTTCTTAACTTCTTTCTGTCAATTCGGCCACAGACCTATAATCAGCAATACTGTATGTAAAATTAGCATTTCAGCAATTCAGCAGTAATTAGGGTCATATGTGTTTATCACTTGACGGCTCCAGAGGCATGGCTGAGATAATTACAACAGTTGCCATGTAATCATTCCTGGCTACTACTCAAGTGATTGACATTTGTAATAGTACGTGTTGGTTTTGTTGTAAGTATGAGTTTGTGGGTTGCTTTCAGTTGCTGATGTCATCATGGTGAAAAGCCTAGTATATGTTTGGACTTTCCCATATTTGTTTTACAGATTTTTGGTAACAGATAAATCGATTGATCATTTTTGCCTGTAAAATTTTGTATTTTTGGATTCTCTGGCACAGGAAAGACATGGAAGTCTAGTCACAATAATTTCTATATAGCGCATAATACAATACAGATTGTATCAAAGCAGCTTCACAGCGATAATCAGGAAACAGTTAACCAATTTCTGCTGTAGTATAAGTTATATAAGTTGTAGTTTGCACAGCAGGTAGTAGGTAGACCTGCCGTTTCACCAGTAGTAGACGACTGGCTTATTAGTGGCCTTAAGCACAATGAACGTCCTTCGTGGTAAAACTGCAGTGTGGTCCCAGCTGGTCCTGGCACTACACATTCAACGCTGGCCGTAGGAATCTGTGCCGAGGGCTTGTTTAGATGCCAAGGTCTTCGCTGATGTTCTGTCCTCAGGGTTTGCGCAGTCACCGAGGTCTGAGGATCTGTACTGATGGCTTGTCTAATTGTCATGGCCTTCACTGATATTCAAGGGCTATGGTTTGGTCATCCTTGGGTACAGGTCCACCATCTGGTCCACCATCCAGCTAACCACAGTAACCTTGGGATAAGGCTGAGAAAGACAGACTAATACAATAGTCACTTATGATAATGAAGCAAGGTTCTTTATTCTAGATTTAAACCTGTCAGAGTGTGTCTGCCTCATGAAAAATGTTAGGAAGACTGCTACAGAGTTTGGGTGCTAAATAGAAAAAGGATTTACTGCCCGCAGTCAATTTTGATATTCTAGGTATTATCAACTGGTCATAATTTTGAGGTTGCAGTGGTGTGAATACCTATAATGTGATAAAAGCTCACTCAAGCATTGATGAGCTAAACCATTCAGAGATTCAAATGTTAACAGCAAGATCCAGAACAAGGCTTATATGGTCATATTAGTTGGTTCAAGAGAAAACTCTAGCTACTGCATTTTGGACCAGCTGGATTTTGTGTAATAAACCTACAGGGATAAGTACTCTGATACAAACAGATAACAGTCAGATAAGTATGATTTGAAGCATGCCAACACAAATCCACTAATGCCAGCATTATTCTGGAAATGTGGGGATGTAGCCTATGTTATTAAAAACATATTTTTTATGAAAAAATGTATACTTAAATGTATTTGAAATACATTTGTTTTGTGCCAAGTGTACTACAAATACATTTACATATTTATGTACTTAATAAAAATATTCTGCAATTGTACGTTTGGTATACTAAACTGGTATACTTAAAGTTTGCTAAATTGTAACAACAAATTTTGTACTTAATGCACTTTAATTTTGTGGAAATAGTGCTGAGGTCCAATTAAAGATAAACTTAAGTATGTTTTATTTTGCTGAAGTGGAACTATTGCAAGTATCCTTCAGGGGCTCGTTTCAACAAGGACGTTCAACCAACTCTGAGTTTAAACTTGAACTCTGAGTTGACTTACCGTGATATGGGAAACTCAGAGTTTTTGGTTTCAAAACTGCTGAATTGTGTTAGTTCATTCTAGGGGTCGACCGATATGTGTTTTTCAGGGCCGATGCCGATACCGATTATTGCAGATCAAGTAGACCGATAACCGATATTTTGAACCGATATACGTGTCTGGTGTAAAAATGAAAATGAATGCCAAAATTAATAATAACAAGAGCTCTGACAAAAAAAAAAACGTTCTTTAACTGCTTTTAAACATGTCTTTAATTCTGAAAACTGTTAATAACAACAACATTTCCGTTGGTTTTAATTTACAGTACAGTGCAAATGAAGGCATAAAACATTAATTTAATTTATCTTTTAATCAAATGAGAGTTAGACTTTATTTTTGGCAAACAAATGAGTTTACTATTAAAATAAATAAAACATGGAAGAAATAACGTATTGTGTGATTATTCTCAACAAAAGTTGTAATAATTGTTGTAGTTGTATTACGTATATTCTACTGCACCACAGTAATATATTCGGCTAAACCGAACTTATATTTTGACAGGTTGCCATGAGGACCTTTTAAGTTTCTGTAGCCTATGTACAGTGGGGCAAAAAAGTATTTAGTCAGCCACCAATTGTGCAAGTTCTCCCACTTAAAAAGATGAGAGAGGCCTGTAATTTTCATCATATGTATACCTCAACTATGAGAGACAAAATAAGAAAATAAATCCAGAAAATCACATTGTAGGATTTTTAAAGAATTTATTTCAAATTATGGTGGAAAATAAGTATTTGGTCAATATCAAAATTTCATCTCAATACTTTGTTATATACCCTTTGTTGGCAATGACAGAGGTCAAACGTTTTCTGTAAGTCTTCACAAGGTTTCATTCATTAACAGAGATGCAGAACATGCAGGATTCATATTTAAATAGTGTTTTTGCGGCTTAATATTTATAGATACTAGTCCATAGCGCGAGTCGATTTAAGTGTACTGACCTACTTTTGATTAATTCATCCAAACTTCGACAAGTTCCATGACATTCCGCGTTATACGGTAAATTTCATTATATAACTGCATTCCGCGATTCCGCCCGCATTTTCCGCATCGCGGACATCATAGATTATATTGAGGTGTTTTGCAACTTCAGTGTAGTGGATTGTGATTTATTGCAACTTCAGCAACGTCTGCTGCTGCTTTACATTTGAGAGACAACTGATGCGTGATCACTGAGGCAGCTCCAGTTAGAAAGTGCTTTCGGTTTGAGACTGCCTTCAGTTTTCCGCGTTGATTGGTCGGACTCGTGACTCCCTAGATATCAGATGAGCGGTGGGCGGAGATTGCTCTGAGTGTTACGGCCACAGAGTGTTAAACTCAGACAGACTGCATCGAGCCAAATAGTGCATTTAAACATTAAATAATTTCACCTGTATTATTTATTCACCAATAAATAATGTCACCTGTAAATAGTATGTTTGTTTGCATAATAATAAAAATAAAAAAATAAAAATTATCGGCAAATCTGTTTTGAAAATGGCCGATATCGATAATCGGTAAAATGCTTAATATCGGCGCCGATAATCGGCCAGGCCGATAATCGGTCGACCCCTAGTTCATTCAACTCTGAGTATGTTGAGTCTGAGTTTAGCACATGCACCACTACTATGAAAAGTCGTGATCAGTGGAGCTCTGAAATTATGAATCACTATGGCAACAGCTTCTGCCAAAAATATGTTTGCAAACTTCCGAGTCAATGCGTAAATTTGATTCTCAATACATTTTTTATAAATTAAATAATCTCTAATCCAACCTGTTACGTTTCTTAATTAGAATAATACAATTAACTACTGACTTGTCGACAGCAAGAAGGCAGAGGGAGAACCTGCAGCAGCACCACTGACAGATGAAGAGGAGATGGTCAAGTATTGGAAGAATTATAAAATCCAAAAGTAAAACAAATACTTTTTTTGTTGTTGATTTAACACCTGTGGTGGTGGTTACGGCATCTCGTAGCTACTACTCATACATTTGGCAATCTTCCATTCCATACAGTAATCTGATTCATTTTCAGAAGGTGCGATGGTGGAGATATGCTTGTCATCAATGCATCCCACCACACTGGAAATCCTGAAGGAAATTCTGATCATTGGGTTACTTCCAGAGGTCACAGAAAGATGTTATCATGTGAACGTAATTTATCAGATTAGCCTCATTTAAACTGATTTCTACACCACTGACCTACAGTCCTGTGAAACTCCTATTTGACGGATTTGTGCCCAGGAAAAAATTCTCAGAAAGAGCGTGAGAGGGATGCACACATTCCTTAAAATCTGCATACAGCAGACTTATAATCTGCTCTGCATCTCCGATGTTTTAAAGTGCATTTTTCTTATTTTTCAAATGATCTGTCAATCTGTTAAAAATATTCTTGTTTCAATTTGCATTAAGATTATTTGTCTTACCCTATGGTGGACAATTTTACTTGTTTTACATAAAATGCTCTTAAAAGGAAAATCCCCCAGGAAACAATATAAATAAGACAAAAATACATTTTTGCAGCGTGAATGAACAAATAAGGTTTTTAAACATCGCTTTTTAAACATCGCTTACACTTTAAAATGGGGGTGGAGACTGAAATAAACTCTTAGGGTTTAGCGAAGAAAACCAGCTCCCTACCAGGGGTGCATTTCCTAAAAGCATCGTTAGCTAACTATGGTCGTAGGTTCCATTGGACTCTATTTGTGACAACAGTACTTGCGACCAAAGTTGCTTTTGGGAAACACACCCCAGGTTTGGTTCACAGAGTAAGTTATCACAGTAACTGACTCCGAGTATAAGTTACCTCTCTTTCAGAAACGGCCTTGACTTACCCTACTTTCTTGGATTTGACAAACCTCCCATTTTCAAACGGAAAACCTAATTTCAGGGTTAACATACTTAACCTTTCTGAAACGGGCCCCAGATACACTTTAAATATATTGCATTTAAATAATATACAGAGATCATGCAATCATTTTAATAGTGATATCACAACACATTTCAGGCATAATATTAAGAAATGTGCATTGAAGAACAAAGAAATACTCCAAATAAAGTTTAATTATAATTTTATATCAGTAAGTCTTAAGTGATGTGCCAATAAACATGTTAATGGATTTGAAGTATACTTAGTATGAAATAAATTTATTTTAATTAAACGATGGCATAGTTCTTGTAGTTTTTTGGGATAACATACAGGGTCTAACATACATGTTGTTGATTTGTATGATTTAGCAACTTTAGACAGTTATTCTTGTGTAACAGAGAATGAATCGAAATGTTCCTCTAGGGATCTACAGTGTGATGTGATACTGTAGAAGATGTTTGCGGGGCTATACTTTTCTCTCTGTTAGAAATGAACTTATTAATGTTATATTTCTTGTGTAGCCAATGTAGCCACTACATCAAATAAAGTTGTTTGTTTTCTTCTAAAGGAGGTGAAAAGTAAGCAGATCTATCAGTTTTAAGCCACTCCGTAGGTAGAAATACTACCCTTCCATGCAATCCAAAATACCTCTAGTTTTGTTTAGGTTTTCATACTGATAAAACAAAAATGTATAGCCTGAATGCACTGTAAGTCGCTTTGGATGAAAGCGTCTGCTAAATGCATATATGTAAATGTTTTCTTCCAACTGCGCTCCTTTTACGGGATGCTTTCTCTTGGTATGGGTGTGGTTATTATACCACAGTGTCAGACTATTCTCCATACTCTTCTGTAAGTGAAAAGAAGCAGGTGTGCTAGAAAAGAGAGAGTCCATAGTTTCTGTTGCAACATCAAGTTCTTCTAAGGTGGTTTGCTGAGGAGTTTAGACGAGTCAGGGAGATTATTTACTAAAGCAATATTTAGTGGTGGATGTAATAGTTAAATTACCATAGAAAAATTGCAATTTGGTGTCCTTTCCTCTCCTTTAGTACCAATATTTTTTTTATGTTAATTTAACTCTCCGCATTTTATTTCAGAAGCATTGCTGCCAAATGTCTGTAATGTCTGTAGGGTGGGGGAGGAACGCAAGAGCGTCTCACTGCATTGCACTCCTGGGGTAGATTCCAGCAACAGCCTTGCCAAGGCCACTGTAGGGGAGCCAGAAAAAGATAAGATTGTTTTGGGGCGAGTGAACATTCCAATTTTTGCAGGCTACTCTCTGTCCATTTTGACCATTTTGGTCTCCATTTTAATCAATTTCCCTTTGTAAAGCCGTGAACTTCTCCTTGGTAGAATCCATATTGCGATTATAGTCTCAGTCTCAATGCTGACCGCTCTTCCCACAGCTTCAATCATACGGGCAGCCTTGTGGGGCTTTGGACAGCTGTTCCCGTTTTCTGAATTCTTCGATAACCCAGGGCAAAGCCTAATCCAATCAGCAAAATACCTGTTATCATGGTTCCGAATAGGTAGATATCAATGTCCTCCACGGAAAGAGCCGCAAGACACACGATTCGCCACCTCTCCCACGCGCCATCGTATAGCCGGCTGCGAACGTTCCGTCAGGGCAGTCAGGTTCCCGAAACCCAAGTTTCGATAGTGTCAATTATTGTAAGAGACCACTTAATCCATAATATTTTAGTTTGGAGAGCAGTGCAGAGAGAGTCTCTCACGAGACAAGGGAACAAAGCAGGGAAGATAAGGGTGAGGACGGGGAGAGAAAGCGACCGCCTCCGTTGAGAGCCAAAGAGAAGAGAATAGATTTTATTAGCTTGTTCAATTATAATTGGTTCTGTTTATGAGTTAAGCCCAAATTTATTATATAATGGGTCATGTTACCACACTGCTAAGCAGCCTTCTGAGCATTAACAAAACACAGCACCTCTGCCGGGAGGATACCAAATTGGTTGAGCTCTTAAACACTATGCTCTATGAGACACCAAAACACTGCTATGGTTATTTTCGACTGTGTCAGTCATTGCTCAAACTGAACAATAATTTAAATGTGGTTTTTGCTCCATGAAACTTTACGGAATGTATGAGGCCTTAAATATACTTGCAGCCAAATTGTGGCCAACAAAGGTGACTACGTATATAAATGTAACCTTCCTCTGCAAATATAACCAATTACTTTCAGAGATCCCATCAAGCCAACCACCTTTGAGTAGACATCATCAAATCTACTTCTGGTTGAAACAGGTAAAAAGTAACCTTCAAAATTTGCCAAAATATCTATAAAATGCAAATTAATCTTAGACCTTAAAACAAGTCAGAATAAATGATAGAGCCATACTCCCCATAATGGGCGAGTTGAGAATGGAGTCACATATGCATAGGTGAGTAGATGATAGAATATGGCTCTTCATTCATGTATATTTGTTTAGATGGTCATAGTGTATGTATGGCACTGTGGGATTTGTTTCAATAATTTTCTCAGGACATCTTTCTATGGTTTTAATTTGAAGTATTGTCACAATCCTGTCACTCTTGCTTATTTTTTGGCGTTTTATTTTGAAGCATTCTGTGTCTTGTGTCTAGTCTACATTTAGTCATTTTGCAGACACTTTTATCCAAAGCGACTTACAATTGGGGAATACCTAAAGCAATTAATCTTGAAGAGGCAAACAGACAGAGGAAGTGCCCCTAACACCAAGTATCAGGCATTGTTAAAATAAGTACAAGCTAGCAAGAGAAGGAGAGAAAGATAAAGTGAAAGATTAAGATTTTTTATTTTTAAGTTTAGGATGAAGTCAAGTAGTGTCGAAAGAGATGAGTTTTCAGTTGTCACTCTGGAGAGTGATTTTGAGCCTCTCTGTGATGGTGATACCACGAGGCATCGCTCACTAGCAGATCTCAGACTTCTGGAGGGGATGTAGATTCGTAAATGGAGTGGAAGTAGGCGGGGCTTCTGGAGGGGATGTAGATTCGTAATAGTGAGTGGAAGTAGGCGGGGCTTCTGGAGGGGATGTAGATTCGTAATAGTGAGTGGAAGTAGGCGGGGCTTCTGGAGGGGATGTAGATTCGTAATAGTGAGTGGAAGTAGGAGGGTGCTGAGCCTGTGGTTGTTCTATATGCGAGCATCAGTGTCTTGAACTGGATGCGAGCTGCAACTGGTAGCCAGTGCAAGGAGACAAAGAGAGGTGTGACATGTGCTCTTTTGGGCTCGTTGAAGACCAGTCGTGCCGCTGCATTCTGAATCATTTGTAGAGGTTTGATTGTGTTTGATGGAAGTCCAGCTAGAAGAGCATTGCAGTAGTCCAGCCTATAAATGACAAGGGCCTGGACAAGAAGTTGTGCAGCATGCTCTGTCAGAAAGGGCCTGATCTTTCTGATGTTGTGTAGTGCAAACCTGCAAGATCGAGCAGTCTTTGCAATGTGCTCTTTTAAGTTCAGCTGGTCATCAAAGATTACACCAAGATTTTGACCGAAGCTGATGGGGTAATTGTTGATGAACCTAACTGAATCGTGAAGTCATGCTGTAGAGTTGGAGTGGCTTGGAAGACAAGAAGCTCAGTCTTTGCCAAGTTGAGCTGTAGGTGATGTTCTTTCATCCATGCAGAGATGTCTGCCAGGCAGCCTGAGATCCGTGCAGCTACCTTTGGATCATCTGGTCGAAATGAGAGATAGAGCTGTGTGTCATCAGCATAGCAATGGTAGGAGAAACCATATAAAAAAAATAAACACTTCAACAAACATAAAAGCAATTATTTATGATGGTATGTATATGTCTATACCCTTGTTGTGTAAAAAGGTTTTGCATGGACAATTCATAATGAGCCCTGGCTAAGTGTAGTAAATAAATAAATACAATGTTAGAAGTCTGTTTGAACCACTAAACTTTCTGGTTTTAGTATTTAGACAGACATCTCTAAGGTGCTTTTAACTACATAAATAAAAGGAATAGTTCACTCAAAAATGAAAATTATATAATTTACTCACCCTTATGTGCTACAAACCTGTATGAGTTTGCTTGATACATGATGATTGACACTACTTGATTTTTTGATTTTAAACTAAATCAAACTTACTTCTTAAGAAATAAATTATACCGTATATTACATGTGCATAATTGCATATTGTCACAATTAAACTTTTGTCATCAGCAGCTTTGACACATCTTAGGGTGGTGAAGCATTACTTTTCTTACTTCCTTCTTGTAAACAAAGTAAAATACACTAATAATTACCTCCAATCATTTATCTTTATCCATTTTGTCTCTTCAGAATGTGGGTCCAACCGTGTATTTCACTCTCGATTGAGATCATAGAAATCAAAGTCATTTCTATGATGCACATGCTACTTACTTAATCAATAAAAATGTCTCACTACTGAAAAGATACACAATTGAAAAAATAGTGATCAAAATGTTTGTATCTCATATTACAGGTCAATTTCTACACAGAAAACCACCCATGAATATTTCAATAAATCAACAAATCTTTTTTAAATCAAGATTAAAAACTGTTTTAACAAAATCTCAGTAGTATGTCTCTTATCTAAGAGTGTCAGTGGTCTCACATTTCTGTCACGAAGGCTACCTCAAATCAAGCATCTTATTGAGGAGAGGAATGCTCTTACTTTTCTAAAGCTGAGTCCACACTTCATGATTTTCAAAGTCATCGGATCAGCGTTGTTTTCACACTGCACGACTATCTGGGGTAGCATTCAGTTGCAGCTGTGTTCACATTGCACGATGGGTCGGCGATAAGAGGTTACACACTGCATGACTTTACAATAGGAAGAATCGCCGATGTCCTATGTTTCATATAACTCCTCCCCAAACTTCCCTCTGCGCTGAATCTCGCGCTCTCATTGGCTGTAGGTCATCACCATGTATTATTCAGTCAGAACTCATGTCACACAGCAGGATTGTGAATCACTAACAGCTCCAGATATTGCTTCTTTAATAATTCACACTCTGTGATTGTCACTGACGTGATCGAGCACCAATTTGAGCCACATTTTTTGGCGATTTCTCAAAACCTGTCGGGGAGTGAAAATCGGAGCTAAAATCGAGCAGTGTGAACTCGGCATAAGATATCAACCTTCTCTTCATGGTGGATGATAAATACTGACAGCATGCTAACCGAACCATATAGTTGTCACGGTACACGGGGATCCAGGAACGAGGAGACGAGGATTCTGACAAACGAGGTATTTAATGAGAGACAAACGGAGGAGAGACAGGAACACAGGTAAGGACATCTACGACTTAGACACATGACATTAACAATAATCCACAAGTAACATGGGGCAGAACAGACTAGATATAGGGAGACATGACTGGAAACACCTGGGACATAATCAAGATACAGACGGAGACTAATTAACTAATAATGGGGAACAGGACGGATCAAATATGGGTGAGGAGACAAAGGCAGAGGAAGACAAAGTCTGACAATACCCCCCCCTTCCAATAGGCGCGTCCCGCGCCGTACGACATCGAAAGGGGAGGGTGGGCACTCTGGAGGCCTCAAGGACCTGGAGACCGGACAGGTGACCTCCAGGGCGGTGCCCGTTCCGGGACCCCCGGGCGGATCCGGGACTCAGGCGGCCACGGGCGGATCAGGGCGGCCATGGCGGATCCGGGGATTCCGCGCCATGGCGGATCCGGGGATTCCGCGGCCACGGCGGATCAGGCGGCCATGGCGGATCCGGGGATTCTGGCGGCCATGGCGGATCAGGCGGCCACGGAAGGTCCGGGAACTGAGGAGGCCATGGCGGAGCGGGTGCTCGGGCGGCCATGGAGGAGCGGGTGCTCTGGTGGCCATGGAGGGTAGCCCCAAAATTTTCATGGGGAAGCTCTCATCCCAGGGGGCGCCAGGAGCCGTGGAAGGCGAGCTGGACAGGGCCAGCGGAGGGAATGGTGAGCTGGACGGGGCCAGCAGGGGCTCAGGAGAGCTGGACGGAACCAGCAGGGGCTCTGGAGAGCTGGACGGGACCAGCAGGGGCTCTGGAGAGCTGGACGGGACCAGCAGGGGCTCTGGAGAGCTGGACGGGACCAGCAGGGGCTCTGGAGAGCTGGACGGGACCAGCAGGGGCTCTGGTGAGCTGGACGGGACCAGCGTGGCCAGCGTGGCGCCGGGTGCCGCTGACTCTCGGGCGCCGGAAGAGCTGGACGGAACCAGCGGGGAAATTGAAGCGCACTTACGAGGAGCCGGCACTGGAGGGCGCTGTCGAGGTGCAGGCACTGGAGGGCACTGGCGTGGTGCAGGCACTGGAGGGCACTGGCGTGGTGCAGGCACTGGAGGGCACTGGCGTGGTGCAGGCACTGGAGGGCACTGGCGGTGCAGGCACTGGAGGGCACTGGCGTGGTGCAGGCACTGGAGGGCACTGGCGAGGTGCAGGCACTGGAGGGCACTGGCGAGGTGCAGGCACTGGAGGGCACTGGCGAGGTGCAGGCACTGGAGGGCGCTGGCGTGGTGCAGGCACTGGAGGGCACCGGCGTGGTGCAGGCACCGGAGGGCACTGGCGTGGTGCAGGCACTGGAGGGCACTGGCGAGGTGCAGGCACTGGAGGGCACTCTCGGAGCAGGCACCGGAGGGCGCTGTCGGGAGCAGCCACTGCGGCGGCGCTCGGGAAGCGCTTGAGCTCTCGGCGGCGCTCGAAGCGCGGCTCGGCGGCGCTGGAAGCGCTGGCTCGGCGGCGGAAGCTCGAAGCGGGCGGCGCCGGGAACCAGCCGAGACGAAGACGAGCTGGGCGGCACCAGCGAAGAAGAGCTGGGCAGAACCAGCGAAGAAGAGCTCCGCAGGACCAGCGGAGACGAAGAAGAGCTGAACGGGGCCACCGGAGACACTGTGGGCTGGTTTCGACTGGGACCGGTAACTTCCCAGACACCGTAGATCCCTCTCCAACACAATCCTGTGGTGTCTGGGAGATCCATAGGGCGCTGGTAATTTGCCCCGAGCCGAAACAGATGGAGGATTGCCGCGTGGAGCTCCGCCACCGCGGGCGAGCTTGCAGAATTCTCCGGCGAACACCACGAATGGGAGATTCCGCCGGCTAAGGGCAAAGGCACAGGCTGCGAACTCCATCGCCGTGAAGGAGAATCCGTTCTTCTTTTATGGGTGGATTATTCTGTCACGGTACACGGGGATCCAGGAACGAGGAGACGAGGATTCTGACAAACGAGGTATTTAATGAGAGACAAACGGAGGAGAGACAGGAACACAGGTAAGGACATCTACGACTTAGACACATGACATTAACAATAATCCACAAGTAACATGGGGCAGAACAGACTAGATATAGGGAGACATGACTGGAAACACCTGGGACATAATCAAGATACAGACGGAGACTAATTAACTAATAATGGGGAATAGGACGGATCAAATATGGGTGAGGAGACAAAGGCAGAGGAAGACAAAGTCTGACAATAGTGAACACCTTAGCAACTGCCTAAAGTGCAGATTACAGATTTTCTTTCAAAAACGTAAAAATCAAGTTTATGTTTGCACTTGACCAATACTGAATAATGTAAATATAAAAGGCCCCGGTGAATTTTTTCTGCAAGCTGTAGAAGACTGTTGAGCAGGGTAGCATTGATCAGGTTAGCTGGATACCCTGGTGTAGAAGTGAACACAAAAGGGTTCCCACGAGACCCGGCTTTGGCTTTAGCCTGCATCAGATGGAATCAGTCCTGCGTGTTACACCTCAATACAGCTGCGCTCCCCGGGGAATCCTATCAGCGCTAATTCCTCCAGAGTTAATGCTGCCGGAGCAGATGGCGAACAGACCTGTGCCTGTTTATTTGAGAATAGCCGTGTGTGTGGCGGCTCGTCGGGAGCAAAGCCTACAGCGCTAAACCGTGGAGATGTTTAGCAGCGGCTGTTTGAAATGTTTCTGCAAAGATACTGTAGAAGAGCTAAATTAGTCCATCAGCGAGAGCAGCTCCTGGCAGAAAGTCTGACGCACAGAGGTTGTTCATGAAGAGTCGTGGCATTGCTTATTCCTGGGAAAGCTTTGAGAAAAAGTATTTGAATTTTTCAGTGCATCCCTTAAAAGAGTGCTTAATGGGCTCTCAGCTGGTAACAACACACCCATAAACACACACGCAGCTTGACTCACACACTCACACATACATATGGCTTCTTGTAGCTTTTTACATGAAAACATATCTGTGCTGCACGCTTTCAGGAGTTCTTCTGGGTTTAAAGCTCTTAAATCAAGCAGGGCACTAGTGTTTTCTATCACAGGTCTTTTTTGTGCATCGCCTAAATGTAATGTGTGGTTGCTTTTAGGAACATTATAAAGTCTGTATGATACCACACGCATATCTGGAAGAGTCGAGTGATTTGGTCTGTCATAAACCTCTTGTCTGCCGGGTAATCATGTGTTTGAATGATGTACATGATAAATTAATTACATATATAATACAGTTCACTATACCACCCAATCATATCGAAAGCCACAGCCGCCAAAGACATTTGACCAAGGCTTTGTCGAATCCTTAGCATTATAATGGCCCCAGAACACTGTATAATTGGTGCATAAATGTCACTTGATCAATGTTCTTCAGCTTTAGAATTTTGCGTCCTCCATACCCTTAAAGCCCTTTAAAGCCTGGCCCTACCCAATGGATGTAGTTTCTGTGGACCCCATAAACCCTCTGCTGTGCTTCTCGTGGTGATGTCATCCCATCATTAGCCTGGATTCAATGCTGCTTCTCTTCTGTAATGTCTATTTCACACATGATCAATTTGCAGTATATATGTGGCACATATGCTATGTGTTGCAGAAGCAGCACACGCTCATAAGATCAGTTTGCAGTGCATTACACATCTGGTACTCCAGCGCTTCAGATCACTGGTGCAGTGCTGTAGCGGTTCTGCTACCGAGCACGTTTACTACGCCACATACAGAGCTGGTTATGTGATGCAAATGTCAAAATGTGTTAGTTTACAAATGATGCGCTATGATAAATGTGTTTTGAGCTCATAACCAGGCCGATACACTGGCTCCAGGGTCTGAAGAGCCCCTATAGCAGACAGAGAGATGAGGCCATTCTAAAAGCATTCTGCAATCATGAATCCATGCCGGGCTTGATTTGTTTTTGTTTCTTTGGTAATGTTTTGCTTCTTTTTGGCTGATTATTGAACTTTTTGTATTTGTGTGTTTGTGTGTGTGTGTGTGTGTGTGTGTGCGTGTGTGTGTGATTCTGATTTGAGTCACTTCCTTATGTCCTAGGTGACAAAACAAGAGCACTTCCATAATGTACTTAAAGTGCTGTATTTACATGCACTAATTTTGTACTTAATATACAAAAAAATATTCTTTAGTACTTCTTAAGATAAACTTAAAATCATCTAAGTGTACTCAACTGTGGGACACCATGAACTAAGATGCACTTTTAACATACTATCTTTGTATTTAGTTACCACTTGTAGTACACTTGAACCATCTTCCATACACTAGTACACTCAAGTGTACTACAAGTGGTGACTAAATCATTTGTTTTAAATACAAAGATAGTGTTAAAAGTGTTTTTTGACTCTAACAAAAAACTAGTGTGTGTGTGTGTGTGTGTGTGTGTGTGTGTGTGTGTGTGTGTGTGTGTGTGTGTAAAAGTTATTGGTGGTTTACTGCCACTATAGTCATCATTTGCAGTAAAGTGTATGGATGCAGTATGTATGTGTCCGGATCTGTAAATGCAGACAGGTGCTTTATTGAAAGCCAAGCTTGACAGAAAGGACAGACGGGAGGTGAGTCAGGCCAGGCTCGGGGTCGAATCAGTGATGAGAGCGAAGTCAAGGACAGACAGGGTTCATGAGCAGTGATCAGTCCAGAGATCACAGAGAAGCACACGTTAGATCTGAATGCTGATCTGGGCAGAACACCAGCTTGAGATCATGACATATACACAACCATTACCAGAGCAAGCACACACACACACACACACACGCGCGTGCGCGCAATTATACGAGAAACCAGCGAGTGACATCACATGCAGTCCTGACAGGTGCACTTCTGGACTTTACAAAAATAAGGACACAATGTTGCAATAATGACACACCGATTGTTTGTTTGTTTGTCACAGACAGATATTAATATACAGTTTTGCATCATGATTTGTAAAAGTATGATATTGCAGTTTTTTACAATCACTTCTGCACTAATAACAGAACCTTCATGTCTTTTTTCAAAACTCTAGACACAAAACTCAAAGCAATCATTATTTGTAACACAGGCTGTCCAATGTTCAAAACTTTGCATATTGTGTTCATATCTTTAAAGAAGCCTTGCATTTGCAGATGCATTACTTTAGATCACCCACACACAATATACCCATAGTTTCACTGTTTAGTTGTTAATACAATCATTAAATATAGTTGTTCAAATCATATGATGTAGCTTTCATTATGTTCTACACATTCATACATTATTGTAATAGACTAGAGAGAAAAGTACAGACACTGGAATCATTAAACAACATTTGCTAATTATTGATGAAATAATAAATTTGCAACAGGTAAAAAAAAAATACTTTAGATAAGAAAAAGAAGATAAAACTGCAGTAAAATGTCAGCTGGAGTGTTCCTCTCTGCACTCCTGTGTTTTATCAACCCTGTCTTGTGGGTTTGGCCACAGGTTCTCATCCACATCATAATGGATCATGGATTGCATTAGCTAAAGATCTTCTGGTATGGCAAATACAGGCCTGACATTGGTCTCCTGTGATGTCAGGCATCATCTATGGCCTGGCCTGGAGAAGAGGGATTGTTTGTGAGGAGCCTATTGAAAATTGTGGAGAAACACTCTTCAGTTGGGTTACAGTAAGGATAGAGGAGTATGGGGTAAATACAAGGTGATAAACTGTGGACGATTGCTCTCAGTGCCACTAGGAATTATGGGCCCTTTGCACTGATTTTGCTATGGGGTCCCTCAAAATCACATTAAGTGGGGGGTGGTCTCACAATCACATTCAGTGGAGGGTGGTCTCAAAATCACATTCGGTGGGGTGACCCCTAAAATCACATTCAGTGGTGGGTGGTCTCAAAATCATATTCAGTGGGGTGACCCCTAAAATCACATTCATTGGGGGTTGGTCTTAAAATCACATTCAATGGGGTGACCCCTAAAATCACATTCAGTGGGGGGTGGTCTCAAAATTGCATTCAGTGGGGGTGGTCTCACAATCACATTCAGTGGGGTGACCCCTAAAATCACATTCAGTGGGGTGATCCCTAAAATCACATTCAGTGGGGTGATCCTAAAATCACATTCAGTGGGGTGACCCTAAAATCACATTCAGTGGGGGTTGGTCTTAAAAATCACATTCAGTGGGGTGGTCTCACAATCACATTCGGTGGGGTGTCCCTAAAATCTCATTCAGTGGGGGTGGTCTCAAAATCACATTCAGTGGGGGTGGTCTCACAATCACATTCACTGGGGGTGTTCTCACAATCACATTCAGTGGGGTGACCCCTAAATTCACATTCAGTGGGGTGACCACTAAAATCACATTCAGTTGGGTGACCCCTAAAATCACATTCTGTGGGGGGTGGGGGTATGGGGGTCTTAAAATCACATTCAGTGGGGGGTGGTCTCAAAATCACATTCAGTGGGGGGTGGTCTCACAATCACATTCACTGGGGGGGTGAGCACCCCCTGCTGGTTTCACTAACACCTCTTCCAGCAGCAACCGAGTTTTTCCCAGGAGGTCTCTCTTTCAGATACTGACCTGCTTAGCTCCAGTCTTGGTCTGCAGGGTGATATGGCTTCGTTTACTTCTAGTGCATCTTCTAGTACTGGAGAGAGCTGTTTTTTCACACTGAAGAAGGTTGATATGTTCAAGTAAACATCTGTTCTGTTTTCTGGTTTCTTTTAGCTGCACACGCCTGAACGATGAAGCTCGCTGGATTTATGCTCCTCCTCATCAATTCAGCGGCCTCCATCAATCTCAAATACATCTCTAAGAGGAACTCAGGTATGACCGGTGTTTTCCTGCACGCTTCGGAGCGAGCTAGAGTTTGATGCACGTATATTTGGAGGTCAAGCCTCTCCTGCTGTGGGCTTCAGACTCGTGATGGGAATGTGTTTTCATCACTGGGGTAAAAAGCCACTTGTGTTCTGTTTGAACTGTTTACAGAAAAATAATGGAGTGGTTTTTGGCAAAATTTCTCTGTGAACCGTTGTGTTTTTTCAGGCTCTCCACACGATCACATAACTGTTTTTCTCCCGCTGGATTGTGTGTGTGTGTGTGTGTGTGTGTGTGTGTGTGTTTGTGTGTGGGTGCCGTGTGCATTTAGCAATTATGTTATCAGCACCAAACGGGTATTTATGTGGGCGGTAAAACACAGAAGCAATCTCAATTGTCAGGTTCTCACCCAGCCACAGATTTCAGAGTTTGGCATGAATGCTTTACTGTGCCACCAAATAAGCAGGAACGTTTCCTGTGTGTGTGTGTGTGTGTGTGTGTGTGTGTGTATGTGTGTGTGTGTGTGTGTGTGTGTGTGTGTGTGTGTGTGTGTGTGTGTGTGTGTGTGTGTGTGTGTGTGTGTGTGTGTGTGTGTGTGTGTGTGTGTGTGTGTGCGTGCGTGTGCGTGTGAGAGTGTGACTGTGTGTGTGTGTGTGTGTGTGTGTGTGTGTGTGTGTGTAATGCTGCTGTGTTAAACGTGAAGCGGTAGAGCTGTATTGTTCTAGCATGATACCTGCAGCACTGGATTGTATATTTAAGGATGAATTTCTGAATAAATGCATGTGCTTTGAAACGTTGCGTAACAGCACAAGGATGAACTCTGATTATGATTATGATTACGAGGTATAGTATTATGTAACCATGAGTTGCATTTGCCAAATGAAAATCTAATGAATGCTTAAAGAACATGTAAATCACACGTGCGAGATTTAATCATTGTAGGTTTTATCTGATTAGGGTTAGATTGTGACGTCCAGTGAGAGTTCCCAACAACCCCCACCATATTTATAATTTTTTTGCATGACTTTTATTGACACAATATATTTATATATGCCCCTGAAAGATTATTTAGCTGTATTTATATTTTTAATTTTGCCGCAAACAGCACCTATAACGAAACATTAAAACAAGTTTGTATTTTGCTGGTTTAATGGAAGCAATAATCCACAAACTGTATTCATCACCATGAAATTCTGGAGATTAAAGCTAATGTTTCTCTGAAGATGCATGCGTCTCGGGATATATTATCTTTCTAGATGGTCTTGAATTTGCATCTCTCACATCAACGTAATTCATCTGTTATGTTGTAGCTCCTTTTATTTGCATCTGGCATCTGTAGCTGCTTGTATTTCTGTCTCTCTCTTCACAGCGATGCCACAGAAGAACCATTCAGTCCAAGAACATGTCTTTCTTACCTTTTTATCATCTGAAGAACCCTCTTTCACCACAAAGAAGCTTTTGTGACAAATACAGGTTCTTCAGATGTTAAAGTGTCTTTATGGGAACATTTAGACAAAAATGTCCTTCTATGGCCTCGTGAAGCAGTGTTATTATTAAGAGTGTAGAAATTAGAAATCGTACACATATTGGTGGGCATAATAATATCACATGCAGCGTTTGATAACATGCAAATTCTGTCCGTTGAAGTCTGTTTTAACACTTAGTTTAGAATGTGTAGTCTTGTCTTTTGCATATACCAAACACATAAATGATAAATTCATCAGTAAATCGATAAAGTCTACTTTATGCACAATAAAGTGATCCCCGATGTGAGAAGCCCTCTATGAAGAACTGGGTTTCATTTCTAGATCGATGTTAGCTCTGAAGCTTTTTACACCCCACACACAATTTTCAAGGTAGTTTTCTAAATATTATTTAATCACATTTACAGTAGCTCTGCTTCAGGGACGTTCACCAATCGAGCGATGCTCTTTGATTCTGCGAGCGCTAATGATGAGTGCAGGGCAGACGAGAACACATCTGGATATTAGAGAGAAAGAGCTTCAATAAAAGCATTATTATGGCTATTATTCTTTGTTACAATCAGCCTTGTAACAAGATGAGCACTGTAACAGTATTCTAATATAATACAAATACAAAATAAAACTGTAATGCAATCCAACTGTGTGAACTATTTACATATCTTCCTCTATTTTAAGTTCTCTCGCATCTAGTACTTTGTGTTTCTTAACATCTTGGAACATACCATCTATCTGGATGTTTGTGCTAACCATAAAATTAATTATGAAAATAATTTACATAATTGTGAATCGCAAGATGAGCTTTTCTAATTTGTGACGTTCAAGGCTTTTCGGATACCAAATATGATTGGATGTTTCACCATCATCTCTCCTCTGCTTAGACTTCAAATATGTCTGATGTTAATCTTTTGAAATATATTTTGTAATATCATTTAAATCTGTCTAATTTTTTAATTGTGTGTCATAAATCAACATCTCAAATCAAAATATTAGTTTCTGTTAGGAAACTGATTTCAAACACGTCCTCATATGAGCACACCAGGACTAAAAACATGTTTATTACACATTTTGGGAGACATAATAAATAAATAGGGAAATACATTATATTTCAATATTCTATTAAATATTCTATATTATCAATTATCGTGGAAATCTTATCAATTATTACTCTCATTATAACAGTTCTTTTTTTCATTACATGTTGCCCCAAAAACACAATAATATGCTAATTAGATTTAGTTTATAGAAAAAATTAGTGATGCACCGATTATGATTTTTCGTGGCCGATTCCGATACCGATTTTTTTCGAGCAAACTGGCCGATTCCGATTCCGATACCAATTTTTTTTCCCTTTAAGCAACCAACAAGAAATAATGAAAGATTCTAACACAAATAAAGTGGTTATATAGTGGATATTGATTTTATTTAACATTTATAATATTTAATTGTTTAAAAATATATATATAAGAAAAAGTTGCCCCCAAATTCATGTCTGTGGTGTTTTAACAATGGATGTCACCCTTTAAGAAAAGGGAGAATTCTATTTGGACTACTTCCTGTGTGTAACGGTCACTGCAGGTGCTGGTGGAGTACATTCTTTCTTATAAATTTTGAAGTTAGCTAAATCTCTGCCAATTTCATGTGTTGTCATTAGTGTATGTGGTGTTATGTTGATAACTTGCAGATCTGGCATATTTTGATAAAAATATATAAATACATACTTGTTGATATTTCCAAAATGTCCCTGATCTTGAAATCATCATGATGGTAGCCTCCATTTTAGAAAAGTCTAAGCTGATGTGGTGTAACTGTCTCTGGTGTTAATGTATTTTCTGGTAACTCAGAGCCTTTAGTAACTTGCATTATAATCCATTTATTTTAATGGATATAGCATATTAAACTAATTTTAAATGCCTATCAATATATTTTATTAGAAAAAACAAACAAGCATCTTTACAAATTCTGCCTCTCATGTTCAACTGGTCAACCCCAGTTGAAGATGGACCAAGATGGTTTTTAAATTGGGTTGAAACTACATAAAACTGGCCTTAAATGAAAACATTCACAGTAACCATGTGAAATTAAAGGCAACATTTGCATAGTTACAATCTAAACAACACAACCAACACACATTCAACAGTCCAAACTAAGATGTTACTTAATCAACATTTGTTGTCATTTTTAAAATTGGTGTAAAAGAAAAAAGGTATTTACCAGTGAAACTAAATAAAACCAAAGTAGGCTATATAAATAAATTATTCCAAAATGTTAAATCAAATAATGTTTAGTGCAACGAGCAAAAACAAAGATGCTACAGCTCGTGCTTGTTAAATCGAATTAAGTCAATGTAATTTTAAGGTAAAATAAAAATAATAATCTTGTACAGAACTGACGCTTATACGTTGAACGTTTTATTCTTTACAAAAGTAGCATTTCAGCTTTGTCGCAAGTTGGTCTGTTTCTTTTCTCATCCAACACGTGAGAAGCTGCGCTGAACAACTGTTCACTGTCTATTCTTGTGCAGGGCGTGGACAGATATTCTAGTGATGGGAAGTTCTGATCATTTTACCGACTCGGACCTTTGAGTCTCGTTCAAGATGAAAGAACGACTCGAAAAACCAGAAGACTCAAAAAGTGAACTAATCAATTATCTTTCCGGCTCATACTGCATTAGTCACGCGATGAACGAACGACTCGAAAAACCCGAAGACTCGAAACAGGTGAACTAATTCCAGTACAGAACCTTTAGGATGGTGCGCATGCACAACTGAACGAATCACTCCCCGAGACGACTCGTTCTTCTCGAGTCTCATTAAAGATTCGTTCAAAATAAATGAATCTTTCAAGACCGACCCATCACTAGCAACTTCAGCTAGAGCAGCAAAGGAAAGCGGCTCTTATTTGTGTGCCAGTAATGTTACACCAACGGCTGTTCGCTTCATTGTATCTGTTTTTCTGTGTTTGTTGTGCTTCTGCCGAATGTCTTCCACACAAATGACATGTTCGCACTTTCGGAAAAATCGGCGAAAAATACAAAAACCGCCGTTGCCGACATCTTATCAATTATAAGCAAAAACCGGCCGGTTCCGATCTTTGGCCGGTCAACCGGTGCATCCCTAGAAAAAATGGCACGTCATGCCGAAAAGGTTGCCGACCCCTGCTCTAAAGTTTCTAAACAATGTAAAGACAAGACATTTTTTTTTCTCTTTTCTTATTTTTTCTCGGGTCTGAGGAGGTTAACTGAAACATGTAAAAAAACTGTAATCAGCCTTACAATGCCCTTGACAGTGAGTAAAAACAGTTTCCAGAGGAGAAATCTCTTAAAAGCTGAAAAATAAGCTTCTCTTTATGTTTTGCCTGAAGTCACCCATCAGAAAATTAATTTTCTTCTATCTACACCTTATGAGGGCCTTGGGAGTGTAATTTATGTATTGTAATTTAATTATTAATGAGCAAAACTAAGTGTCCCTCAAGTGTCCTAAGATTGAAGAAATGCATCTGAGCTGCTTTGTGCTTCGAGAGAGTAATTTGCCAAAACTGAAAAAGGGATAAGCAGCTTATGTAAATGTACATCTATCTAAACAGCTAATGCTAATCTAAAGTGTTAGTCTGTAATAGCCCTTCAGATTACTTGATTCAGTGTTTCCGGAGCATTTGTAGGCTACGTTTCAATGCAAAGCAAGCTATAGTGACACACCTCACGCTCATCAATCACTGAAACAGTCAAAATTAAACTTATGTGACTTTGACCCCATTCCAGCTACATCTAAGAGTATCTTAGTAAGTAAGCGTTGTGCACATATTGGCGCTGTCGCTGACACCATTTTATTTTACAAAAGCCCAATGTGAATGTTGGGCTGAACTCTGTCCAGCTTCTCTCACAGAGAGACCGTGATCTTTTCCACGATCATCTAATTTGTGCTCTCTAACTCGTCTGTCTCTGGAAAGAGTTGGGTTAAGTGGCCTTAAACGTGAAGCGCTGAGGGATGCTGATGTCCTGGCGCTCTAAGAGGCTCCTAGAAATCCGGAAAGCACAAAAGAAACCCTGAAGAAGCTTCAGAAGGTCCCTCTCTCTGGGATGGAGACTCGAGATGTGTACTGTTTTTGTCTTGCTTAGCGAAGACTGAAGGCAGTCTTATTAATGTCTCTTACCTCACAGGTCAGATCTCTTGCTGCCTCACAAGTAGGGGTGTGCGATATATATCGTATTTGTTGTTTTAACGATGTGCGATTTGACATTATCGAGTATTTTGCAAAAACCATTCAAAACACCCTTACAGATTGCACACATGTACGCTTTTAGAGTGCGTTCTTTCACTGCATGATTCTGTATATTAAAATGCATTTAGAATAATCACAACATTAAATATATGGGGACAGAAAATGTATATATTTATATCATTTCATACAGTTAATCTATATCACACAGAGTACCAAAAATTACCATTATTACACATGTAATATTATTTAATAAACAAGAAGTTCAATAAACAAGTTAATTAGGAAACTTACATTTTATTTCAGTTCAATCGCAACGACTCACTTATTAACAGTGCCTTGCTGCCACCTGCTGGCGGTTTTAATTTCACATTTAATTATCTGTTCATTTTTTGTGTAATTTCAAACATCAGTATTCAACGTTTTATGTTTAATAAGTCGAAACATTATTTATGCATTTGTAACTGCAGGTTAAATCCATTCATGTCTTGCATTAAACAGTGTGTAAACGCATCTTCAGATGCAGCTTCTGTGTTTCCAGTGCAAAGATTAATTTTATTGACACTGATTTATTTTGCTTGGTAACAGCCCATATTTCTCATTATTCTAATTCACTGATTAAATTTAAGAATTTGACTCAAAAGATAATGCACACTTTTAGAAAAATGGCTTTATAAAAGTAAAAAATGCCCATTAAAGGTAAAAACATATTGGAAAAGATTAATTTCTAATCAGTGTGAACTGAACACCACACAGAATATGAACAATATCAGAAATTCTAGGAGTCAGCTGATCACGACAGTCAAAATACCAGCACATTAACACACTCAGAAAAATATCGTCTGATTGTCATTATCGATAAAATCCTTGAAAATATTGAGCTATAATATTTTGTCAATATCGCACACCCCTACTCACAAGCCGAGTCTCAAAGCATGGGATCTGTTATTTTCTCTTCCTTCACAGGTCTAAGACTTCATACGTCACTGTATCTGTCCATGTATCTCGGATCGAGGTTGTCTCTTTATGTCTTCTCGGTTCAGAGCGAAGAGTTTCTCTGGGAAGGGTTGCTGTGCTGCTACTGTGTGCAGAACAGAACTTGGTGGAGATACTCAACAAACCTTGAAAACACGGAAAGACCTCATGTTCCCGTTGGTGCTGATTTTCCTGAAGCTTGACCCAAGCTCTTGTGAGGAGGAGAATAATGAATTGCAGTGTAGCACAGATCTACAGCACCAATGTTAGCATGTCAACCTGAAGAATCCCAACCCAGAGCTCTTTCTGAGAGATCGACCTGAAGACAAATGGGCTACATGCAATAGATACGGTACTGTTATGAGCTCCACCGGATACTGTGAATAATCCTGCAGAACATCTAATTGTATGGACCATTAGGGTCACACCTTTACAGACAGAGATAGAGCCGATTATGTCTGAGGCACAGTCACAATATAAATGCTGTAGTGGTTAAACATGAGATATAGTTTGTTTTGGGAATATTAAATAATAATTATAAAAGTGTACACGATACTGAGCATCAGTGGATCTCTTCAGCCTTTATAATAGTAGAAGTAGTAAACAGTACATGAAATGATTGTGGCTGTTATGCTGAAAATCATACTACAACATATATGACAGCATTACACCACAATATTGAATTTTATATGCATTACTATTAATGTTAAAAAAATTACTTTGGGACTAAAAAAATCTTATGAATTAACTTGAAGATATTTTTGATCTTCAGCTCATCCATATAAAAGTTTATTGGATGTTGACTTTCTACAATATTGTGAGTAAGATTTATTTTAATTCAAATAATAGCAATAATAAAGTAAAGGTAAAGCAAGCTATAGGAAAGCAAGCTGGGACATCAAAGCGATCTA
Source organism: Gymnocypris eckloni scoliostomus (assembly GCA_027564155.1). NCBI lineage: Eukaryota > Metazoa > Chordata > Actinopteri > Cypriniformes > Cyprinidae > Gymnocypris > Gymnocypris eckloni. The sequence continues at coordinate 9,343,463 of CM050426.1, forward strand.
TTAACTCATTCCCGTCTCTCTCTCGCTGCCATCTTCAACCCAGTCTCTGGAAAATGGAGCACAATGTGATAGGGTTGCTTTTTTTATCTTGTGGATTGTTTTTCTAACTGAGATTAATTATGAAGAGCAGTCGATGCATGTGGTCTATCCAGTCGATGAATGTGAACCCAGGGCTGAACACTGCTAATGAATAACCTGATCGCAGCCACGCTTTAACAAGCTTGCGAAGACAATAACAACAATCTGATTGGACTGTGTGTTCAGTCCACAAATAACTCACTGTTAAAGAAGTGAGAGCAACAAGTCTACAGATCTGATGAACGACATGTGCGTAACCGTCAGAACATATCAATTTAACATGGACTGGATGACTGTGCACCATCCAGTATATTAACCCTTGTGCGTCAATAACAAAAAATACACATAGGTCCATAGTGGACAAAAATGTCCATGTAAAAAAAATGGTCATACAAATGTGAAGCTTGGGAGTTAAGTTTGGTCTCATTTTAAAGACCCATTGTAGATTATTGTTGAAGTAAAACAAGTTTAAAAAGTGAAAACAGCTAAAAGTTATACAGGTTTATGAAAATGATTTATGAACAATATTTTACATAAATATATATTTAATGAAACATGTTGAACTCTAAACCAGCTAAAAAAACAAAGTCATAAACAAGCTGTGTTCCAAATTTGAGGTTGATATCTCACAAAATTAGCTTTTAATAAGATATTGTTTGGGCGCAGTACCACATTTTCTCCATTAGATGCAGCGAAACTCCTCTGGTGATACAGTGCTTGAGTTTATGATTTACAGTAGAGCTTATCTCTGAAATATTACAAACACACACACACACACACACACACACACACACACACACACACACACACACACAATTATAGCTGCATTATTTATCCAATTGGCTATACAATAAGCAGAACACAGGAATAAAGCGAGTATTTGCTTTATAGGCCAAAGCTGAAAGAATTGCACCATCTGGTAAAAATAAAAAACATTTGAAGCCTTGCCAAAATAATGAAATCCTATTAACAAAAAATGCATACTTTTACAGTTAAACTGCACAGCAGTTAAAAATATCAGTTTTAATGGGTTTCAATTGAGACATTTTTGTCCTTAAGGTCCTGAGAGGAACTACTCCATTTTGTGTATATAGTGCAAAACAGATTTATTAAAGCAAATGAGGGTAGAATATTAAATTCTACAGGCACAATGATAAAGGCATATGGTTTGATGACCCCTATCTAGGGCAAGAGGAAAACTGTTGTCTTTCTTCATCATGTAGGGTTGGGGCTTTGACTATTTAGTTAAACAAATAGAATCCCAATCAAAGCAATAAAGACATATACTTTTAATTAAATGAATGCATTCATGAATAATTGCATGGGTTAGTTTGGTTTTGTACACACAGAACAACACATGAATTAGTTCTTAACCTCATTCTAATGTTAATGCATTTGAAGTAATAAATGAACGGATACTAAACTAAATGAGGATAGTCGTTAGCATAAAACATGCCCAAACCATCTCCATATAATGACTTTCCTTTAAAGTGGTTTAGTCAGTGGTTAGTCACTCAAACATACACCTCTCAAAACGCGTTCTCATATAATCTAAATTTCATCTCATGCTTTGTTTGTACACAGATTGTTTCTGTGTATGCATGTTTACTGAATGAGAGTGTCACATCAAATCTGTGATAATCTACATAATCCCTGTAACATTTACAAACGTTTTACATTAAATCTAGATCAGACGGACTAATTACAGACCACTTCACATATCCAGCAGTGTGTACTCAACTCTTCATATGTGGCATTGTGGTTCGCATCAGGCTCTGATTGATGAAACGTTATTTGTAGACAGTGTTTTTCAATGAACGGGACATATAGAAGGCATTGGTTTCTGTAGAGTAGATCTGATGTGTTTGCAGGACTCTCGCAGGGTTTGTGTTTATCCTCGTTTGACGTGTATCTCAGATGAAGCACGCAGGACATGAGAACTGTCTGCTAGTTTGTAATTAAGCTGCTCACTGATCTCACTGAGTCCTCTGCTCTGTAATTTAGCCAAAGCTGAATCCATAAAGCTGTATATTACATAATTTGAGCGTTTGACTTTAGGGGCACTCTCAAAGATGGAGACGATTTTTTGAAGGACTAATTTGGAGGCAGTTTTATATTAACCTATGAATCAAGTTGTATATTTCTTTCAGAAATCTGAATACAGGTCAGTAGCGAGAGATGTTGTGATCGTAAAACCCTACAATTATCAGTAGATGATCAATGATTAATCATCAGTTCTAGGTGGACTCTCACGATTACAGTGAGTTTGGGTTTCAGGCTCATATAGAGTAAAAACAGCATGATTTAGTTCTTGATAGAAAATACATAATTTATGTAAGGCAGAGTGAAAATAGCAGTATTTTTTATATTTATACTATATGTATATATAGTGGTAAATATCTGCATCTCAGTTTTGTACATTACAGTATTAATCAGTATGCAATAATAACGCATTGAGTGTAAATTATCATTTTTATTAAACATATTAAATGGATGCTGCCTTATTCACGCTAACCCAGTGCTTCTCAAAGTCCGGAACCAGACCCAGAGGGAATTCAATCCGGACCTGCCTCGGTTTCACATCTCAAGAGCACTAATTATATTTACTTTAATAAACGCATGTTAAACTTGTAAATAATTTGTTTACATTTTGTATGTCTTTTTGGAGATAGTCCGAAATGAAAGCATTTGTTCACAGTGAGCGTATGACGTTTGACGTGATCGGGTGACATTCACTGCTAATATAAGTAATTTATTAATTTGTTAATATATTTTTGTTATCACTTAAATGGCCATTTGACTTATAGCAACCATTTTCAGAAAAGCTTGATTAGGCTACTACTACTATTTCCAGTGTTGGGGAAATATAAATGCATCATTCATTCATGCATTCATACTTTTAAAAGTAATGCATTACAATATTGCGTTACTCCCTAAAAGTAACTAATTACGTTACTTAGCTACTTTTTATGGAAAGTAATGCGTTACATTACTTTGCGTTACTTTCGCACTACTTTTTAAATACGAGCAGGAATTGGTTGTTTGTTTTTAATATAATAAGTTATATTTAGAGCAAATGTAAAAGCCTTTCACACCAAAAAGTGTAATGAATAAACCTCAGGCTGAAGAAAGAGTAAATCACGTCTGTACAGAAGATACAGGAGAAGTTCAACACTCTTCAGTAATAAAAAAAAATGAAGCACAATTGTTAGTTTATCTAAAGATGTTTTTGCTTATTATTATGGTTGAACTGGATTATCAAAGGTCAGCAGCAAACACATCGGTTAATAAAATGGGATTAGATGCATTTGTGTTGTTTATCATATTTAATTATTGCAGCTTTGCATCATATTCTGAGTTTGCCTTTCACTGTTTTAATTCATTTTGCTGAATAGTAAATCAGTTTTTTTGCGAGTGGGATGAATTACAGTTTTCCTGGATTGCTAACACACTATAACTGATTCATTTGATTCATTTCCAAACCATTCATACATTTCTCGAAACAAAGTCACATTTCTCAAAACTTTTAACACATTTCACCTGTTTGCACACATGTTCCAATTTGCTCAGTGTTTTCTGCAAAACTCTACATAATAATAGCATAATATTGCACATATTTAACCATGTTCTCATTCAGAAAACACAAACACACAATATAATTAACTCAAGCATCACTAAATGAACACAAAGAGCACACAGTCATCCATGTGTGAACATTCAGTAGCAAAACTGAAGACACACAGGTCAGGATCTCAGGATGATGTGCACAGGAGCACAAGGGATTATGTGTTTTGGGAAATTAATCCTGGTAATGGGAGACAAAGAGGAATTGGAGGAGAAAATAAAAATGAAGGGGATGAGGTCAAGGGTCATTTGTTGCTGATGAAATATAAAGCATTATAGTTGAGCATGTTCTTGTGCATGGACTGACCATGAGGGAAGCTGCCTGCAGGCTCATCTACTTACACATCACACTTGCAGTACATAACAGTTTTTCAGATGAGAGGACTTTCACTATTCTGTGTACTGTAAATTCTGTACCACACACCCTCAAACTCATGACTGTTGAACGGACTTGTAGCCAAGTATTTACATGTATTTGTGCAGAACTTAGTGTGTGTGTGTGTGTGTGTGTGTGTGAAAGTTGAGCGTCTCCTGTGAGGGCTAAGTTTAGGTGTTGGGGTAGGTGTAGGCAATAGCACATACAGCTTGTACAGTATAAAAACCATTACGCCTATGGAAAGTCCCCATAAAACCATAAAACCAACATGTGTGTGTGTGTGTGTGTGTGTGTGTGTGTGTGTGTGTGTGTGTGTGTGTAATGTGTTAATAACTAATGGCATACAGGTGATAGAACCTTACAGTAAAATCTAATCAACAACTGATGGATGAATAAAGCCTCCACCTTCTTTGTTTCTCCAGTAAATCAGTCACAACTTTCAAGTCCTCTTAAACAGCCCTGCCATCATTTTCTCAGTAACAGTGGATCCATTGCAAAACATATATGTGATGGCCATTTTACTTTCTTTACAACAGATTATTTGTATTTTGTGTCATATCTCCTGAACCAGACATGATAACACAGAAAAGGTTGTGTCTACCTCTATTTTTTTTTGGTCAAGGATTACAACGATACCATACACAACAACATAAATGGTTCAGATAAACAGTTAATGGTGAACTCATCAATGTGAGAAGGAAATCACAGTATCTGAGAATTACAATATCACCACATTTACAATAGTCCAGATTATGGCTGTTAATTGTTTCCCTTTCTTTGATAATTATCTATTTTATTCAATAATACAACAAAAGATACATCAAAATATAAAGGTAGACATCACCTTTTCTGTGTTATCATGTTTGGTTCAGGAGATATGTCACAATATACATAATTTGGTTATGGCGGAAAGTAAAATGGCCACCACAAGGTGTTTTTGCGATGACTCCAGCTCTGTAAGTGTTCAGAGCCCCAAACTTTACAATTGTACCAAATGTCATGCTTTTATGAAAAGGTGAACATTTCACTTTAAATTTTGCACATATCACCTGGACAATATACACACACACACACACACACACACACACACACACACACACACATTTTGGGAATTTTATTAATGATGTATGAATTAAACTACACTTAGACATTTTGGGAGCAGCACTGCAAAAAGTGCAAACTTCATCTAAAATGAATAAGCTCATACAATATTAATATAAACTACTGAGGTTGAGGATCAACATTTTCGGAAGGCTAAGCATCTCCTTTCAGTGTCCATTTGCTGAAAATAAAAATAAAAGCTTTAAAAATATATATTATTTGTACCCTATTCATGCTATATTTATATACATTTTAATATATATATATATATATATATATACAGTAGCCAATACTACCATGAATGCTACAGACAGTACATATTGAAATGAAGCCTGCTGTCTTCAAAGGCAGATTGTGTGTTTGTGTCTCATCAGGACTCTGGACACTCATAAGATCGCAGGGCTTCACTGACTCGGGTTGGCGAGCATCAGAAGAGATCCCGCAGGCATCCCTCAGGCTCTACGCTTACTCGCCCCCAAAATCTGCATGCTTTTTATATTCAACAACATTTTCTCAGCATTGATGCTGGTGTCAAACCATTAGATGGTTTCAGCTCTGTGAGTCTTTCATGCTCGAGTCGTCTTTCAGCACAGTCCAGTGAACATCTGTACCATCTTCCTTCCGCCAATGAGCGCTAATATCCGGCTGATCGACCTCCGCTCTTCCTCTGCGCTTCAGGGGTTTCTCCACGTCTGGGGTGCCAGAGGGCACCGTGGGCATCTAACGGAGATCATGCGATCTGACGATCCCTTATAGTTCCCATAGAAACACTACAAAGCTTCCTAAAACGGCTCATTCAAACACTCACGTCTACGTCACTGTGTGGGGAGATTTGCATAACTCCGCCCAAACGTATACGTAATGAAAGAAGGCTGAGCTATTATTCCGGCTGTAGTGTTGTTGCTGCCGCCGGCGCCGTGTTCTGGAGATGCTGTGTGTCGTTGTGAAAGAGAAACTACTTTGTTTGGGATCCAAAAGAGGACACGACTATAAATCAGTGGTTAAGTTATATCTACAACACTGTTCCAGAACAGAACACAAATATTGTAGTGTGTGTGTATACGCAGGACTGTGTCCTGAACCTGGAAGAGTCTGGCTCTTCTAACTCACAGCCTGTATGTATGTTTCTGCTACTGACGAGTTTAGAGCCGTGTAGAGTAGTGCTTGTTGTTTGAGTTTCTCCGATCACACATGCAGACTTGGTAAAGACAGTATAAGTCATTATAATCAGTAATTATGTCCACACTGGATGCCTGGTTTATAATGGGTTGTATTGTTTTAGTCTCGTCTCGCCGGGACACGCATCACAATACGGTGAGGGGCGTAACATTTACATCACACGCTTGAGGTATTCAGCCAATCACAATGCACCGGATAGCTGGCCAATCAGAGCACGCCTCGCTTCTCAGAACGATGAGCTTTGTAACAATCGACGCGTTTCAGAAAGACTAATGTGTTTTTTAACCTTAAACCGCATAAACACATTGCATCACACCAAATAATGTTCTTTTTTTAGCAACGTCATATGAGGAACGCTTGTCAGTTGAGAGTATCTGAAGGTTTGGTGAGTTAATATGCATCTGCTCTCGTCGAAAGCCCGTCTTAGATAGCGCACCGCATTTAGCCCGCCGCTGTCTTCCTCCTTAGAAAGTGTTTAACCAAGAGGAAATAATTTGTCTTCCAGCTGAACAAGCTGCAGGATAATTCAGGTCTTGTTTTCTTCCCTCTCCTGTTGTGTAGTGCTGGGGAGGAGGCGAGAGAGATGATAGACCAGACAAAGAGCTCGTTCTCTGGCACTGAACCGAACATGCCAGAAGATGCTCTCTTCCAGAGGCCACACATACACTCGCTTCTTCTCTGTTTCTCCTCCTCCTGACTCCTGGCTGCCTTAATAAATAGTAGTAATATTGTGAAAGCAGCAGCCTGGCTCATGGCGGGTGGGGATGGAACGAGGCCTTTCCGAACAAAAAGAGCTGGGAAACTAGGGCAGAACTGAAGAATTGGCTATTGTTTGGAGAATGTGGTGCGCGGCCGCTGCCAAACGCCTCAAGAGATGTTTAGAAGCACAGGCGTAGTTGTTAATGAATCCTTCAGGTCTGCCAGGCCGTTAATGGAGGAGACGCTCGTCCTGAATCCCGCTTGACTGAGACCGAGAGAGGAGGTCAGATCTGCCCAGGGTTCACAGAGCTGAGAGATGCTTACAGTTTCTTCTGCTAAATATAGCCCTGTATCTCTTACCTTCTAACAACACAGTAAGAGTGAGGAGACACAAGACCTCGAGACACTGCTGCAAAAGATGTGTTTGCTTAGAAAAAACATGGGAAAGTAGTGCAGTGGAATGGAAAACTGTGTTCTGTGTGAACGACCCCTAACGATTCAATAAATATAGGAATATATTTCCAAAGGCATTGTAGGCCAGTTCTACTGACAGCATGTGTTAACTAGAGGCAATCATTTGGGCTTACACACTATGAAACACATATATTGTTGTGAAAGCAATAACATCAAGGCTTGTTATATGAGCTGTGAAGCTCTTTATAGCAGCGGGAAGATGATTCTCTGGTTAATGTGTGAATAAGCAATTCTATTACACTAGTCTCATGTTAAACTGAATGTCTTTTAGTGATTATTGTCGTCTCATAGACCTCCTTTATACAGTGAGTGCATTATTGTAAACAAGATTTGAGACATGGGTCTCATGTTATATATATATATATATATATCGTTACTTTAAAATGGGAAATGTTGCGTCAAAAACTAGCTGAATATATTATATAATATGTTTAATTTTATTTTAGTTAACATTAATTTAGTTAATTTAGTTTAACTTGATTAAAATAACTAAAACGTAAATAAAAATAAAAATGGTATAGACATTTTTATAAAAAAAATAGGAAAACAACTAAAAACTATTAATGGCGAAAATAAAAAATGACTAAAACCATGACAAAACATGAATGAATAAAGCAATACATAAATAATGAATAAAGCAAATAAATAAATAACGAATAAAACAATAAATAAATAAATAAAGCAATAAATAAATTACTAATAAAGCAAAAAATAAATAATGAATAAAGCAATAAATACATAATAATGAATAAAGCAATATATAAATACATAATAATGAATAAAGCAATAAATAAAGCAATAAATAAATAATGAATTAAGCAATAAATAAATAAAGCAATAAATAAACTAATAAACAAACAAAGCAACAAATAAATTAATAAAGCAAAACATAAATAAATAATGAATAAAGCAATACATAAATAAATCAAGAAATAAAGCAATACATAAATAAATAAATAATAATGAATAAAGCAATAAATAAATAAAGCAATACAAAATAATAAATAAATAAAGCAATGAATAAATAAATAAAACAATAAATAAATGAATTACTAAATAAAAGCAGATCTGTCAGTGTGTTTGTATTGTGTGCGTTGAGAAAGACGAGCAGTAGTGTGGCTGGTGCTGCTGGTCTCTGGTGTGTGTTCAGTGTGTCGTGTGTGGAGATGGATTCCTGCCAAACGTCAGGCACCGTGGACGTCATTAACAGCCAGACAAGATTAAATGCTTGTTTTGAAATACAGATGTTATGGATAATTACCTTTGGGTATAACTGGAGCTAATGTGAGAGCATACACCCGGAGAGCTCATCTGCTCCTCGCTCTGCCTCACATCACATCTTATTTGTTTGACTGAGCTTCATGAGCACAGTTATGTTCACTAAACGGACCCAGTCTGTTTAACACACATCAACCAAATCAAGATGTTAAGAGCAATGTAATCAGGACTGAGTCGGGAAGATATCACATTCGGATTGTCTTGCACAGTGATTTCAGTGGAAGAGTCCTTGTTCAGTGAACCTTGTAATAAATCACACTTAATTATAATAAAAAGTGTGCAAAGTGTGGTACACTTACATTTGCACAGACGCTAACATGACGTAACGAGAGCATCTAAACCATATTAACATATTTCAATATTTAGAGTAAATGTTATACATCAAACTACATCGAGGATCTGCTGATTGGGACGATGCCAAATCTGCTATTATAACCCAAAAGTTGATTTTTCTATCTCATAATTGGTATTTGTACTGTAAATTATTTATATTTGTAGACGGAGACTGGATTTCTAAAGCCCTGGTCTGTTATGATGTCACTCCTTCAATAATGATGTTGTAGAGACGAGTCAAATGTCACAGCACATCAAGATTATGATTTCATATCAGTAAAAGCCACATTTAGAATTTTTTTTATAATATTTGTTTTTGTATAAATGTAATCAGATGCATTGATCGCAGTGTCATTTTAATATATACTGTATACAACTGATATTCTGGGAATGTCATTAAAACTGTATTTGTTCAGATAATGATATACAGTAGCAAGATCTGCCAAATTCTGATTTATGAAACAAAAAAGCCATGATGTTTTTATTGGTATTATATGTGCTCATTTTCATATATATGAGATGGTCACTATGATGTCAGTGTGAAAACATGCCATGCGTACATACATTTTGAATATAAATGTGATTTTTTAAATATTCATGTGGTCAGATACAGCCCTGGCTGTGCTGTTAATTATATCAATAAGTGAGCAGCAGTCCCAGTCCGAACCCAGTGGTTTTTAGGAAACATCATGACATGGTGAAATGTGAATCATGGAGTTGAGATACTTTAGTCTCACTGGTTGTAATTAAATCAGTCGCAGTATTTAACAAAGCATTGCAGAAGTTTGTGATGATGGGAATCGAACCGTTTTCGTGGAAATGTATTATCTCACTCATGGACTCAGAGTGTGTGTGTGTGTGTGTGCGTGTGCGTGTGCGTGTGCGCGTGCGTGCGTGTGCGTGTGTGTGTGTCTGTCACAGAATGGGACAAAAATAGCAAGGATTCCTGACACAAGAGCCGAACACAGTTCACTGCAGAGCTTCTGCAGCGTGTTTCCAGTCGACTGAAATATACAGATGTGCATGCTCTGGTTTCATTCAGCATCTAAAAGGATTACAGCTATCATTTAATTAGAGTTGAATGCCTCTGAAAGCCACTCGTGAAGTGTTGTGGACGTGAGGCCCGTGGAGCACGTGTGAGGGAGTGTGTGCTTCTCCAAAGACATAACTCTAATGAAGCTTCTTTAATTACATTTTAATGTACCTGAGCATGGCAGCTGTGCTTCTCCTCACTCATCAAACTACACACACACACACACGCACGCACGCACGCACACAGACAGACAGACAGAAAGACACACACACACATACACACACACACACACAGACACACACACACACACACACACACACACACACACAGAGAGACAGACACACACACACACATCCTATCTTTTACATCCTATCTTCTGTGACTCGCTAGAAGAGAATCACTGCTCTACAACAAATCAAAAGACAAGCATAACTTTACATTGGCTCCCGGTTTTCTTCTGCTAAGCATAATAATACATACTATTTGCTCACCGTAGCTAATCACACTGTTGCCTGCCAATGCAGATTGCCAAAATGTCATCCTGGGGCTTTCTGACGTCTCCGTCTCACACAGTGTTTCTGGAGCATCAACACCTTTCATTAAACACTCTTCAGCGACACAACCAGACCACAGTCAGTGCTGGAGTGAAGAGGAGCAGATGATTAAGTCTTAAATCAGGAGTCTTATAAGGGTGTAGAACTAAATAGATAAGCAGCTTCTTTGCTTAAGTTATATCTATATCTCTATATACCATATACACTGTAAAAATGGTTTGTTGACACGACTTGACCTAGCCAAGCGATTCTGTTGATTTGACTCAGTTGAGTTTAACAGAGTTAATCCATGTTGAAATACCACGCTGTAATTTAAGCCACTTTACTATAGTGTTTCACGGCACTTTTAAAGTGAAACCTCCACTGACTAGCACTAATTAGCTTGTTCAATGTTCTCTAATACAGTTAAATGTGGTGACATTTTTTGCATTGTTTATTGCACATAGGTGACCCTGGAGCACAAACCAGTCATAAGGGTCAATTTTGTGAAATTGAGATGTTATGCATCATCTGAATAAATAATCTTTCCATTGATGTATGTTTTGTTATGATCGGACAATATTTGGAAATCTGAGGGTGCAAAAAAATCTAAATTTGAGAAAATCATCTTTAAAGTTGTTCCAATGAAGTTCACAGCAATGCTATTACTAATCAAAAATTAAGTTTTGATATATTTACGGAAGGAAATTTACAAAATATCTTCATGGTACATGATCTTAATATCCTAATGATTTTTGGCATAAATAAAAATTTATAATTTTGACCCATACAATATATTGTTTGCTATTGCTACAAATATACCTGTGCTGCTTATGACTGCATCTGTGCTCCAGGGACACATATATCACAACAGTTCAGAAAGTCTGGTGAGTGGAGCTGAAGGGCTAATGCTATCTTGGGTTTGAAAATAATGCACCTACCCTAAACCGCACAGTGAGTAAAAGCAAACACATTCTGCACACATTTTCTGAAGCAACCATGTAGTTTTAGGTTCCTTCTGTGAGGTTCTGGGCTCTTTTGTGAAGTGTCTTGGCTTGTGCACTCGTACCTGAGCGACGCTGTACCAGGTGAGCAACCGAGCTAGTTTACTTTATCAGAAAAGCATTAAATAGAAGCCTTTCGAGCTGTACGACATAATTACATCATAGGATCAGAGCTGGAATCTACAGGAGCATCTTCAGGGATGCGTTTGAATATGTTATACATGGAGCTGAACCTATTTTTCTTCTGTTCTGTGTCAGATGTTTGAATGCAGGTACTGTTTTTCTCGATGGAGCAGGAAAGCACTTCAGTAAGCATGCTTTTGACTGTTTACTCTCTCAAACCACCGGAGAGCTGAAAGTGTGAAAGTGAATCTGTGATGTGTGCCTGTTTGTGAAGGGCATAAAAGCTTTTATTAAACTGGAGCCGTGGTCATGACTTTACTAAGTGCTTCTCGTCGCTCAAGATGGGCACAGCTCCACAGTGAAAACACATCTGCTCGTAATAAATGCCATTGTCAAGACACGGTTTAAAATCAGCACCGTTCTCAGCTGATTGCTGAGCATCTGGGTCCCTGAAGACCCTGAATTTGTCCTTTCTGGCTTTTTGTACAAAATCAAGGTCACCCTTGGCAAGAGGGTAAATGAAGTTGACCCTTCAGGTTAAGGTCTAACACTGTAGAAATGAAAAAATAGGCCTTTAATGTCAACCCTTGGTGAAAATTGCACCTTAGACTGCTCTGAACACGTATTCTTCATCGTTTTCCAATGAGATTAAACACAGAACAGTGTTGCTGCAGATATCCTGGAAGCACTTTATTTGACTGTCCTGCTCCATGGGTTAAATGGAAGGGCACATTTTGAAAATGATACCACTATAATCTCATTGTAAACTACATAAATGTGAATTGGTGAAAACAGTCAGGTAATGTGTATTGCGCAGGTGAGTAGTGTTTCCTTACAAAGTGACATTGCATGAATAATTGTCACATTTGAACAAGATCAAAAGACAAAGATGAGTCAAAGGTACCCAAACAAGGATCATTTCAGTGAGAATAACTGAACATGCATAACAGAGAGCACCAAACACAATCAACAAGTGAACCGAAGGAACACAATTACTAACGATACACAGCTGAAATCACTAATCAAATCAGTAACCATGAGAACTAAAGAGTGGCGGGAAAAACTAAACAAAGGAAGAGAGGAACTAAATAATACAAACTAAAAGTCCACGATAAAGAAACATTACTGATAATAATACAGCATTTTTAGTAATTTCCACAGATCCGAGTGAACAGGGATCATTTTGAAAATGTCGTCTGGACACTTTTCCATTTTTAGTACATTGTTGTCATGCAAACTTGCCCTAAAAACATTCAAATGTTCTTTCAAGCACATTACCATGACTACATTGTGATGAAAGTGCAATGCAAATTATGAATTAATTAATAATAATAATAATTGAATAGGCTAAAGTGACATTAACTGTGAAAATGCAGTTTGGTGTTCTGTTTTCTTTCTGGTGGATATTTAATTGCATTACATGTTTCTCTGATGCTTGTGTTAATTTTTTTCTTCATTTATTAACACATGAACATTGCATGCTATAGTAAAGCAGCTGTGGAGTAGCTTCATGAGCGCTCTTTTCTCCAGTGTTAATCTAGTTCTGAAACATGAAGGACATATTGAAGAGCTTGTCCCATTTTTAACAATAGCCAATTGCATTTAGTTTACGTTACAGCCTGGCAAAGACACACTCAACAGCTATTTGACAGCAGTTATTTAATTAACACAAATGATCAAGCTGTAGACTCCCTCTTTGCATTTATTATGAAACTGTAGATAATTGGTGTAATGATGCAGTTAGTGTTACTACAGTAAAAGAGTGATTGTTTTTAGCAGCGGTGAGGTTTAAAAAGCATGTAGTTTCTGTTGTGTCATGGCAGCAGTGTTGTCTCCTCTTCTGCTCATTAGTTCTGTTTATAAAGCCAGCGCTGTCGAAGATTTGAGATGCTCAACCTCCTCTATAGCGCTGGAAGGATCAATGTACAGCCAGCCGCTTGTTAGCCTTATCGCACTTATTACCAGCTACTGGAGTGAAGAATTGGACACAGAATATGGATTTGAGTATTATTTGAGTATGAGTGAAGTGTTTTAGTAGCTCACTTGTAATAAACTGAGAGCTTCAGCAAAGATAAACACCATAACTAGCAGCAGCTAAAACAATACAGATATATACAGGGCTGCTTTAACCATTGGGCTAGGCAGGGCTGAAGCCCCGGGGCCCGAGCAAGGAGGGGGCCCCTGATTGGCTGTGGAGTAGACTGACTGGTCATCGGTAGCGCCTATCGCCAAACCCCCATGCACTTATTAGAGCTATAAGTTGAGCTTTTCCATAAATTCCATTACCATTTGTGATTAAAACGTCACATTTGAATTTGGTTTACCAGTCAAATGCATTTATTTTATAGGCTATTTTACTTTTGAATGACCCGTACACGTATCTATAGGCTACAGGATATCACTGCGCATAATGGCCGCATTCACCTTCACTCTTTACTTCGTTCTGGTTTAATCTGGAAATGGTCATGCAAAGAACAGTCTTCGATAAATAAAACAAATATATGTGAGAGGGGCTATTCTAAAAAACTGAGAGAGTGGAAGACACTAGTTAGTCAGTAAAATCCCCAGCTAGGTAATTTTTTACTAAAGCTGATGGTGGAGTGAAAGTTGTGGAACAGTAAGAGGACCGGACACAGAGCGGATAAAAACACAACATCATCGTCCCCACAGATTTTAGGTTAGTTTGAACAAAGTATACTTGCTTATCGAGAAAACGGGGTAGACATATGTCAGTCGTAAATTTGCGCGTCATAATGGAAGCTTTTCATTTAAACACATTTTAAGCATTGTGGTTTAAAAACTAATTTAACTGTTCAGGGACTTTAAGCAGCAGGGAAGAATTAATTTTGGCAAATGCGTGTTAAGACGGTTTCAGCCTTATACGCGGCGACATAGTTATGTGTCAAAGTACCTGTCAATACAGTCATTTGTGTCTTAAATGAGTGTTAATTGTTAAAGATAAAGCATGTGCTTAGCCTATATGAGATCATGGCATTATGATGAGATCTTAATAAAGCATAAGAAACTCATACAGGTTTAGAACAACAACAGAACTTTAATTTTTGGGTATACTATTCTTCTAAAGCAACCTAATATCGCTGCTGTTGCCATTTTTGTCAATAATGTAAATCAAACATGAGAAAGAAAATCGCTCACTGTCCTTGACCGAATTATTTTTTGTAAAATAAATTAGTATTAATGTATATTGAGTGTATACTGGATATATATGTAAGAGATGATATAAAATGATCCTGCTTACTACACCACTTGACTCCATGAACATGAAATATTGATTTGAGTTTAAATTGTTTTAAAATCTTTATAGTATAACTTATATATCATATAAAAGCTTTCCACTAAGAAAATATAATCCATTTGGATTGTATGGGATCTTGCTTACACCCCTGTGAAGTCCACTCTGCAGGGCACTTACAATTGATTGGAACGCACCTACAGTAGATATTAGATTGTGTCCTTGCCTTCACATAAAAAACAAAACAACAATACAATACAATAAAAACAAGTTGCAAGTCACAGCAACACCCCGCAAGCTATTTGCACCCAATACAAACACACAGAGGTCACGTTCTGCTTGGTATTTTGCCTGTAGTTGTTGTTAATTGCTTCTAAGCAGGTGTGAAATAGACCTGAAGAAACACAATTAAACTGTCCTTTAGTGTGAGTTTAACATCCTCTATAAGCACAGTATTTACCAAACCCTCCTTAAACCACTCTCTTCTTATATAAATCTATATAGTAATTATTTAAAAGAGCATTTTGCAACAGCTTCCGGGGCCTTACATTCATCAACCTTCCTCCAGAGTCTCGTTCCACTCGCAGAAGGAAACCGGTTAGAGAAGTGCAATTAAAATGATGAAGCACTGCTTTCTTGGGCCTCTAAACATGATTCCCCTCGTCTTCGATATTCATATAGCAAAACTCACAATGTAAATCTCCAGCACTTTGTCTCAGCACTGACCTGCCCAGAGGCGGATGTCACCAGGAAGAAAGGTTGTGAATCTACTGTATATTTCTGTGTAGCACATGAAATATGAAATTGTAGAAGAAACTGTTCCCAGTTATGAAATATGTCCCTTCAGCTCCAACAACTGACTGACAAACTCACAAAGAACAAAACACTATTCAAAACAAAACGACCACTGAAACCCTCAATTTACTGATTAAATTAAAATTTCTGTTTATATATTTATACAAACTATGCACAAAAGTTTCTGTTTAAAATGAGAACCAATGCTCTTTGGTGTCATTGATATAATAATGTTGTGTTCTGGTCATTTTGACTCAGAGAGTATTTTATTTCATCCTAAAATGCTATTATTACATTTAACTAAAACCTACTGACTTTGCTCACACAGTGTATGACAACTTCCTGAAAAGATTGTGATAATTGTTGTGCTTTTGCTGGGACTTTTTCTGACCTTGTTACACTTGTGGTGTCCCTGTTCAAAATTGACCGTTCTACAAAAAAAAGCCTAAATATATTGTTATGCTTTATTATTATCAAATATTGGATTTTTATCAACTTACGTTATTACATTTATCCCAGGTTTTGTGTTTCTTTTTGGAAGTGATTGATTGTTTTCCTGTTTGGTGAATTAGAGTAACAGACTTTTATTGATGGTTTCTAGAGACACTAGGGTTCATGGTTTTTAAGACTGTGTTTAGAGCTTCCATTCTTCCTCTGTCTCCTCAGTAGTTTCCTGTCTGTTTTAAACTGTCAATAATAATAATAAAAAAAAAACAAGCTTTACCATACCATACCATAGGGTTACGTATGTAACCCTAGTTCCTTGAGGGAACAGCTAGGGATAGAATAGGGGCCAAGTGGCTAGGTGGGCCCTGCGTACCGAATCAGCTTTCGAGAAGTGAGTCCTGATCCCCAAGAGAGGGGAGAGCAGAGGACTCGAGGCTATGGAATAGCATTCTGATCCACCATATAGCATAAGCTCTCTGGCCGGAGGCCTCAGCCTCTGGAGGAAACGTGTTACGCGGTGGACGCCGCTCTTCCCCAGATGGGCCTCTTAAATCCTGAGCCATAGGCACCAGGACTGCCTCAGCCGAGGTCTCTTATTGAAACTACGGTCCTCACACCCTCGTCATCTCCTTGGAAGATTAGACTGACAGAACCAGAGCCTGTTCAGGCAGGACCCAATGAGACACGCCTAGCAGGAGTTCTGCCAGGTGACCTACTAAGGGAACCAGTCTCTTAAGACTGGCCTCTGGTGTAACTATGGTGGCTAGCTCGGTGTTCTGGAATGGCGTCAGGAACTAGTCTAGGGAAATCTCCTCAACCACCACCAGTGTGCAGCATCCACCTGGATGATGCGACGGCAGCCATATTGCACCAGAACGCCCACCACACACCAGCTTACTGGTGGAGAGGAAACAGAGTGATGAAGCCAATCAGTGTATGGGGATGATTAGGAGGCCATGATGGTCAGAGGCCAATTTGGAAATTTGTCCAGGATGCCGAGGTTACACCCCTACTCTTTTTCGAAGGACATCCTGGGATTTTTAAAGACCACAGAGAGTCAAGACCTCGGTTTAATGTCTCATCCGAAGGATGGTGCTTTTTACAGTACAGTGTCCCCGTCACTACACTGGAGTGTTAGGACTCAGGGTGAGCACCCCCTGCCGAACACACTAACACCTCTTCCAACAGCAACCTAGTTTTCCCAGGAGGTCTCCCATCCAGGTACTGACCCGCTCAACCCTGCTTAGCTTCAGTGAGCAACCGGTCTTGGGCTTCAAGGTGATATGGCTGCGATGCAATGCTTGTGCAACAATGCGTGCAGCTTTTCAAAGCTCATCTTCATCCTCCACGTTGTCTTTTTTTTAAATCGGGGGCCGGCACCACGAGGAACACAGATGAAGGCTCACTCAGCTAGAGAAAACCTCAGAGAGCATGCATACGCAGTGAAAAATGACCCACAAGCGGGCAGTCAGCTCCCTCAAGAGCTGACTCTGCGTGCTCTTCTCTGAAGCAGACAACACACAGACTGTAATGCAATCTGCTCTCGCCCAAGTGCTACTTTTGTTGCACTTATAGCCATTGTGGAGCTTAATTTGAGTGCTTGTAAGGGACAGATAACCCCAAATAAGGCTCACAACAGAGAATGACAGAAACACACAGATTAGCGGTTGCAAGCTGACGCTGGTTCCACCGCACGTGCTTTTATGCTTCCTGGTCTCTACGTCACACCGCCCGTGACGTCTCGCCCATTCATTGGTCTGATTACACACATGATTCAGAGTGTGGTCATGCTGGGGGTGTTCACATTGCGCTGCGACGCAGCTCGAGCTCCTGAAGAGGAACTGAGCATATCACACCAGTCCTCAGGTCCTTACACTGGCTTCCAGTTACATTTAGGATTGGTTTTAAAGTACTTTTATTCGTTTATTAATCACTCAATGGACTAGGGCCTAAATACATTGACCACTCAGATCAGTAGGATCGAGTCAGTTAGAAATACCAAGGGTTCACAAAAAACAAGGGGAGTCCGCTTTTAGCTATTACGCCCCCCGCAGCTGGAACCAGCTTCCAGAAGAGATCAGATGTGCTAAAACATTAGTGTCATTTAAATCCAGACTCAAAACTCATCTGTTTAGCTGTGCATTTGTTGAATGAGCACTTTGCTACGTCACAACTGATTGCACTATCTATTATTAATTGTTTTAAATTATCTCAAATTTTTATATAATTTTATTTTTATTGTTGTGATTATTATTATAATTTTGAATGCCTTGTTTTTATTGTTGTGATTATTATTATGTTTTGACTATTTTACTGTCTTTTATGTAAAGCACTTTGAATTACCACTGTGTATGAAATATGAAAACGCTTAAACAAACTTGCCTTGCCTAAAGAGCCCGTATCTGTTGAGCACTAATGTAAAGCTCTTGTTTTGACAACATTAATGTATACCTTTTTTCCTGGGAATGTTATCGTGATCATTTTAGTAAAGTTCATGTGTACTTTGAAAAGTCTGCAATTTAAGCTGATGCATGACCCCCCCACCCCCACCCCTGTTTAGGAGCACAGTAACTCTATACATATACACATATACTGTATGCATAAACCTCAAGGCTCACATACTCACACTTTCAGCCACAAAACTCCACATTTGATTTCATGGGTCTTTGGATTCTGAATAGCACACCACCTCCTACTCTTACTGTTTCTGCTATTTGGCTATGTGCTTTAACTTTAAAAGCTAGTTTGTACACCTATCCTGATAGGGATGGTGCCGTGGTGTTTTTTTTTAAACAATCATAGTGCATGTTGTAAGTGTCATATGCCTGGCCATTAGTGGGTCAGATCATCTAGTTCTTCACAGGGTTCAGTCAGTCCTCACACATGAGTCTTCAGCATCAGATACTGAGAGGCGTGTTAAGGTCTGCTTTAATGGTAGTTCTACGGGCTTCTGGCCTGATAGTGGACACGCAGTAAAAGCTTTGAGGTCCAAGGCTATTGACTCTGACGTAGCAGTACCCATCAATCCATTACGACTTGGTTATGTAGTTTTAGCAAAAAATTTACTCTAGCTCTAGGAGGAGTGATTTTTTTGTGAATAGCTTTAATTCTAGTTAAAGCACAGTGCACAATAATCAGAATCGTTCTTTAGTTGCTCTTCTTACTGTTGCCGCTGGATGTTAAATATCCTTAATCTTGCGAATTACAAGGAAGAGCTCAAGCTCCATTTTTCTCAACATCAAGATCACGACTGGATCTCCTGGACCTTGTGTTTATGTGTCTGTTAGGAATATACAGGACCTCTGGACCTTTACCAATATAATATAAACCACCAAATTCACTACTGTTTGAAATAATCATATGTTTTGAACAATAAAAATATCAGAGTATAATTTATTTACACAAAAACAACACAAGCAAGATTAATACTAACAAGAGTACATGCACTTTTCTCTGTGTGAGAGTAAGAGCTCTTCGGACGGATCACCTCAGGTGATTGAGCACAAAATACAGCTTCCACAAGTATAAAATGATGATTTTATGGGTGCTTATTGTTTTAATGTTCATTCAGTGAAATATAGTCCAGTGCTGCAGATAACTCGCCGTGTGCTTTCAAACAGAGACAGGGGTTTTCTCTAAGGCCATTATAGATGGTAGTTCATAAACATAACTGGATATTATCTCTTATTGAATCTAAGTCACCTTTAATATGCACTTCTATCATGGGAAGTAATATTTTAAGTGGACAGCGTGTCACCTCCCATCAGGTTTCAGACTCTTCAATCACTGATTATGCTCCTGAAAAGTCTGCACGGTTAAATATTTTCATCTTTGATGTGTTTGTCACATCAATCAATTACACATATTAATGTGGTTGCCAGAGCAGTTATTTACAGTACAGGCGTAGAGCACACTCACACTGCTATATCAGTCCCTCAGGACCTCTCATTACGGTGGCTGTGAGGAACTGTCTGTTTCAGATGCTTGCTTCTTTCTCAGACTGGACACTGTATTAAATAAATACTTGCAATTTGTTTTTTTGATTGTCTATGAGCGTGCTGAGATGTGCAGATCTCATAGGGCCCATCTTCAGTTGGGAAGCCATGATGTTTTTATTGTGCTGGAACAGAAATCTTCATTATTTAAATATGAAAATGTATTTGACTATAAATTACTGGACTGTTTTAGAGCCTAAAACACAACTGAATACCATTCATTTGTACTAGGGATGCATGATATTGATTTTTGCCAATATCCGATATGCTGATAATTTTAAACTAATTTTGACCGATATATAATATTTTTTTAATTTTGGTTGTTTTGTAACAAGAATTTATTTGTTAGAATTACATAACAAATAATAAAGTTAGTTTATAATGACAGTACATTGGACATTTGAAAATAACTATAAATAAACTATATAATAATCAGAAAGATGCAGTGGTAACCCTAACATTTTATTTTAAGCTTTAACATTTGTAGATGGTCGAAAGCAAAAGAGTAGTAAAAATTCTGAAAATCTTTTAGAGCTCATAATTTGTTTAAAAAAATAGTACATATTATACATTAATGAATAAATCAGTATATATCAAATTATTTAAGTGTCATGTTTGTGATATTTTTGTTTTGTTTATTAAGCTATAGATTCTGACCTCTAAATCAAAACACACTCATGATTTTATGGCATCAATTACTGCTTTATTTGATCAGAAACACAGTCTAAATATGATTAGTCTATCTTGCTTTTATTTTATTAGAAGTAGGCCAACAGTGCCCCCTACAGAATTAAAACTCCTCACTGAGCAGGCATTAGGATGCTGTATGTGCTATTACTGTTTACTCTATCATACACCGAACGAGTTGTGCATTCTCAGTTTAAATGCAGCGATCCAAAACAGTGAATCTAATCACTATTCAGGAAAACTTAGCTTCAAGAATGAGCCATACTGCTGATCTAACCTCTAGCTAACCCTGAACACGTGAGTTAATGTATTCATATTATCGGCAAGACATATCGGCATATTTTTTCATATCGGACCGATATTTACATTTAAAGCCATTATCGGCCGATTCCGATATTGGTCCGATAATATCATGAATTCCTAATTTGTACTTAATTGTAATTAAGTTGCGTATTAGATCTAGTAATATTAAGTGAAAATGACCTTGTTTGTATTGTTCCTCACTTCCAGTATTTTAATAAAGATGCTCACTATAGCTTTATTGTTTATTCAGCTTGGTTATGGTTCGTAACACCCCCAAAACTTCTTCTCCATCACTCATACATGAGACATAACTACATAGCTCAAAGTTTAGTCAACTTTCACTGTATTTGATATAATCAATGAACTCTGAAAAAGTAAACAGCGAATGTTTAACATTGTATTAGTTGTCAAAATAAATGAAATACAACAGTCCTATCATACCTAAATTGAACTCTGTACTAAGGGGGAAAACTGTTCCCTTTTGAATCTCTTTTGTGCAAGAATGTGCTGAAGTCAACAGCTCATAAATGTCATAATGTAAAATTAGTTATTATATGCATTTAAAAATTGCTTTTTTTTGGACTTCACAAATTAACGGAAAATGTGCGCATATTTTCTAGTGTACTGTGCTCATATTTACTTTTGCATTAAATTGCAAATAAAAATATTACATATTAGCTTGCGCCTTATGTTGTGATCTCGAATTGCAGACTATTTTAGTACATGCATTTGAGAGACATTTTTAAATGTGATGCATATATACATGCATGCACAGTTTTGCAGCTTTAATTGCCTTTTTGGTAATTTTACGATGATGATGACGGAACTACGACGCTGTATGCTCATAGTTTCTTTTGAGGATATTTATGATGAAGTGATAGAGCGTGCACCTCATACTCGAGTGCGCAGTGAGCTCAGTAAAATGTCTGACAGAATGGGAATGTTTAACTGATATATATAGCTTAACAACATCTTATCAGACCGCAGTTCACTGCTGAAGCTCATCTGGCACATGTACCTGCACCTGGTGCTAAGGCGAAGTTTGTTGTGGTCATAAAGAGATGCGGCATTCTGCGTCTTAATAAACACACTTGGTGTCACGTCTGCTTTGGGCTTTGGTTCATGTTTATGCCTTTTATTTTGAAGTGTTATTAGTCATGTGATTCATTTACCCATCATGCCATCTCCTCATGGATCCTTGTTTCATGTTTTGGTTGGTTCATGTTGACTGGTTCCGTCTCATCATTGGTTGTTTTCTGTCATGTGGTCCCCTTAGTTTCGTATTTAAGCCATCTTGTTTGCCAGGTTACCTTGTGGTGTATTTATTGTGTCCACCTGCTGTCAGTATTATTTAGTTGTATAGCTGCTGAGGGCCGAGCAAAGGCGGTCACAGTGGGTATGGCGTCGAGGGAAAGAAGCAAACTAAACACTTTATTCTAATGAGAAGACATTGTACATTTCACTGCGTTGTAAGTTTAAAGTTTAGTGAACTCTAACCTGCAAAAATTCATATGATGGAAAGATGTGTGACAGTAGAAGATCGACAAAATCCTCAATTATCACATGATTAAAAAACTAATCAATTCAACATACTTCAAAACAAGGGCAACAAATCACATACATAGAAGAAAAGTAAAAACACTAGATACATAAGCAATCAAAACAATCTGAACAAAGATACCCGACTGAAACATGTATCATCAAAATACAAATACAATCAAAATCATTAAAAAAAAAGGACAAACATCAAACTCTTGTTAAGACCATTAGGTGAAAATACATTCAAAGTATAAATCCAATAGGCTTGATGTTTTAAATGCTAATTGTGGTCACACTTTTTATTAGGTGGCTTTAACTACTATGTACTTACATCAAAACATAAATAAGTACAATGCACTTATTGTGTTCATATTGTGTTGCAAAACACTTTTATTGTAATTGAGGTGGATATGGGTAGGTTAGGGACAGGTTTGGGTAGGTTTAAGGGTGGGTTAAGGTGTAAGGGACAGGTCAACAGTGTTTTATAAATATAATTACAGATATAACTACATGTAGGTATTTTTAAAATATAAGTACATGTATGTACACAATAAGTGCATTGTATTTAAATGTAAGTACATAGTAGTGAAGGCCACCTAATATAAAGTGGGACCCAAATTGTTAATATCACGCCATCTATGAGCTAATTTAACTGCTTCAATGCCAATATATTGCAGTGTTGTCTGGGGTCATGAAGCCTAATAGTACTTCGATGTTCAGCATTACATGTTTAGCTGTCTGCTAGTTAGCTAGGGTCCACAACAGATCAATGACAGCAGACGTCTCTAATTTCTGTAAGAGTAAATCAGCGCTGATGGATCAAACAATGCCTTTTACAGAACAGAAACAACACTGAGGCGGTTTGACTGGAGTCTGCCATCCCCACGAGCTCAATTGAAAGGATCTTCCCAGTCTTGTTGTTCGTGTCAGCGTCTGAACTCATAAGTGAGTGAGAGCCATGAGAGTTACAGCTGTTCTGAGGTCAGATGGACTCATGGCACATTATAAAGAAGCAGAAGAATCACAGATGTGTGTGTTTCAAAGAGAGACAGTACTAAGGTCACACCTCCCCTATTTTTCACACCTCGCTCGCCCACGCTACGTACCTTGGCTGCTGAGCACCGTATTGTCAAGTAATTATGGTGGTCATTAGTTTCTATTTAAGCAAACAGACCGTAATATTACAAATCAATGCATTAATTACAAGCTGGAAAACAGTGCTTTGGCCTCTCTATCATCATTTGTGATTTAAAACAAAAGTGCATGTCACAGAGTAGTCATTTTATATCAGTGCTTTGTAGTCATTTTATATCAGTCCTGCTTTAATTACTGGTGATAACCATGTTATAGTTACCGGATCTGTCATGCTGCACCAAAGCCTACAAACTATAGGATGATCTTACAAGAAAAACATGTTAGAAGCAAAAATATCATATGAGCAATTAAGCCCTAGTAAAAAAGTAATGTGTTTAAAATACATTTATTTCATACTAAGTATAGTTCAGGTCTATTAGCAAATTTACTGACAATATCGCTTGAGACTTATATAAAAAATATAATTAAATTTTATTTGGAGTACTGCTTGTGTACAATATCTTAATATTAATCTTAATATTAATAGTAATACTAAATGTGTTTTAATGTCACTATTGATGAGGATTGTGTGATCTTTGAATAATATCAGCCTTTAAATGCAATATGTTTAAAGTGTACCTAAAGTATATTTGCAATAGTTCCACTTCAGCAAAATCCAATATAATAAAGTATATCTTTAGTTGGACCTCATCACTACATCCACACAAGTAAAGTTAATTACGCAACAAAACTAGACTTTAAGTATGCCAGTTTAGTATACTAAAAGAACAATTGCATGGTAATTTGTTAAGTACATAAATATGTTAACGTATTTCAGTACACAGTCAGTAATACAAATTACAAACAATTTGTATTACCTCAATTCAGTTGAAATATTCGAAATATAACAACACTACATTTTAATAAGCAGTGATTTAAGAGCCATATATGTTGTTTATTTGGATAAAAGGATGGTTTTGACCTGTAATGTCTGTTCAATGTAGTGATGAAGTTAGAAAGACTATGATATTTATATGTACAAATCATACAAATATCCAATTCTGAAACATTTATAGCATAAACTTACATTGTAAAGAAATTAAAGATACATCTTTCATATTGAAAGACTTTCTGGTGCATTGCACTTAGTTGAATCCAGGACCAAAGATAAATGATTTATACTATAAAAGCACGGAGAGATCGCGATAGCACACAGTCTGAGTGCGCACAAGCAATATATCGGTGTGAGAGGACAGGCAGGTCATTTATATAAGTTAGGCCTATTTGAGAGCTTGCATCCAGTTTTCAGCAATTACATGACTGTATTCATGATACAATAAAGCATGCGCCACACTTACGTGGAAATTATTAAATGATGCGATCCAGCGATACCTGTAATCCAGCGCAGATATTTAGATTCAGACTCTGTAATAGACAGGAGGTGGGTGCGTGTTAAACTCGCTGTCGGAGAGGAGAGAGAGCAAGACGCGGAGTGTATCGGTGTACATACGGTAGATACTGTGGATAATGAGTAATGGAACCATGTCAGATATTTCAGTATCGGTATAAAAATATAGATATTTATGATAACACTACCATGTAGTTTGTTTCTCCAAACTTTGACTGTGGTTACGCTGAGCTCCCTCACTGTCCGGTCAGCTCTTCACCTGCTGCAGCGGCGGCTTTCCCCCGGTTCAGATATCGGCACTTATATTGGTCTGTTTATGATCGGATCTCTTCATTAGCTACTGAAGTACCGTCAGAGGTTTGAATATCAATTCACATTAAGTGCAAACTCAGTAGCGAACTATGATTTAAATGTAATGAAGTAGATTATTTTGCTTAATTTGTACTTAAGTACAAGTAAAACTACAGAGCAAAAATATACTCAAAAAAGTATAAGTACCCTAAAAAACTACTTAATTACAGTAACGTGAGTAGTTGTAATTCGTTACCTCCACCACTGCTCAGGAGATCAGAATGTGCTGCTTGTGAACCTGTATAAGAATATGTATTATAAAAATCATATTTAGACATCCACACACTTATGTGCAGGAACTCTATTGTATTTTAGTTATTATTCTGCTGATATTTGTATAAATATTCTTCAACCCAATAGGATATGTACTGTATAAGAATA
The DNA here is from genome assembly GCA_027564155.1 of Gymnocypris eckloni scoliostomus. Lineage (NCBI taxonomy): Eukaryota > Metazoa > Chordata > Actinopteri > Cypriniformes > Cyprinidae > Gymnocypris > Gymnocypris eckloni. The sequence goes on from CM050426.1 coordinate 9,369,531, forward strand.
TAGGGTAACACTTTATTTTAGGGTCTCTTAACTAGTTGCTTATTAGCATGCATATTACTGAATATTAGCCATTTATTAGTAGTAATTAAGCAAATATTAATGCCTTATTCTACATCCCTAATCCTACCCAATACCTAAATTTAACAACTACCTTACTAACTATTAACAAGCAGCAAATTAAGAATTTATTGAGGGAAAAGTCTTAGTTGTTAGTGAATAAGTGTTCTATAATATAAAGTGATCAGGCTCCACAGTGATTGGCTGGAAGTCCGTTGGTTAATCCTCATTAATAATGTAGATAATCTAGAGGCATATTTAATGACACAAGAACGAAATGGCTTTAAAAACGCCAAATTAAACACTTTGCCTTTAGTGTTTAAAATAACGTGTGATATAATTTTCACTAATGTGCAACTTAAATAGCAACAGCAGCTCTGATCTCTGAGGTTCGCCCTGCAGGTGCAGCTTAACACTTTCCATTAGCATCAAATGAATTGCATTACTGCGAGTCCAACAGCATGTGAACTCTTCTGAAGCGGGAATAAGCTCTCATAAATTCAAAATAGAATCACTCTTTGAAAAATAAAATAAAAACAACTTTGCAGTTGCATCAGCTGAAGTAAGTCACATTAGGTTGATTATCTGTTATTGGTATGAAAGACCTTTAAAAGACATCTGCCAATTAGTACTTTCCTGTGTGAGTATTCAAAGCAATGTGAGGCAATTAACAAAGGTTAGTCAAAGTCGATGCCTGAACTGCAGGGCCAAATTGATTTAATGTTTTAACAGCTTTCAGTGTGAAAATGTACAGAGCTGTTTCATCTGAGCTCATGAGCGGCCGGCCGACAGCAGTCATGCGGTCCGTTGAGTCCATCTTCCACTCTCACACCTCTATCCTCAAACCACTGGGCTTCACAGATATAGATGTTCAAAAACAGCCTTGTGTCATTGCAAAGTCATATGGCTTCCTTTCACGATTTGTACTTATGCAGATTGTTCCACATTTTGCTCAAGAGAGAGATTAAGTGCTTTATGCTTTTATGTGGAGAAGGTCTTCAGGAGCTTGTTTTCAAAGTTAAAAATCTTTTAATGTGACACGCTGTTTCAAAATGTGCCATCAATGTGAGAAAAGCAACAATGCGCCGTGGTTAAATCTGTAATCTACAGTCCTCTAACACACCTCACTGAACTCATCAGTGCATTATTGTAGATTGCGGGAGTGTTAGGTAAGGACAGTGCTGGGCCTCGGGACATGACTGGGAAGAACTGGTCTAGTGCACACTTACATAGATCAAACATTCAAACGCAGTGGAGGGGAACACAAAAACCAGCACGGTTTATCAAAGAAGTCTGAAAATATCATAAGATGGATATGTGACCCTGGAGCACAAAACCAGTCATAAGGGTCATTTTTTCACAATTGAGATTTATACATCATCTGAAAGCTGAATAATGCATATTTCCATTGATGTGTGGTTTGTTATGATTGGACAATATTTGAAAATCTGAAATCTGAGGGTGCAAAACATCTAAATATTGAGAAAATTACCTTTAAAGTTGTTCAAATTAAGTTCTTAGCAAAGCATATTACTAATCAAAAAATACGTTTTTATATATTTACGGTAGGGAATTTACAAAATATCTCATGGTACATGATCTTAATATCCTAATGATTTTTGGCATAAAATAAAAATGTATAATTTTGACCCATACAATGTATTGTTGGCTATTGCTACAAATATACCTGTGCTGCTTATGACTGCTTTTGTGCTCCAGAGACACATATATGAAGTAAAATGAGTGTAAATCTAATAAACAAACAAATAAATTATAGTTTTTTAATTAAATTTAAAATCAGAGGCCTTGGACATTGCATTGGACTAATACTGCATATCCATGTATTGGTGTTTTATTATTGGTCCACTATGATGTATTATTTTAATTTATCAAATGACACAGATCCTTTATATTTGTCATTTAATAAATGTGCTGTTGCATCTTTGAATTACTGTTGGTCAGTAATAATTGTATGCTGAAAAATTAAATGATCTGCGTGGCAACAATAGCTCACCCATTCCCACATTGTACTAGTTAGTCTGTACAATAATTTATGTAATGGCAGCAATGGGCTGAGTTTGATTAATATGACTTATTATAATATTAGAGCTGAACCATTTGTCTTCTCTTTGGCACTGCACTATTCACAATTAAGGCCATTCGTGTTTTGTTTTTTTACTACTAAATATAATGAGCTGTTTTGTTGGTGCCTGTATCTATATACATTGCAAAAATACTACTTACTGTAAAATATCTAGAATTATTTATGATCAGTTTAGTTGAGAAGCAATACTAAGATCTTGATAGTTGTTTTCAGAGAATTTATCTTTAATAAAGTATAAAACCTGCAGTGACAGAGCAGGCATTAGACTTCTCAGAGATCTTCTCGGTTATAGTGTGTGTGTGTGTGTGTGTGTGTGCGTTGCGTGTGTGCGTGCGTGTGTGTGTGTGACATGGTGTAATTTCTTTTATTTATACCTGCCTCATATGAAAGTTGAGATCTGCCACTGATTTCCATCCACTGATATACTAGTTTTTAAGTTTGCTGTAAATTGTAATTTCTTGTTAAGGTCATATTGGAAAAGGAAAGGTTTTATTTTGAGTTTTTTAATGAAAGACACATAATGGTGATAAATGTTTTAGTGAGGTGGCATCAGCTCGTAGTCAGGAGAACATGTTTTAGTAGAGCTGTTTGAATGTTTGATATGAATGAATACTCGGCCACACAAGGATACAGCAGCTTTTCTGATGAACATTGGCCAGGTAATAACATTGCAAGACTGTTATGAGCCCTCGAGCAGGGTACGCGATCGCTCGAGGACTATATTCAAGAGTATTTGCCATTGCCTATTTCTCTGATTTACCAGAATGTTTACTGATAGAGTTTTTTTGCGAAGGCATTAATCAACCACCGATGTCTAAGTTGATCACATCACAGTTGATCTTCTTGAGTCCAGTCACGTCACAGCTGATCGTCATGAGTCAAGTCAAGTCCTGTTATGTCCTGTCTGTTGCACCCAGATCTTCAAGGTCAGTTCTTCGTTATCCGAGGCTAGCATCCAGTCTGAGGGATACACCCCTGGTGTCTGAACGCACAGCTGTTATCCCCAAAGCCACTTACTTTAACCCTCCTGTTCCTGAACTAATTCCCCTGTCTGAAGCGCTTCCCATGATGATGGTGGGCTGCGTACACCACCACAGAACTGCCAAAGGTGATGGTATCTTCTGCCGCTTCTCCAGAGGTGGCAGCACATGCTGCAGAAACTCCCGAAGCGGCGGTGCTCACTTCAGCTCCTTGTATGGTGGTTGCGCCCAGCAATTTACTCTCAGCTTGTCATGTCATGGTCAAAGAGACTGTTACTACTATAGAACCTCCAGAGGTGGCAGCAACCACTGCAGAACCTTTGGAGGTGTCAGTGGTATCCACTCACCAAATCTTTGCCTGTCCTGTCGCAGCCAGAAGGGCTATCCCTGAATTCTCATCCTGTCATGATGAGAACTCTCGTCCTGTGCTGAATCAGCCATGGTGGCTGATTTTGAACTGTCCATCCGTTTAGTCTCATCTAATGTATCTGAATTTGATCTGTCGGTCCTGATATAAGCATTGGGTCGGATATTGAACCATGTGTTTGTCCTATTTCAATCTATGAATCTGTTTTTTGCCTCACTAGTCCAGTCACGACCCCAGAAACCATACCCGAGCTCCCTTTAGGCTCTAGTAGCCTTGTTACAGCCCAAGGACCCGCCGTTGAACTCTTAACCCTGCCTGGCATTAACTCAGAAACCATAAATGCACTCAATGTATGTCCCGTTTCAACCAAATAACCTAATTTTGAATTGTCTGCTTGTCCAGGTTCAGTCACTGAAATGTCAAGTCAAGTCACATTTATTTATACAGCGCTTTTAACAATACAAATTGTGTCAAAGCAACTGCACCATATCAAAATAGGAAAGTAGTGTGTCAATAAATAAAAATGACAATATTAAACTACATTTTCAGTTAAAGGCATTTCATTATTGAATTCAGTGATGTCATCGCCCAGCTTAGTTCAGTTTAAATCGTATCTGTGCAATCAAGTCGGTGATATCGCTGGAAATTAAACTTCCCCAACTAAGCAAGCCAGAGGCGACAACGGCAAGGAACCAAAACTCCATCGGTGACAGAATGGAGAAAAAAACCTTGGGAGAAACCAGGCTCAGTCGGGGGGCCAGTTCCCCTCTGGCCAGACAAACCAGTAGTTTGTTCCAACTGCAGCAAAGTCAGATTGTAAGGGCTCCACTGGTTCCAGTGGTCTTTTCCCGATGGCTATCTAGGTGACGGGGTCCTCACTGGGGATCTGTCTCTGGGGCTCATCTAGGTGTCCTGGTCTCCGCTGATGTTCAGAGCTGTAGAGGTCGTCTCTAGGTGATGATCCACCATCTGGATATGGACTGGATCTGGTGACTGCAGTGATCATCTGGGCTGGATAAGGACCGGATCGGGTGGCTACGGTGACCTCGGAATAAGAAAGAAACAGACTAATATTAGCGTAGATGTCAATCTTCTTACGATGTAACAAGTACATCGTGTTTTATGGGAAGTGTTTCCGGTTCCGGTTGACCTAATTAATTCAGCCTAACAATCCTTTAATGGATTTTAATATTAGATGTGTATTAGTGTACGCCAGGTTAAAAAGATGGGTCTTTAATCTAGATTTAAACTGAAAGAGTATGTCTGCCTCCCAAACAGTGTTAGATAGATTGTTCCAGAGTTTGGGTGCTAAATAGAAAAAGGATCTGCCACCAGCAGTTGATTTTGATATTCTAGGTATTGTGAAATGTCTGTCAGTCCAGTTTCCCTCCATGCACTCAGTCTCTGTCAATGCACCAGATTTTGAGCTATCTGTCAGTCCAGTTAAAGTCAATGAGCCTGATTATGAACTGTTTGCCCACTCAGTTGATTCAGGAAAATTACTGATAAACTTGTTGTGTTCCCTGCCTTGGCCCTTGGGGTCATAAATACTCTGCCTGTCTCGTGTGTCTCAGTGTTCCCTGTGTCCAAGTTCTTGCAGTGGTCCTCAATTCCTTCTGCTCTGTCTGCTCTGCTGTGGTGGTCTTCTGCTCTGCCGTGGTGGTCTTCTGTTTGGCTCTGGTGGTCATCTGCTCAGCCCTGGTGGGCTCCAGTTCCGCCTGCTCCATCCTGGTGGGCTCCATTTCCGTCTGCTTCACCCTGGTGAGCTCCAGTTACACCTGCTCTGCCCTGGTGGGCTCCTGGTTCTGTCTGCTCTGACCTGGTGTGCTCCAATTACGTCTGCTCCACCCTGGTGGGCTCCAGTTACACCTGCTCTGCCCTGGTGGGCTCCAGTTCTGTCTGCTCTGCCCTGGTGGGCTCCAGTTCTGTCTGCTCTGCCCTGGTGGGCTTCAATTTCGTCTGCTCCACCCTGGTGGGCTCCAGTTATACCTGCTCTGCCCTGGTGGGCTCCAGTTCCGTCTGCTCCACCCTGGTGAGCTCCAGTTACACCTGCTCTGCCCTGGTGGGCTCCAGTTCTGTCTGCTCTGCCCTGGTGGGCTCCAGTTACACCTGCTCTGCCCTGGTGGGCTCCAGTTCCGCCCAAGTCATCTGCTCTGCTGGCTTTGCCTCAGTGCCCAGCCTCTCCATTTCCACATGGACCTGGCTCTCTGTCCCTCCCCCTGTTCCACCTCGGCTCCACCACCCTTTTGGATTGTATTGTTAGGAGCGTCTGGATGCCTCTCCTTGGGGATAGGGTGGGCTCTGTCACGAATCCAGTCTGTAGCCTTCCATCTGCTCGCCACCAGATGTCATCTTCTCTTTACGTTGACTCTAACACAACACAGACTTTTACATGTCACTCTGGACAACAGTTTCCATGAGACATTGCACTGATTGCACACACACAGCTGAAGGCACTGATTACACATACACAGCTGAATCCATTCAGACACTCTTTATAAGCCTTGGAATTCCTTTTTCAGATCGCCAAGTATTGTTTTAGCGTTTAGCACTCTCCTTGTGTTAGCTGCCTTAACGAGCCATTCTGTGTTTCTGTTTATTCTCTTGTATTGTTCTGCGTTTACCAACATACTTTTTTGGGAAGGTTATATATACTGTATATACACTCCTGAACAAAATCTTAAGACCAGGGGAAAAATTGCAAATATTCGCATTTCACGCTGGTTTCAATAATTATTTCTCTCAGGATATTTTAAGAAATGTAAAGTGTCTTACTGTGTGTGCCCAACCTCAGCAGCGCTGGTGCGTTTTGCGCACATTTGCTTGTGCAGCTCAACAATCCTGCCACATTCAAAGACAGAAAGCCTTTCTGCCTTTGCCATCTGGAGGTCATGACAGTGTGACTGCCTAGAGGACAATGACATGAGAGCCATATTTCTGTGCAGATTTGAACTTTTTAAGGCTTTGGTCTTAAAGCTGATGAACAGCCTGTTTGAGTTTAAATGCAGTTTTCAATATATTGCCTATTCTCTATTATTTGTCTCTTACTCCTGTTTCTTCTTTTGGCATTTTGAAACAGTACTTGCAACCTGGTTATGATCCACCAGCGTGAAATGCGAATACTTGTAATGTTTCCCCAGTCTTAAGATTTTGTTCAGGAGTGTATCTCAAGAAAATTGTTAAGAAAAAAAAAGACCATAAATGGACATGAAATGTAACCTCAATTTTAGAATGACTTTGGTTTTTGTGAAACATTGAATCGTGACCATAGTTGGCTAACTATGCTTTCAGGAAACACACTACTGATCTACAACAGCAATGTTACATTACTGATAGTAGACTGACCTCTTTTTCTTTGTTGAAAATTACAGCTTTGAATATGAATCAATTTTGTAAGCTTACCTTAATAACCCTGATATAGCAAGACATCCATGTAGAACGTTTCTATAGACTTGCTCATTAATTAACAATGAGCGATTAGACAAGAAATCGTGACATGTACGTTTTGAATTTGTCCTATTGTTTCCCTTGCCATCTTCACTAGTTTTAAAAGCCATTATTTCAAGTTTTCCAAGACCTGGGTTATGTTTAAAAATGCACCAGACTAGCAGCTTTCATGAAATTATGCTGAACTAAAGATTTATGAAATATTCATGCGGACTGAACTTAATGTCACAGGACCGAAAAGTGATTTTAAATATTAAAAAGCAGCTGATTTCCGTGGCCTCGGGCCTCGCGGAGCTGAATCACAGATTTACTAGAATTAAAGTTGGTCTACTATGACAGCTTTGCTAAGAAAATGTGACACATCCAACCTCATAAAAGCCATCATGGCATTATTCTGTATGCCTTGGAAAGAGTTTAAAATGTCATCTCAGGGCCGTACGATAACAACAGAGCAGACACTGTGAATTCATGTTGAAACGGCGTACTCAATGACTTTATTATGTTGAACTCTCAGCCTTTCTCTCTCTCTCTCTCTCTCTCTCTCATACACACACACACACTAACACACACACACACACACACACACACACACACACACACACACACACACACACACACACACACACACACACACACACACACACACACACACACACACACACACACACACACACACACACACACACACACACACACACACATGTTGGTTTTATGGTTTACTGAGGACTCTCCATAGGCGTAATGGTTTTGTACTGTACAAACTGTATGTGCTATTGCCCTACACCTAAACTTAGCCCTCACAGGAGACGGTGCATTTCTACTTTCCCCCCCAAAAACGCACACTGTATGATTTATAAGCATTTTAAATTATGGGGACACTGAAAATGTCCTCATAAATCACCTTCTCCTTGTAATACCTATGTCATACCCATGTTATTATACAAATTTGTGTCCTCATAAACCACATACATATGCACACACTAACACACAGAAACACACAGACACACACACACACACACACACACACACACACACACACACAGACACACACACACACAGACACACACACACACACACACACACACACACACACACACACACTTTAATAGAAGTTCTATTAAGACTTCCGGTTTGGCAATATGAGGTGAAGACGCGTGTTTGCAGAGCTCCCGATACTTTCTGATAATATATGCTTTAATAGTGCCATTTCAGTGATCTACAACGTTTTTATAAGTTTTAAACTGTGCTTAGTGCAATCGGGTTGATACAGCAAGATGAGTAAAAACAAATCAGTAGTAAATGCCCCGCCTACAACGATAACCAGCATAGCTAGCAAATTAGCCACCATGGCTAGCGCAGGGAAATCTGAAGAAACCCCTGCAGAGAACGACGGTGTCTCTATGAACCAGCTGGTAACGGAGTTAACAAAGCAACGAGCTTCGATAAAGGAAGACATCTCAGTTCTGATTCAAGAATATATGGTGCCGCTTCAGACATCGGTGAATGCTTTAACAGAGACGTTGGCAAGTTTTCAGTCCCGCCTGTGCGCCGCAGATACTCACGAGCGATAATTTCTCGGCGTTGTCTGCGGCCGAAAAAACAATCAAAACTCTGAAAGAGCAAAACGCGACACTTATGGATCGAGTTGATGACTTGGAAAACCGATCACGGAGAGCAAATCTCAGGATTTTGAACGTTCCAGAGAATGGCGAGAAAGGCCAGTCTACTGTCAAGTTCATGTCCGAGATGTTAATGGAAGTCATGGGTCAGGAAGTTTTTGAAAAGCCTCCTGAGCTTCTTCTTTGGCACTCAACGGAGGCATTATTTTTCACTCCCCGTCCTCGCCCCTTTTTTTCCTGCTTGCTCCCTTGTCTCGTCTCATTTATTGAGAGACTCTCTCTGTACGGCTCTCCAAACTGAAAGATTATGGATTTGATCAACTGGTCTCTCAACGCAATTGACACCATCTCTGGGTTCTGGGGAACCTGTCTGCCCTGACGGAACGTTCGCAGCTGGCTATATGATGGACGCGTGAGAGAGGTGGCGAATCGTATGTCTAGCGGCTCTTTCCTTGGAGGACATTGAAGATATCTACTGTAATGCAATTATTAATGAAGCTATTGTTTCAGCTCCGGGAATTATTTATTAAAGATTAAATATTGCTTTGATTAAAGTAATATTAATCTTTAACTTATAATTTATACTTTATTAAGTGCTCGTCCAGCGATCACTAACATCAGTATATCTTATTAAATCTCGTTTCTCTTGCCTCGTGGCCCCGAACAATAAACGAGATTAATAGTCTCTCAAATTCGAGCTAGGTAACATTATCTTTGTGGCAAGAAGGATAAAATACTTGAAAAATCACATTCCCCAGAGACAATTCTTTATAAAATGAAACAAGGTTTATTTACAACACTAATATTCTAACATACATAATAACACACGAACATACACACATGCATACGGGAGTTTTGAGGTTAATGTTGAAAGAATAGCACTCTTTCCTATTTCATAACTGGAGCCATAAGATCATGAAAGAGATGTTCCCCTTTACTGCATTCAGATCAATTACATTTCAGTCAGGATAAAAACTTAGTTTGAGATACTTGCTTTCTGTTGGTTAAGCAGGCTGTTGCTTTGGTTTGGTTTCCACGTGGGTTTCCACGTGTGGCTCTGGGAACCTCTGCTGGCTCGCGTCGCTGTTGCGTGACGACACCGGGGAGCCGTGTTGGAATCACAGAGTCTATTTGATGCTGGTTCTGCGATGTTACGGCTTCTGCACAGTCTTGGACTCGCCTAGATGGTTGGTTCAGTCGGTGTTAAGGCGAGAGTCCAGCGGACTGGCTTCCGGGTCGTCCGGGAGAGCGATCGGAGGGAGAAGCAAGAAGCAAGAGCAAGAAGAGAGCGTTTTGCACACTGGCGCGTTGTTTTTAAACAGTAACATTTGGCCCGCCCATAGGCGGCTGCTCGAATCAGCGTGTCCGTGTGGGGCAGAGCCCCGCCTGCACAGCTCCTCTTGCAAGGCACATGATCACTCGTCATCTGATATTTAATTCAACGTGAAAGGTATACACAGGTCTTTTATATCTGTTGTAAACATACATTATGATGCCAAAGTTTAACGGTCATCCACACCACTTATGACTTACGACGCCAGCTTCTTTTAGAGACTAAACATCGCATTTGGCACAACCTACACATATTACAGTTTAGGCACAGATAAAGAATCGTCCCACATTGTCCTAAATAATTCACATTCAAACTAATCACATCAAGCCTATGAAAGGCCAAGTACAACATAAATATTCATCTTGTTTCTTGAGTAGATGGTTTTAATAGTCATGAAATAAATGTGTCTTTTAGAAATCCTCCATGTTAATTTCCTTTGTTCTATGACCGAAATAAATCGTGCGCTTTTGCGCTGATGAGGAGGGGGAAGGGCTTTATAGAGACACTGATTCTTTAACTGGCACCTGGTGACCTGTAGAGACAGTTTAATTCCTGCCGACATGGCATTACACTACCTATTCGGAACCATGATAACAGGTATTTTGCTGATTGGATTAGGCTTTGCCCTGGGTTATCGAAAGAATTCAGAAAACGGGAACAGCTGTCCAAAGCCTCACAAGGCTGCCCGTCATGATTGAAGCAGTGGGAAGAGCGGTCAGCATTGAGACTGAGACTATTAACCGCAATATGGATTCTATCATGGAGAAGCTCACGGCTTTGCAAAGGAAAATTGTATTGGAGACCAGAATGGACAAAGAGAGTAGCCGTGGAATTGGAATGTGGTTACTCGCACCAAGACAAAACAATCGCAATCTTATCTTTTTTGGCTCCTCCGCACAGTGGCCTCGGCCAAGGCTGCTGCTGGAAAATCTACCCTGGGAAGAGCACTGCAGTGAGACGCTCTTGCTTCCTCCCCCATTCCACACACATTGATTATAAACTACTACACACACACACACATACACACATATATATGCACTCACCGCCCCTCCCCCGATCCCTCGCCTCCGTCGCTTTGAACCGCCAGCCTGACAAGCGGGTCTATGGCCAGCGCCGAGAATGGCTGCGGGACCGGATGGCTGCCTGCTGGAGCTGTATTACTTCCCCTGTTGCAAAGTCGGCGGATCAGGCGGCCATGGCGGATCCCGTCCAGCTCATCTTCGTCTCCGCTGGCCCCGTCCAGTTCAGCGCTTCCCGAGCGCCCCCTAGAGTCGGCGCTCACCGAGCCCACTCCCGAGCCCGCTCCGGTTCAGGAGTTCACAAGATCCACTCCAAAGCCCGCTCCGGTCCAAGAGCTCACGGAGTCCACTCCGGAACAACCCCCAGAGATTGGTGACTTCCCCAATAATTTTTTTTTGGGGGGCTACCCACCATGGCCCACGGAATCGAAGGTGAGCTGGACGGGACCAGCGGAGACGATGGTGAGCTGGACGGGACCAGCGGAGACAAAGGTGAGCTGGACGGGACCAGCGGAGACGAAGCTGAGCTGGACGGGACCAGCGGAGAAGAAGCTGAGCTGGACGGGACCAACTCTCGGGGGCGCTCGGGAGGCGCTACTACCGGAGGAGCCGGCACAGGAGGGGGCTGTCTGGGAGCAGGCACCGGAGGGCGCTGTCTGGGAGCAGGCACCGGAGGGTGCTCTCTCGGAGCAGGCACTGGAGGGCGCTGTCTAGGAGCAGGCACCTAAGGGCGCTCGGGAAGCGCTGAACTGGATGGAACCAGCGGCAAGGACGGTGAGCTGGACGTAACCAGCGGAGACTTCGGAGGGTCTTTGCTAGAAACTGGTACTGGGCTTGGGTGAACCGCGACCCGCGCGGAAGAGGGGGAGCTGCGGACGGCGGCGTTAATTCTCCCGCGGACTGCGGGACCATTGACCTTGCCTCGGGCAGCGGCTGGTGGATATGGACATCCAATGGGCTGTCGTGAACTTCGTCGACGGTGAAGGCTGAATAACTGAGCCTGAGTGCATACTCGATATAACGGCCCAGTGACCAGCTGGAGTTTGACGGTGACATCAGGTGGTACAGGAAATCATCTATACCATCCCAGAAAATGGTCTTCGGGGTTCTTTCATTACATGCCACTCTCTCGGTCAGCACTAAAAATTCCTTCACGTAGTCCTCAATTGGGCGGCCATCCTGAATGGTAGTGAGGAGTAAATCCTCTGGATGCATGGCTAAGATGTCCATGCTCTGTGTGTTTGGTGTTGGTCTGATCTTTTCTTCTTTAAGGGTCAGTTGTTCTGTCACGTTCCGTCAGGGATATGGAACGAGGGAGACGAGGAGATACTTTAAATAATAATGTCTTTAATGACATAAATCAAAGAGCACAGGAACATGGATATAAATGATCTGACATGAAGATCTGACGCACACAAATGACGTTTAACAACTGACCGCAAACATGGGGCAGAACAGACTATAAATAGACAGAGCTATCTCGACACACCTGGAACATAATCAGGACACAAGGCTGGGATTAACTGAACTCATAACGAACAGGAAACAGGAAGGACCATATTTGGGCACAAGAGGAAGGGAGATACAAGACACAGGGAAACAAAGTCTGACACTATTAAAATCATATTCATGATGAGCAACTTCACTGCAGATTGGCTAAAAATTTATGTCTTGCATCTATAGTTTTGTTATGCGGTACTGTAATAGTGCTTTAGACCTGCTTGTGCACTTATTTGTTATTATGCAGTACTGTATTTATTAACAGTGCTTCACGTTTGCTTATACACTTTTTTATATGCTTGATTTTTCTTTTTATGCCTAACTTTGATCACATCGGGAGCTCTGGGGGAAAATGAAACGTATATGGACTTGGAGTATTGGGAGCTGAGAGATTGTTGTGAGCTGCGGTTTGTCTTCGTTCAATGGACAAATCTAGAATGTGTTATAATTTTGGTTGTTTATCAAGGTTTATCTTTTTTTTTTTTTTTTTTTTTTATATCCCCCCTCCCCTCCCAGTCACAGACTGTAAGGATACATCTTATTGTGGATATCTGGGCATACAGACAGTTATTGATAAATAATGGCTGATATGGACAATGAAGTGAACATTCCCAGTGGCTCAGCAGTACGCTTTGTTAGCTGGAATGTTAGAGGATTAAATGGACCAGTGAAAAGAACTTGCATATTTACGCATATTAAGAGACTAAAAACAGAAATAGCCTTCCTACAGGAAACACACCTACGTATTGAAGATCATAACCGACTTAGAAAAGCATGGGTTGGCCAGGTTTACCACTCTAGCTTTAACCATAGGGCTAGAGGTGCAGCCATTTGGTGGGGATTTGAATTGTGTGATGGATACAACTATGGATCGTTCTAAGCCTAAAATTGTACCTCTTTTAAAAATGTCTCAGATTTTTGCTGGATATATGACTCAAATTGGCTGTGTGGGTCCATAGAGGTTTTCATTTCCTGATAAAAAAGAATTATCTTGCTTTTGCATGTCCATCAGACATACTCAAGTATAGATTATTTCTTTACTGATAAAAGGCAGTAATACAGTAATAGAGTACAGTATACAGTAATATATTCGGCTAAACCGAACTTATATTTTGACAGGTTGCCATGAGGACCTTTTAAGTTTCTGTAGCCTATGTATATATGATATGACGATCGTTTTACTCAAATGAAACCGTCCAAATGCTCATCAAGTGACTCTGCGAGCAGTTCTGGGGATGTTGTTCATGTATTGATGTCCTCATTTAGTGAGACGGCAGACGCTGAAGTCACCAAGCGCCACGCGCTTCAGTATGTATGTGTGCAGTAAATGAAACCGCATCGTCTGTGTCATTCATTAACAGAGATGCAGAACATGCAGGATTCATATTTAAATAGTGTTTTTCGGCTTAATATTTATAGATACTAGTCCATAGCGCGAGTCGATTTAAGTGTACTGACCTACTTTTGATTAATTAATCCAAACTTGACACATTCCGTGACATTCCGCGTTATACGGTAAATTCCATTATATGACTGCATTCCGCGATTCCGCCCGCATTTTTCCGCATCGCGACATCATGGGTTATATTGAGGTGTTTTGCAACTTCAGCAACGTCTGCTGCTGCTTTACATTTGAGAGACAATTGATGCGTGATCACTGACGCAGCTCCAGTTAGCATGTGCTTTCGGTGTGAGACTGCCTTCAGTTTTCCGCGTTGATTGGTCAGACTCGTGACTCTCTACATATCAGATGAGCGGTGGGCGGAGATTGCTCTCAGAGATTGAGAGATCGCCTCACTCTCACAGAGTGTTGAGCTCAGACAGGCTGCATCGAGCCAAATAGTGCATTTATAAACATTACATAGTTTCACCTGTATTATTTATTCACCAATAAATAATGTCACCTGCAAATAGTATGTTTGTTTGCAAAAAAAAAAAAAAAAATTATCGGCAAATCTGTTTTTAAAATGGCCGATATCGATAATCGGTAAAATGCTTAATATCGGCGCCGATAATCGGTCGACCCCTAAAAGAGAGGAGAAAAAAACAGGAAAAACTCATCGAATCTATACAGAAAACTGACCGTCAGTATGCTAATTCCCCAACGGCTGAACTATATAGAGAAAAACTTAGTGTTAAGACAAAATATGATTTATTGTCAACGGAAAAAACTGAACGTGATTTGGTTTTTGCCCGTGCCAGGTTTTACGAACATGGTAAAAATGCAGGTCGTCTTCTTGCTCAACAGTTAAAAAGTAAATCAGCAGCTCGGCTTATTCCAAAGATTAGGAAAACATCGCAAGAAATTACAGTAGATCCCCAGGAAATTAATTCGATTTTTCATAAATATTATTCATATCTGTACACAGTCAAAATAGACCAAAAGAATAATCTTGCTAAACCTCTACAACTTCAAGAGATAGAGGATTCGATCAAAGGCATGCAAAGGGGTAAAGCCCCGGGACCAGACGGGTTTCCTGTCAAAATTTATTAAAAATGTTCCTCACAACTGTCCCTTTACTTTTTAATATGTTCAATCACTCATTTGACCAATCAAACTTCCATCAAGTCTTACACAGGCCCATATCACAGTTCTTCTGAAGCCAGATGAAGATGCCCTTGACTGTAATTCTTACAGACCTATTTCCTTACTAAATGTAGACTTTAAAATTGTATCTAAAGTACTGGCCTCTAGAATAGAGTATATAGTACCAGATATTATTTCACAAAACCAGAGAGGCTTCATAAAGGGGCGCCACTCCTTCATTAATATTAGGACACTTCTCAATGTTGTGCATTCTCCTGCGTCAGAGAGTAATCCTGAAATGGTTATCTCTCTTGACGCAGAGAAGGCATTTGATAGAATCGAATGGAATTATTTATTTGCTATATTAGATAAATTTGGATTCGGCTCAAAATTCATTTCCTGGATTATCATCAACCAAAGGCAGCCGTAGTCACAAATAAGATGGTATCACAATATTTTTCCTTGTCTAGAGGCACATGGCAAGGATGCCCCCTTAGCCCTTTGCTATTTATTTTGGCTATAGAACCATTATCATCAGTACTCAGATCATCACAGTCTATTAGTGGTATTAAAAGAAGGGGTGTAGAGTATAAAGTCTCTCTATATGCTGACGATCTGTTATTATATATAACTGACCCACTATCATGCATCTCTGAAGTTGTGAAAATATTAAAAGAGTATGGGTACTTTTCGGGTTATTATGTATTATAACAGTCATGCTTTAGCCTCTATAACGTCTCCATAAAGTAATCTATAAAGTTGCTATTGTGCAGTTTCATCAAAGTCTTTGACAGTTCAAGTCTTTGAGCCTCAGTGAATAAGCTAGAATCAAGTGTGGCAGAGAACGAAAATCTCCATGAGATGGTAGATACTAGAGAAAGAAAACCTGAGTGAGAAACCACTGCAGATCCCTTATAAAACATGAACAATTCCAGCTTTAGTTCACTGTGTTGCTGTTTGATATATATATATATATATATATATATATATGATATACAACAAATCTGTATATTTATGAGGTCAGCACGGTCTGAACTGTGGCCAGTTCTTCAATGAAAACCAAGCTGTTTTAATTCCTCTATTGAGTATCTGCGTGTACAGTATGATTGATTTTGTGGATGTGAATACGATTAGTTTGTGTCGCTGGAGCTGTGAATGTGTCTTGATTGAGTTTGTGCCAGGTCCAGTTACTCCAAACTAATTCTTCACATCGCAGGCACTTAAACTGACAGTATTCAGAAAGAAGCAGACATGTTATTATGATATTATCCTTAAGAAATATTCAAAAACAGTAGCACATACTACTTTACCTTTTCAGTGCCATGGAGAAAGTGCTCAAATACATTTCATCTAAATGTGAATTCTGTCCAATGGTTCCTGAGATCTGTGAGAACCAGAACCTCTCCTCAGTTTCACCTTCGCTTCTTGAATAGACTGATGTGAGTGTGTCCACTCCGGGCCAGAGCGAGATCAGAGACTTCATCTGCATGTCTCTATTAACAACTTTATATAAATAAGCAGCATGTTTATCCATGAACAGCAATCTGAGAGAGGTGCAGAATTTGCAGAGATATTTTCCATCTGGTTTTCAGGTGGCACCTTCTCACGGCTGTGAATTACTGTAATTAGTGTCTCCATCTGTACTGTCTTATACTCTGTCCACAATTAGAAAACACTGAACCGTAATTATATATTAAGGTAATTCATCCATCACTACTTTATAGTAAATCATAAAGTTAGATTATCATTCAAATTGTATGGTGCAAACTTTGCTGCAGATTTCTGAAATAAATCCCAGTGGAAAGCAACATTGACTTATGATTGGTTTCTATCAGTGAATTGTTCAAATAACTTTGACATTTTCCATTTTCTGGATAACCCCATTATTCAGGTTGTGAATAGGTTGGACCCTTGTGAAAAGGAAAGCTTTATTGCCTGCTTCTTTGAAATAACGTATTAACCCCATATTTCAGTGCTGTTTAATTCTCAGCACAGTTTTAAAAAATGCTAAAAAAGTGGTCTTGATGTACTGAAGAGGGGAGAAGACGAGATGAAACAAACAATACAGCTGTGTTCTCTCATTGATGTGAAAGCATCACAGGATCCCACAAATGCACACAACAAAATAAACACGTATATTATCTTATGTTGTGTGAGTTTACAAAAGCTAAATAATACACACATATCCTGTGATAGCTATACTTTAATGCACAAATAAATGCACTGCTGTTTGCATAAGCACTCTTCATATTTCTAAACACACTGTTGCATTTATAATACTTATTGTTAACAATACGCACATCTTATTGTTTTGCACTTTTTATTCCATTGCACATTTTACTCTTATTTCTCTTTTTTTACCATATTTATGCTCTTGTGTTGTGTTACTTTTATATAATTTTAATTTTTATTCTTTTGCACTGTCCACTGAGCGGACCTGATTTGTTTACATTTCACTTCTGATCATACCCTGTATAATTTATTATGTGACAAATAAAGAAACCTTGACCTTGATAATAGCAAATGTGTCATCACAATATATCACTTCAAAATGTACTGTGACGGTGACGCAATGAGGATTTTAATCCGGGAAGATGAAAATAGTGCCTCAAAAAATGAATGGATGCTAATATTATCCTCTATGATGTAGAACACAAACATATTGTGTTAGCATCTCAGAAAATGTCATAGTGTTTCATGACCCTTTAAGTGAAACAGATGCACGCACCAGAGTAAAGCGACCCTGGTCAACTATATTAAGAATGCTGTGTGAAACAGACTTGAAGGAGATAATGACACAAAGAGATGCCATTATGCAAGAAGAACCATATGAAAGCATGTCTGGAGTTTGCCAAAAGCATAATAATGACTCAATTGTGACGTGGGAAGAGATTATGTGGTCAGATCAGGTTAGCCACAATTCAGAGCGATATGTGTGTGGCAAATCTTGCTCTGCCCACACAAAATACCACGTCTACAGTGAAGAAGAGTGTTGCAGCCATCTTGCTCTGGTGCAGGATTTAAATATCTTAGATCAGAATGAAAAAAAATGTCCTCTTCCTTCAGGATGAACATTGACTCAAGAAACTGATACATGTATTGGCCCAGTTGTAATTACTTGTTGGCACTATTTAATAGGGGTGTAACGATTCATCGATATGGATCGATATATGGATACAATGTATGACGATACGATGCCTCGATGCCATGCGGAAAATATCGATATCTGTCGTATAAAAAGGCACCTTTATTTTGGCATTGTTCACATTTTCATATAATGTCTGTCTATGCATTACCGCCAACGCGTGCATTCTCGTTCAATCTCACATATCAGGACTCGATATAAGGACTGCCGGAAGGCACAAGGTGAGCATTTAAGACGCTCGGGATTGTTGGAGTAACAGTCGCACGCTGTGTGAGAAGTTTTCCGCGCACACATCTGAAGCACGCACACACACATCTGAAGCGCACGCACACAGACAGCCGCGTCAACTCTGCGTGAATACTAAATTGAGCTCTCCTCCGCTTTTTTGAGCATGGATGAATAAATTCAGACAAAACTACATCAAAATGCATGTTTTGGCTAATATCCTTGTTAACAGTCAGTTAAGCATATGTCTTAATCTAAACAGTGGAGAAAAAATGCATGTGTATCAATATATTAAATCTGTACTGTCATTCTTAAAGTGAAAGAAAACTAATGATACATCTAATGCTGTCAAAGAAAAATACAAGTGCTCACTGCTCCTGACTAAATAACCATTGTAACATCAAAAATAATTCATTTACAGGCTTTTTAATTTATACAGTGAAGACTAAGCCTGTTCCTGTGGCTCAGTGGTAGAGTATTGCGTTAGCAGCGCTAAGGTTGTGGGTTCAATTCCCAGGGAACACACATACTGACAAAAAATGTATAGCCTGATGCACTGTAAGTCGCTTTGGATAAAAGCGTCTGGTAAATGTAAATGCCGTTATTTTACATTTGATTATTACATTTCTGTAGCTGAAAAACCTGAAAAGCACTGTTTATTGAATTTGTGTCTTTCTTCTATTGTATTTATTTGGTTATCTGTAAAGATGTTTAGCACTGAGCCCATAGTAGCATTTTTAGAGTTATGTTCATGTTATATATTTTTGGTTACATTTGTGAGTTAATACAAATGTAGATGGTTGTTTAAAATAGGTATATAATATGATAATATTGATATATAGATCAATATACTCCTGTATCGAATCGAATCGTATAATTTTTTGAGGTATCGGCAAATATTGTATCGCTGGGTATAAGAATCGATATCGTATTGAATCGTGACAAACCATACAATTTACACCCCTACTATTTAACATTTCCATGCCTAAATTTAACCAGACAGAACTAAACAACATGAATCAAAGCCGCAGGTTTGGTGGACCAAGGTGGAACCGGATAATTAGAAGACTGAGGCTGTGGGATCGGAAGATGGAGCTGGTGGGGTTGAGCACAATGGTAGAGCCAAATGGATAGAGAGCCCTGACAGAGTCAAACAAATGGAAGTCCATGGTGGAGCAGCATATAAACAAACCATGCCGAGGACTGAGAAATGGAGGACCACAGTAGAGAGTGGTTTTAAAGCCAAGGCAGGGACAAGATGGAGCTGGAGGGCTGCTTACGCTACGACTTAGAAGACCACTTGTACTGTATGTGACAAGCCAAGATAATATGGTCAAGCCAGTGAAGCCTGCATGACTGGGGTGAGCCAGTGAGCAGAGGTCAGGACAGCCCATAAAGACCCTTGTAAAGTCAGTGGAGAAGGAATGGTTAGGGATATGAGTAAGAAAGCCAGGGTGCAACCAACAGAGGAAGAAGATCCAGAGACCTGTACAGAACCAAGAGCTCATGTGTGCTGGATGAACCCGGCGGAGGAGGAACCATTGGAACCATTCCAGGACAGACTCTGGCTCTGGGATGGACGAGACCTCTGGCTGTGGGTTCGAGGCAGTTATATGCATAGACTTGGGGTCTACGGTTGATGAAGGCCCTGATGAGGGTCTGGGATGCCTCAGGGAGGATCTCTAGGTCTGGAGTTTGGAGTCGTCCTCCACCTCGCCTGCTGTGACGATCCAGTCAATTTTCTCTAATGGGTAATGTCTGTAATGTCTGGAGTGGCTGTTAAAGCTTCTGTGGCATTTAAACATTCACGCCTTCTGAGTGACTAACTCTTTTTTTTAACCAGAGGAGTGTTCTAATTGAATCACAGAAAACTGGCCAACTAATAACATGAACACTTATGGTCACATGCACAGAGCCACTGCTCTTACATAAAACCAAGACTTAGTGGCACTCAAGCACCAACTATTTTGCCAAATCATAATGAATAGCTGACGAAGAATTCGTAAGCTGCAGTGAAGATGAATATTGAACATATGAATATAGATACCATGCGATACAAAAATCTGGATAGGATTGAATGTTGGATTGATTTTGTTGTCACCTGTTGGGTTGGCCATTGTTCTCTCAGAGTGTTGTTTGTGGGATGCACACTCCTACAGTAGCAACGGTCCTTTATTTTCTGCTTTTCTAGCAGATTATCTTACTGTGGATTGAAAAACATCCAGGTATTTAGCAATGCTTTTACAGCCTTTTCTAGTTTTGTGCACATAATCTTCTATGCCTTCTAAGGCTCTCTGAAAATGGTTGACATCAATGCATTGTTCACACTTACCAATCTGCCTTGACAAGAACAGATTTGTCAGCAGCCAGGCTTTTTGTGGCTTAATATAAAGGACAGAACACCTGTGCAACCCACATTCCCATCTCTTCAACTGAAACACTTGCCTTCAGCCATTAAAAAAGTCTGCACTGTGAATTATTACTATAAGAGTTTAGTTTAGGGACCAATTCTCGCATCAATTACAGTAGTTGCTTATTAGCATGCAAATTACTAGCATATTGGTTATTTATTAGCACTTATAAAGCACATATCAATGCCTCATTCTGCATGACCATATTTTAGACCCCATAATCCAACCCACACCTAAACTAACAACTATCTTACTAAATATGAATAATTAGCAAATAAGGAGTTTATTCAGGCAAAAGTCACAGTTAATGGTTAGTGGACCTAAATGGGAACTGGACCTTAAAATAAAGTGTGACCA
Organism: Gymnocypris eckloni scoliostomus; assembly: GCA_027564155.1. Taxonomy (NCBI): domain Eukaryota; kingdom Metazoa; phylum Chordata; class Actinopteri; order Cypriniformes; family Cyprinidae; genus Gymnocypris; species Gymnocypris eckloni. The sequence continues at coordinate 9,390,622 of CM050426.1, forward strand.
TATTTTCATTAACAATATGAAAATGTTTTTTTTTTAATTATTGAAACCAAAAAAGTTTATGTAACATTTAAAGAGTAAGTTTTAATAAAAAACAAAAAGAAAGATACAAATATTTCTGTATACGTGTATACATGCCTTAACGAATAATTGGTTGAAACACCTTTTGCTTTAAATACAGCAATTTGATACAACTGATTGAGCCATTCCAAAACATTGCTCTTTTTATTCGTCTGAAGTCAATCCTTTGTTGACTTTTTAATTAATTAATACTATTTATGTATTTACTTATTTGTTTGTTTGTTTTTTCAGGGTTATTATCAAGACTTTATGTTGATAGTCCATATTAGACTATAAGTTACATATCAACTAACTTGATTTGCATTGTATTTATTAGAGTATTAATAGACTGTTAAGGCCTGTTCACACCAAGTACGATAACTATAAAGATAACAATAAAGATATAGTTCTAAAAATCGCTCTCACTGTTAAAGAATAGGAGAGTCCACACTACAGCTATAACGATAAAGGCACAGAGAAACGATATCGCTGGAATCGCTGGATATCGCTGAAAATTTTTCCAGCGGATGAACGATACAAAACATTGACAGCCAATCACAATGATTCCTGCTATAAGGAGCTTGAGAATTTAAAGCGACATACGCGTGTGTGCTTAGAATAAACGTTCTCTGATACCGTTATCTTTATAACTTCCTTTATAGTTATCGTTCTTGGTGTGAACGGGGCTTTAGGTTAGGTTAGGGTTAATAGAATAAGTCGACATGTAGTTACGAAGTCACTTATAGTTAGAATGTCTGGACTATCTAAATAAAGTGTTACCTCGTGTTGAAAGATGAAATACATCTTCAGTTGTTTAATGGAGGGCTGCAGGTTTTGTGTCTTGTATCTGTGATTCCCAGCTGAAGCGGTCCTATAGCGTGATGCTTCAGCAGCATGATTCATGGTGGATACGCTGTTGTTTGGCTGATGAGCAGTCTTCTTTCTGTGCCTCATAAAAATATGGCCTAAAAGTTCAATTTGGTTTCACCAGAGCATAAAACATTTTGCCTTTGCGTGTGTGTGTGAGTAATGGTTTCCGTCTGGCCGGCCTCCTCACAGTCGAGACATATGAGGAATACAGCATATTATTGTCTCATACAGCAAATGACCAGAACGTGTCAGATATTCCTGCAGCTCTTCTACTGGCAGCCTCTCTGATCCGTTTTGGATCTTGTTTTTACATCAGTTTTTGAAAGACGCCCCATTGCACCCCGTTGTTGATGATGGCCTTCACATGATCCCGAGGCACATTCTGTGTTTAGGAAAGACCTTTGTACTAGAGCCCTGGATTTCAGCCTTGGCCCCAACTTTTTTACGCCTCTGGGGCCAGGCTTCGGGACAATTTTCACATCTTAGTTCAGATGCTGGCCTGTTTTAGGCTTCTTCTTATTTTTACATTTTAGACATCCATCAATTAGTGCTGAAAAAACAACACGAGACAATGCTACTAAGACTGTGAAGAGCTTTCCACAAAGCACCAGAAAAAGTAATTACCATGAATGTGTCCGGGGGAAATAGATAAGGAGATATTTGAATTATTTACTAATAAACTAGTGTTTTCTGAGTCGTTTCACAAGGATGAAGATGACGATCCTGACACGCCATCTCCTCATTAGATGTGCCTTTAGAGAGAAATGCATCTTTATGGATTATCATTATGATTACAATGAAATGGTTTTAGTTTTTCATTTGTTTTATTTCGTTAAGAAGTAATTTAAAGCTTTCTATAGATATATTTGTCATGTCTGTGGCTCGTATTCGCTGAGTTTCGGTTCATTTTTGTGAAGCGCTCCTCTTCAAGACGAGATGGTAGAAAGCGCATCATGTTTGTTTTCCTTATTTTATAAAAGCACAACAGTTTTTTTTATATATTGAGTGCACACAAAGAAAAGTACACTCTTTACTGTTCTGAATGATGTATTACTACTCTTACCTTTAAATGAGCAAAAATGACGGGGTATCCACTGAAAAAAGTGCAAGTGATCATGCTTTAGCTTCCACTCTACGCAAAAACTATTCATTGGATACAGCCGTAGCACAGCTATTTATCTAGGTTTAATGTTTAAACATCGTTATACGCTTCAACTGTTTTATATCTATTTATTTTATTTTAAGCAAGTCATGATAAATTGATCAAACATTTGCTATGATCAGCTCACTGTCCTTCGCTGGCTGTTTGGTCGTTTACTTTAAAAAAATATAAACTAATATTTAACGAATAAAAATGCTCCAAACGTTTTTCTAAATTAACTTAATAAAAAAATCAAACTAAATACAATCAGTTTGCCATTACATACAAAGTTGAGCTGTTTGAATGGCTGAAACAGTATTATAATCTGATTTGGGAGAAAGGGGAAAAGAGACGGACTTGGGTCGGGCTCGGGCCGGTAATTCTGATGAGCTGTTTGACACGGGCTGGGCTAGGGCCTAAATTTGAGGGCCATGCAGGGCTCTAATCTGTACCCTTCTGCTGACTGGTAACTTGTCATAATGAGATTCCCCACATTGTAAGCCCTTTGTGGGATTCAACAAGAAGATGCTGAGAAGATCCTACAGAAATAGCTGTGTTTTATTCAAGTTAACCAGCATCACTTACATAATGACTGGATGGCTGTAATTGCTTTACAGTAAGAGTTTGAATGGGATTGGTTCATTCCAAACAGAGTAACATGCCTAATTAGAAGGGTGTGCACATATGCAACAAGGTCAGTTTATGTTTTTTTTTATTCCTTAACAGTCTCTTATGTTTGTTACATACTTTTTTTATTTTTATCACAGTAAAAATGGAAAAAGAAAATCTGATATGACTTCACATTGATCCCTATTTTAAATCTGAAAATCATGGCATTTTAACGCTTTCTCATGTGTGTTTGCATGGCCGATTGTGTGCTCTAGTGAGTACGGGTGTTCAATCTGCCATCAGGGCACTCTATATAATTGATCATCATAATACAATACTGTGACCGATGCCTTTGGAGCTGTTGTCAATTAAACTAACAAATGTGTTTAATCTCCAACAATATAATCACCCACTCCTTACATAAGCGCTTAATCAAAACATCAAAGGCTTGCATGACTGCGAAGATGAAAAATCAATGATGATGCTCAGGTTACAGTGAATCTCGCATCTCAGTGTGTTACGCAGAACAAACTTCTGTTATGATCATGCGCAGCGCTGTCTTTCCGAATCACATTTTCACTGTTAAGCAGAGCAACCTTTGATATTATGTCAGCTTCTGCATTGTAATTAAAAGAAACTGCATGGAAAGGAATTAGATTAGAATTTCAAGGTCTTCACTTCACTCCAGGGAGGCGTGTGGAAGTGGGTTTATTAACCCATGTGGGTTTCTGGACCCTTACTGTGGAGCTTGACTGATCTGCTTTTGTCTAACAAAAGTTAATCATATAAAGGCCCTTTCACATCAAACACTGAGAAAACACACACTCACACTCACGTGCGCGCACACACACACACACACACACACACACACACACACACTCACACTCACACACACACACATGCGCGCACACACACACACACACACACACTCACAATCATGCGCGCACACACACAAACACACACACACACACACACACACACACACACACACACACACACACACACACAAAGCTCAGATGTTTAATTAAGTCATTCACAATTTGATCATCGAAGGTCAGCAGCAAATATATGGTGAATAAAGTTAAATTAAATGCAAGTATATTTGTACTTTTTTTCTTCACGTTTTTGTGTAATGATCAGTGTCTGTACTCCCCTATGCATTTCTATTCATTTGAAAGAACCCTGAATTATTTGTTGTGTTAGTGTGATGAGTGAAGTGCAGGAAGCAACATCTGCTTTTAAGCAGCACATACAAAAAAAGGGTTTCACAAACCCACATTATATTTTTTTCTTGAGGAACTGCGTTAAATGCATTGATATCAAATCTTTAAAATTAATTGTTTTAATCATATACAGTATCTTACAAAAGTGAGTACACCCCTCACATTTTTGTAAATATTTTATTATATCTTTTCATGTGACAACACTGAAGAAACGACACTTTGCTACAATGTAAAGTAGTGAGTGTACAGCTTGTATAACAGTGTAAATGAGCTGTCTCCTCAAAATAACTCAACACACAGCCATTAATGTCTAAACCGCTGGCCACAAAAGTGAGTACACCCCTAAGGGAAAATCTCCAAATTGGGCCCAAAGTGTCAATATTTTGAGTGGCCTCCATTATTTTCCAGCACCGCCTTAACCCTCTTGGGCATGGAGTTCACCAGAGCTTCACAGGTTGCTACTGGAGTCCTCTTCTACTCCTCCATGATGACATCACGGAGCTGGTGAATGTTAGAGACCTTGCGCTCCTCCACCTTCAGTTTGAGGATGCCCCGCAGATGCTCGATAGTGTTTAGGTCTGGATACATGCTTGACCAGTCCATCACCTTTACCCTCAGCTTCTTTAGCAAGGCAGTGGTCGTTATCATGTTGGAATACTGCCCTGCGGCCCAGTCTCCGAAGGGAGGGGATCATGCTCTGCTTCAGTATGTCACAGTACATGTTGGCATTCATTGTTCCCTTAATGAACTGTAGCTCCCCAGTGCCGGCAGCACTCATGCAGCCCCAGATCATGACACCCCCGCCACCATGCTTGACTGTAGACAAGACACACTTGTCTTTGTACTCCTCACCTGGTTGCCACCACACACGCTTGACACCATCCGAACCAAATAAGTTTATCTTGGTTTCATCAGACCACAGAACATGGTTCCAGTAATCCATGTCCTTAGTCTGCTTGTCTTCAGTAAACTGTTTGCGGGCTTTCTTGTGCATCATCTTTAGAAGGACGACAGCCATGCAGACCAATTTGATGCAGTGTGCGGCGTATGGTCTGAGCACTGACAGGCTGACACCCCCACCCCACCCCTTCAACCTCTGCAGCAATGCTGGCAGCACTCAAACGTCTATTCCCCAAACATAACCTCTGGATATGACTCTGAGCACGTGCACTCAACTTCTTTGGTCGACCGTGGCGAGGCCTGTTCTGAGTGGAACCTGTCCTGTTAAACCGTTTTATGGTCTTGGCCACCGTGCTGCAGCTCAGTTTCAGGGTCTTGGCAAACTTCTTATAGCCTATGCCATCTTTATGTAGAGCAATAATTATTGTTTTCAGATCCTCAGAGAGTTCTTTGCCATGAGGTGCCATGTTGAACTTCCAGTGACCAGTATGAGAGAGTGAGAGCGATAACACCAAATTTAACACACCTGCCCCCCATTCACACCTGAGACCGTGTAACACTAACGAGTCACATGACACCGGGGAGAGAAAATGGCTAATTGGGCCCAATTTGGACATTTTCAATTAAGGTGTACTCATTTTTGTGGCCAGCGGTTCAGACATTAATGGCTGTGTTTTGAGTTATTTTGAGGGGACAGCAAATGTGCACTGTTATACAAGCTGTACACTCACTACTTTACATTGTAGCAAAGTGTCATTTCTTCAGTGTTTTCGCATGAAAAAATTAATTATAAAAAAAATGTGAGGGGTGTACTAACTTCTGTGAGATACTGTAGTTGTTTTAATACTTTACAAACCTAGTTTTGTTTAATACAAAAAATATATATATATATATGTAATTCAAAGAAAATTTGATTATAATATGATTTAAATATGAGTGGTGAAAAAATGCTGGAGCAAAATTATTTTAAAATAATTATAAAAGCTTAAATATGTACAGAACAGAAAGAAAAACTATGAATGGGGATAAAGTGTAAATCTCATACAGAGTAAAAATCTGTTTTTGAGGAATATGTTATGCAAACAAATCTGTAATCATGGGTTATGCATGTAGTTCAAAGGGTTCGTGAACTGCTAATGTTTAATTTAGAGGGATTTTCAGGCTTGTCCTCAAAGGTTTTCAGCACGTTTTCACCACCAAAGAAAGCCTCAGATGCCAGGCACGTGATCCAAAGCTCACATCTCATCAGCTCTCATATTTGATCATCAGATGAGAAATAAATGATCCCCACACATCAAAGAAAAACCTTGCTTTGTCAGCAGGTAAATGTTCATGGTGGAATCCACTGGCTCATTGGATCCAGGGTTCAAGGGGGAACTGTAGGAGGACATTGAGGTTTCAATTGAAGACCCGATGTGAAGACCACTATGTTCTGGATCACTTCTAGAAGCGTAATGGTGCCAACAGAGCTCTGCAGAAACATGATGCGCTCGACTGGGATTATGAGAAGCGAGTTTGAGCTAAAAGTGGTGTTCCTTCATTCAGGCTTTCTGAGTGCCAGATACAACAACATGCAGTGATGCATATGTGATGGGACAGTCTTGGGGAAGTCAGGCTGGATCAGCGGACTAGCATACAGTATTGTCCGTGCAGGACTGATTGAGCTCTCGTGGACCCAGCGCGGTTGTTTATAACAGGTGTTCAGTAAAGCCAATATCTGTGTCTATATCTGTTTGAATCTGTTGATCTGCATTTGAACAAAACCAGATATGGGCAGGGCTTAAACTGGATGTTTGTCCAAAATATATGAAAAGCCCATTTTAATTGTCATTCTGTTGTCTTTGTAGTTAACTTATAACAAATATGCCTTCTATTATTTATAAAATTATTCTTTTTACATTTAATTGTAATATGATTTAGTTAAAACAACAATACTAAATGGTAAATAAATGTAAATGTTCTTTAGAAGGGGACATGGATGTTATTTGCTTGTGGGGCAAGTCGGACACGTTCCACGGGTCATGATTTTGTCCCCACCACATTTACAGTCATGGCCAAAAATATCGGCATCCTTGCAATTCTGTCAGAAAATGCAACACTTCTCTCAGAAAATTGTTCCAATTGCAAATGTTTTGGTATTCACATGATTATTGTTTTTGTTTGCACTGAAACAACACAAAAAAACAACAGAGAAGAAGAGTCAAACTTTAAGGGTGTCAAAAGTTAAGGGTGCCAATAATTTTGTCCGGTGCATTTTGTGGGTTCTGTGTGGAATTGTGTCAGATTTTGACTTTTCTTCTCTGTTTTTTGGGGGTTATTCCAATGCAAACAAAAAATAAATAAATAAACATGTGAGTACCAAAACATTTGCAACTGCAACAATTTTCTGAAAGAAAGGGTTGCATTTTCTGACAGAATTGCAAGGGTGCGATATTTTTGGCCATAACTGTAGGTATATAAAAAATAGCAGGCCAATCCAATGCACAACACAGAAATGCATCTCCGCTTCCTCATTCTTAATGATTCCATTGTACATTAAATACATTTGCGCTGAGCTCATTTGGTGGTTGAACAATGAAACAGTCCTGTAACCGCTGGAAATCAGCATACATTGTATCTGCTATAGAGTTTGTATTAATTCACTTTACACACACACACACACACGCATGCACACACGCACGCACACACACACACACACACACACACACACACACACAAATGCAATGTAATTTCAAGATGTGTATCTTAAATATCATGCTCTCATATGTTATCCAGCAAGAACAGTGACTGCATCTAACAAATGCATTATCTTATTCCTTTGAATTTGTTAATGTTTTGAAGTCATTATCCTTTCTCGGTGTGTATATTGAGAAGGGGAAGATCTGGTGATTCACCATGTCAAGTGCATTTCTGGCTCGATGGTTATTTGGAGGCAGCTCTCAACAGGGTTTCACTCACTCACATAAGAAGACTACAGCTTGAAGTCCTAGCTATCTGGAAGTTGCTCCTTTGTGTTAATGATTTGTGAACATTCGCCCAATTTCAAATTCTATACATAAACTACATCCAGCCAACGTGATTTGAAATGAGAGCTGCATATGATTTAGTGCAGAACGAGGCTCATCAGAATGATTTTATCAGAGCTGCGGGCCGGTCGAGTGAGATATTGCTCAGCGACGCTTATGCAGGTTGGCAGACCGTAGTGTCGTTTGGCTTTAATTGGGTTCAGAGGAGGCATTATAATGTCTGCCTTTGGCCCTCTCCCTGTCTTCCCACCCCCTTATCACCCTGATGCTGTCGCTCTCTCTCTTTGTCACACTCCACATCGTGGCTTCAGGAAAATGGACGATGTGGACAATGGTTATTTTGCCGTATCTTTGCCCCTGTGCATCCAAAGTGCTAGACCTCTGCGTGGAGCTGGAGTTTGGACTCATGACTCATGCAGATTCTACAGGACGAGATGCGCTGCGCTTGCTCTTTCAGTCGCATCTGTTTTGATCTGCCTGCCAGAGTAATGTAATGCTGCCTTGTTTCTTAACATGAGCTCTGAGGTGCTACTTAGACAGTGCTTTAATGCATTCGGCACATGCACTCTCAATGCTAAGGCTGTTCTGAAAGATATCTGGCTGTGGTCAAATTATAAGACAGCATTGCACAGATAAGGCAATAGCAAAATCTATTTGTGAAGCACAGCACATACAAATAGAATATATTTCTATCAAATTTCTTTCAATTTGTGTTTGTGTTGTGCCTATTGCAACATTTCTGCAAAATGTTCAGTTTGATATGAAACAGATTAACGTTAATCTGGCGTATTATTACATTGGTTGTTGTATGTGTCGTGTGAGTTCAGAAATAAAAAATAAAACATAAAACAGTAGAGTTTGTATTAATTCACTTTATACATGACACACACACATCGCGATGCACACACGCACTTACCATTATTACACACACACACGATGCATACACACAAGACACATATTACTGGTTACGCTGCACACACACACAAATGCAATGTAATTTCAAGATGTGTATCTTAAATATCATGCTCTCATATGTTATCCAGCAAGAACAGTGACTGCATCTAACAAATGCATTATCTTATTCCTTTGAATTTGTTAATGTTTTGAAGTCATTATCCTTTCTCGTGTGTATATTGAGAAGGGAAGATCTGGTGATTCACCATGTCAAGTGCATTTCTGGCTCGATGGTTATTTGGAGGCAGCTCTCAACAGGGTTTCACTCACTCACATAAGAAGACTACAGCTTGAAGTCCTAGCTATCTGGAAGTTGCTCCTTTGTGTTAATGATTTGTGAACATTCGCCCAATTTCAAATTCTATACATAAACTACATCCAGCCAACGTGATTTGAAATGAGAGCTGCATATGATTTAGTGCAGAACGAGGCTCATCAGAATGATTTTATCAGAGCTGCGGGCCGGTCGAGTGAGATATTGCTCAGCGACGCTTATGCAGGTTGGCAGACCGTAGTGTCGTTTGGCTTTAATTGGGTTCAGAGGAGGCATTATAATGTCTGCCTTTGGCCCTCTCCTGTCTTCCACCCCTTATCACCCTGATGCTGTCGCCTCTCTCTTTGTCACACTCCACATCGTGGCTTCAGGAAAATGGACGATGTGGACAATGGTTATTTTGCCGTATCTTTGCCCCTGTGCATCCAAAGTGCTAGACCTCTGCGTGGAGCTGGAGTTTGGACTCATGACTCATGCAGATTCTACAGGACGAGATGCTGCGCTTGCTCTTTCAGTCGCATCTGTTTTGATCTGCCTGCCAGAGTAATGTAATGCTGCCTTGTTTCTTAACATGAGCTCTGAGGTGCTACTTAGACAGTGCTTTAATGCATTCGGCACATGCACTCTCAATGCTAAGGCTGTTCTGAAAGATATCTGGCTGTGGTCAAATTATAAGACAGCATTGCACAGATAAGGCAATAGCAAAATCTATTTGTGAAGCACACGCACATACAAATAGAATATATTTCTATCAAATTTCTTTCAATTTGTGTTTGTGTTGTGCCTATTGCAACATTTCTGCAAAATGTTCAGTTTGATATGAAACAGATTAACGTTAATCTGGCGTTGTATTATTACATTGGTTGTTGTATGTGTCGTGTGAGTTCAGAAATAAAAAAATAAAACATAAAAACATATATAATATCAACCCACATAACCAATAAAATATATACAATATATATGTGTGTATATATGTGACCCTAGACCGCCAAACCAGTCATAAAGGTACATTTTTCGAAATGTATACATTATCTGAAAGCTGAATAAATAAGCTTTCCATTGATGTATGGTTTATTATGATAGGAAAAATCTAAAATTCCGTTTTGATCTATTTACAGTTGGAAATTTACTAAATATATCCATGGAACATGATCTTTACTGAATGTCCTAATGATTTTTGGCATGAAAAAAAAATATTGATCCTCACAATGTATTTTTGGCTATTGCTATAAATTTACACGTGCGACTTAAAACAGGTTTTGTGGTCCAGGGTCACACACACACACACACACACACGCACGCACGCATGCACGCACACGCACACACACACACACACACTACTAGTTCAGTGCTGTACCAGGTGTGCTACTGAGCAAGTTTACTATGGTATGAACACAGGTATGAAGCTGGTTATGTGATGCAAACATGAAAATGCATTCGTTTACAAATAAAGCACTATGGTAAAAGTATTTTGACCTGATAGCATAGTATTGTGTGAGGAACCATGAATAAATAAATAAATGAATAATCTGCCCTCTATAATCATAATTTGTGTGAAAAGGAATAAAAAGCGTTGGTGTTTTTATCTTCATTTTTGCACAAATGCAGGTAGAGGCCTGTTGCAATAGACACTGTACAGCACAAGCAGAGTCCAGTGCATAATATTCTGGATATATGACTGTGCTCCTGATGAACAAACAAACATCTCCATTTTGGCCACCTCAATTGACAAGCATTTTGAGTCTGTCAGCACTCATTTTCCACATTTCATGCTATATGGACGGAGCGAGAGGATGAGAGAGGCTAATCCACTTTGCTTGGCAGGCCATGAAAAGAATGGGAGGGATTGACAGAGCCTGTGTAGTCAAGTCTATCTGGAGAGATTCGCCTTTGAAAGCCTGAACACAAGACAAGACCCCCCCCCTCAAGGCAAGATTTATTGACATCTGAATCCGTTGTCACCTACGCTTGAAAACTCCATCCGTCACTGTGCTGTGGGGGCAAACAGTTTTAGCCTATCAAAACGCACCACAAATACCAGTGAGTCACCAGCGTGCGAGGGCTTCTCGAACTTATCTGCACAACAGAGGCTCCTCAGAACACACCGCTGGGGTTCAACACCCTCGTTCTGTTCGAAGAGACCCCATCGGGAGGATCTCGCTCATTTTGGAGGTCATCCGGTAACACTGAAGATCTGGACGTCGTGAAAGGTCAAAGATGCACTGCTGGTTATTCGACCATAAAATAAATTCTGTTATGCCTGATAAAAATCAAGCCGGTTTTAGGACAAGCATTATTTTCAATACATGTTTGAATGGCTTTCCACTCTTATTCTTAGATATAATCCATGCCCTCGGTTCTTGCTTGTCCACAGGCCAAAACTAAATGAGGCTGCGGCTGTGACACAGACAGATGGCATTAAGGCGAAGGGAGTTTGTCAGATTCACTTTAGATGTGTCATCCTCAAGAGTCTTCATGTATTATGGATTATATAACCAGCGACATTCGCAAGTTTCGTCTAACCAAACTCAGAAAATAGTCAACATCTAAATGAAAGCGTAGACAGAAATGTGAGAAATCATAACATAATGGGCTAACATTCAAGCAAGGTGCAGGAGATGTTAGTCTATAAACACAAGACGTGTGAAGAGAAAACCGAATGAAGCACAGATACTATAACACACACCTCAGACATCTGCGCCATAGATTTCCATAGAACGCCATATAACTTCGCCATAGATTTAACTTTCTTGCATTTATTCGGAAATAACATGCTTTGAGAATGACCAGAAGCTACTAATATGTTGATTTACCAAGTGCAGCGACTCTTCTCATAATCAATCACAGCCTCAATTAAAAGAAAGAAACGTTATTTGTGACATTATTTTGTAACATTCTCATTGCTATAATGCATTTACATTTATAGTAATACAGTAAGCAGCGAGTAATGAGATTCTAATAATATTTGCCACTGAGTAAAAAGATTGCGTGCTTAACTGTCACGCAAATTATTTCACGACGCCAAAACATTAGTACTGTGATATTTTGGTGAGGCTGACCCTGATATTTTCTTCTTGCCCAGAGGAAGAGCCGGAGAGACATGTATCTGATTTGCCCTGTGTCTTGCCTGAGCTGACTGCGCTCAGCTGATGGCGCAGGGGGCCTGACACACAAAATTTGTCAGAGATGTCTCTGCAGCTCAGACTCCATGTGCCCAGTCTATCGCTTCCCATCAGCTCCTCCTCAATTGATGTCTGTCAGCGGTGTGCTGAGCCTGCACTTCCCTCACCCGCCAGCAGGGCCAAGGTTAACGCTCCTCACGTCAGATGGATCACAGACGATTTGATTGCACAAATGCAAAATCCAGTCCTCAGTGCTTGTTCACAAGTGCATCATTTTACTTTGGAGACTAATAGAATGAGTTCTGTTTTAATAAATCAAACTGTCTCTTTAATAAAGCCCGCCTTTCTGAAAAGGCTCTGATTGGTCAGAAATGTTGGAAATGTTGTGCTCCTTCCCATATTTGCGTTTTATCTCCTGCAGCATGTACACACTTCTAAATCTATGGTTACTTTGGCGTTAGTATTGGAAGTTTGTACAATGTTTGTTTTTGCAGTGAAAATCAGTGTCTTCTCAACATGGCGACATGAGGGCGTTATGCAAGTGTGTGACGTATCATAACGGCTGGACCACAAACGAGGCGTTTCAGGAAACGTTTGTTGATCATTTACATGCACAAACAGCTATGCAGTACATTACACACTGAAATCAAACAGGTGCCCTTTAAGGGGAACTTCAGTGGCAGATTAGGTTTGATGTATTGCATTCATCCTGACAGCTGTCGTCAGTAAATCTAGTGTTGTTAATAGAGAATAGACCGGTTTAATATTTGCCTTTGGTTTGGGCCTGTAATTAAATACTTTAATTGTGTTGAGAGTTGCTGAAATGTTGCTACACAGTCCTGAACAAATTTAAATTTTCACAAAAATGCATTAAATGTCGAAGTTTGCACAGCATAATTTTTTTTCATTTACATGAATGGCTTATAATACTTATTGAATGACTGTCATCATTGACACTGGCAATTTTTATTTAATTACGATTTAGAATTGTCATGAAAATGTATTTTAAACATGCAAAAGCAAAGATTTCCAGCCACTAATCAAATAAAATATACAATACAGTAACAGATATGATGTGAAACAGTAACTCGTGTACTGTATGTGATGTTATGCTCAATGTTTACAGTAACGTTCGGTTATGTCAGAGATTATATCTTCTAGAGGAAGGAGGTTATTTAAGGAATAAAGTATTTTTCTGTAATAATCGTAGTAAGATATTGTGAATGTAGTCGCTGTGCTGTATTTCTGCTTCATGATTGTCTTCAGCAGTAACAATATTCACAATAAAGCACTGCCTCATATGACTTATAGCTTAATAAAATGCATGCAGTGTTACAATTCCTGACAATATTACAGATTAAACACTAAAGAGTGAAGGTAATCGATGCGGTCACCGTGTGAAAGCTCATCGTCAGCTGCTTTTCTAGTCTGTGTTTGTCATAAAGCGAGGTTTTCATGTAGCTGCTCGGAGGCGTTTGCTCCTCTGAAGATTCCTGTAGCTCTAACACATGCTTTACATGATGAATAAATCTCACAAACGTTGACGTCTGAGGCTTTTAACCCAGCGTTTCTCTCCACAGTTCTAAGCAGAGGTTTGCTTCAGTGGGCGTCTGTGGCTTGGTGTTACAGAAAGCAGCACACTTGGCACAAGCCTCTGTGTACTTTGGAGTGGAATACTTGTATTTGGTTTTAAATGAATTGTTTTATTGCCAGAGCTGTCGCTAATGGGTGAATGCTGGGATAGATTCCTGGGTCCAACAACACAACGCCTCTGACATACACAAGCACTTTTAGTTAGTTACTTATTTATCTATTCAGGGTTAAATCTTTAGAAGAACCAAATATACCTCTTTCACTGATTAAACTGAACTGAGTAAAAACAGAGCAAGAGTGGAAAACTGCAGCCAGACCTTTAATCACACTAAGCCATATTGTGATTTTAATTCATGGTTTTGATGAATTATACAGCCTTAAAATGGAATCTTTAGCTTTCCATCAACTCAAACACTCTACAGTTTACATTTATGCATTTAACAGACGCTTTTATCCAAAGCGACTTACAGTGCACACATTTGTATTATACTTGTCAGTATGTGTGTTCCCTGGGAATCAAACCCACAACCTTTGCGCTGTTAACGCAATGCTCTAACCACTGAGCCACAGGAACACTTATTCCCAGAATAATCCGTTTGGGTTCTTGAACCTCTGTTTGGGAGACCAAATTACCATCATTCACACACCCCCATGCCATTCCAAAGCTGTGTGAGTTTCTGTCTTCTGCTAAAGACAAGAAGAAAACTGGGAACACTGGAGCCTATTGACTTCCATTGTACCTTCCTCAAAATATATTCCACAGAAGAAAGAAAGTTGTACAGGGTTGGAAGGAGGAGTAAATTACACACTAATATCTTTATAGGTGAAAGAGCATTTTAAAGTGGGATGAGAGGAAGTATTCAATCCCAATGTATGGCCAAGTTCTGTGTCCATCAGCTGCAGGACTTTCAGATCGACACCAGCGCTCGGTGTCAGTGTCTTTCAGAGGGCTTTATGAGATGCATGTCAGAGATTGTTTGGATCTGTCAGCATTGCAGATTCCCCTCAGATGCATGTCATCTTCAGCTGCTGTCCTGCTGACTCAAACTCTTCAGTTAACCAGTGACTAGATGAAGCATCTGATGTGCGTGGTGGAATATCACTGCACATGGCTGGCGAGTCTGCAGCGATATACATGTGTGTGGTGGGTGGATGTACAGGGAAGTGTTGCTTGTTAGTGTGATTTCCTCTGCGGTACTACAGCGGTGTAACACAATGTCGACCTGAAAACACACACAGAGAATTCCAACCCAGCAACAGAAATGAATGATTACCCAAAAGTCCTCCCTTCCATGCAAAAGTGGAGAGGGTCAACTGACCCCATCACTAAACGCTCTCGTGCAAGGGTGACGGACGGCTCCGGGAATGGTTCTGGACACCGTCAAGCCTACATTCCAGAGCATAGTTCAAAACCCCCATTTAAAACAAAGCAGGACTTTTCTCCGTCGGACGGACCAAGGAAAACCAAACTCCTTGCCTTTTTGACACGTTATAACTATTGCAACTACACAAAATAAATATATGGATATTTAATGTGTACTTGTTCCCTCATAGGCATGATGTGATGATTTCGAGTGCCAATTATTTAGGACAATGTGGAATTTTAATCATGCTTTAAAACGCGGTATAAACTGTAATGTGTGTATTATTATGCGGTGTTTGATCTCTAAAGAAAGCTAGACTCAGATGTGATAGACTGTGGTGATGACCGTTAAATTGTAATACCCTGCATAATTATACACGTATAAAGATCCATAAAGTTTATCCTTCCCAAAAGTGATGAGACATCACAGAACTGTTGGTCCACCCAGCAAGCCTGGACATGGGGGGCTCCGCCCATACGAACCATCGGATTCGACAAGCCGCCCGTGGGGAGGAGCAAGTTGGACTGTTGAAAAACAACGCGCCAGTTGCAAATCGCTCTCTCTGAAACATGGCGTGACTCTCTCTGGAACATCTCTCTTTAACATCGCTGGAGCTGCGCTCGTAACTTCTCTGCCTGCTCGCGCTCTTACCTGAACTTTGTCTCGACACCGACTAAACCAACCATCTATTCCAAGGCTAGAAGGCACAACATCAAAGAACAACGAGCTGAACGCCTACGGACGAAAGGAAAGCTTTCTGTGACGTCACGCGGCAGCAGCCACATCTCTCGTGTTTCCACCCGAGAGCACCCGGAGACGCACGAACCAACCCACGTGGTTCCCGAGCACAAAGACCAGAGCAACGCATTTGAAGGAAACAAACAACTTCCAACCTGCTTCTTGTCAACAAGCAAGTACACTCTAACTAAATCTATATTGCTGATTGAACTGGTAAAATTGTATCTGAATGCAGTAACAGAGCATTAGGGCATCTGTCGTGATCTTTGCCGTTCAAGTCAAGCGTTGAAATAGCTAAAAGGGCTAACTTTAATTTTAGGAATTACTTACCAAAATCCCTTATGCATGTCTTTGTGTGTATGTATGTTTTGTGTCTATCAGTTAATCCATTTATGTTAGAATAGCAGTAGTACGAATAAACCATTTTTCATTTCATAAAGAATTGTCTCTGGAATGTGATTTGAAGTTTTGTTCCTTATTTGCCATAAAGAGAAAGCTACCTAAGCTCGAAGTTGATATGCTGAGGCTAGTGTTCGGTGGACGGTCACTTAATACAGTATAACTAAGTTAAATATTAATATTACTTTTAACCAAGCAATATTTAATATTTAATAACTAATTCCCGGAGCTGAAATAATAGCTCTATATTAAACTGGTAATTTTACTACAGCGGTGAGTCAGGACCAGAAACATCACAGCGCGTCTCTCCGAAATATGCCTTCTGTTTGGAAAAATGTCCTCTTTTCTGCACAGTCCTGGCATCCTTTGTTTCATAACATCACTTTCAAAATGAATAACAGGATCAACTCCAAGATGTAGGTTGTCCTCGCTAAATATAGTCTTTCATTGGCAGGACAGTTATTGAGAGGATATAACAACATTTCCTTGCATTCGCTATATATACCATAAATAAGTTCCTAGATTATTTTGGTGAGCACTGCCTAAAATATATCCTGAATTTATTTGTGAAGACGTAAGTAATCAGATTATTTTAATATGCTGGAAAGACTGATCTGTGGAGGCAGTGTGGTTGTTGCTAGGGTTCTGTGCGATGGTTGCTAGGGTGTCCAGTGGCTGTGTGCTTGAGTCTCTGTTGTTCTCACTCCAGAGGAGAGTGTATTTCACATGTGTACATCATGCCATTACAGTCTCCAGGGAGTAATCGAGCTTCAGATCACGACTGATGAGGACACTGCTGATGTCAAGACTGTACATTAACATGTAGTGAACTTTAGGATATCATCTCTACTTAGTAGTTGTGTACTTTAGCACCAGTTTGCACAGAATAAGCCATATGTAGTAATCAACACAGCTGAATGACTGAACACAAACTATATTTCTGCATGTATTCTGTATTTATATTCTCTATAATCTATTATAATTCATGGTCATGAAGGTCATCTTGCTTGAAAATAGTGTGCAAATATCTTCAAGCCCATACGCAACAACCAGCGTTATTTCTCTGGATACGCTATGAATACGGTGGCCATACGTACGGATTTTGTCCGGACAGTCCGGATTTTAAGCCCTCTGTCCGGCGTCTGGCACAGCTTCAATGCCTTCATTTTTGGAGTTGCGCAGAATCGGCCTAAAAACCCCCGCTCTAGAATCTGTATTGGGACGCAGCAGCATAGCCTCTAATGCCCTAAGATCTCTGGTCAAACAAATGATTGGCTGAAAGCGGTGTCAAATACATATCTGATATATCATTGGTTAAAAACATAAACAAGCCTCCACGTGCTGCTACGTCATATCATAACGTTAACGTCAGACCTCATTTAATCCGGACAAAAGAGCATGAATTTATATCAAAAAGAAGTAGAGATTTTTATGGATTTTGCACACTGTGTGTATTTGTGGAATGTGTATATATTTATTTTTTCGCATTCATTGTTTGTATATTTATGCATTTCTATTATTTCCAGAAGTCCAGAAATGTTATGTTTCAGGCACTGTGCACAAGACAGGTTCATCTCAGTGGTCAGTTTTTGAAACAGACATCACACTTTTGTGCCTCTTCTGTTACACATAGGTCTACATAAAGATCACATTGTCTGGCAATGAATAGAGTAGGCTATTTCAGAATCACTGTATAATGATCCCATCGATATGATGGACAAAATTGTATTGTAGCTGCGAGTACGCCAGAGTCCTATTCAATTATTCTTGCCTCATGACAATGGCCACCCTAGTTATGAATCATGTCTACTTTCTGATGTCTTTACTTTTTGATGTACTCTGTTGAATCATGTGCATTAAGTTACTGTACAAAAAAGAAAACAACATAAGTATATAAGTATGCATAACTATATAAGTGCATCATTCATTAACTAACTATAAGCTATGACTTTTACATCAATTAACTCCTAACTTGCTGCTTATTAATAGTTAGTAAGGTAGTAGTTACGTTTAGGTATGGGGTGGATTGTCATGCAAAAGAGGCATAGATATGTGCTTTGTGAGTACTAATAAGCAGCCAATATGCATGCTAATAATTCATAGCTAATAGTGAGGACTGGTCCCTAAACTAAAGTGCTACTGTTTTATTTTGGTGTTAAATTACAGTGGGATATTTAGACAGACTGTTTAGCTGATGACTGGTTTATAAACACTTCTCATTACAAATCTTACAACATTTTGAAAATGTATATCCACAAAAAAATTATGATACTTTGAAAACAAATCGATTCTGATTAAAATTACCTTTCTAAATGTGAGATGGAATTTACCGCAAAGCAAACCACTCACAGCCGTATCGCCATTTCAAGTTTATTTGGATTAATTGTACAGCCCTATATATCTATTTTAGTGTGATATTCTTATAATTTGAATAATAATTATCTTTCCATTAACTCGTGGACCCCCTGCAGTTCCCCCGTGTTTGTGCAGAAGTTATAGACATGAGGGATGAAAACCATGAGAGACTTCTCAGCTTTGGGTGAACTGTTCGTTAAAGGTCTTAATCACTCAAGATTGTTCCCCTCTGTGAAGACGAATCTGATCTTCTAGTATGATGCATAACATCAAAGCTGCAGTTCTGCTTCTTCAGGCGTCAGTTTATGAATGTGTGTGGGATTTGCTTATGGAGAAACCAGGTATGTTCCTTACATAAAGCAATCACTTGGCCTCAGACGACTTGCGTTGTTTTGTCATTTTTGGAATATGGCATTATCATTGTAATTAAAAAAGTTGCATGAAGTGGGGTTACGCAAATGCAGACCACATCTATTCATATGATGCAGCTGAAATTACACAATCTAGTTTTAATGAGAGTCATCATTGATGAGAATAAATTCTGCATATCAGAATATGTGTTTGTGTTTAAATAGAGGTTTAAAACTTGTGGCTAATTGATATTTGTTGTGCATATAGCAGGCTGACAGTTGTTATTGTGGGAGCCATAGCATTGATCATTAAACGTGTATTTAAAATACGGATATATAAAACAAATAATTTAGTGTAAGTCTTCATCAAATGATTTATATAATAGGCCATTATAGAGACAGTGAGTTTGACTTAAGTGCATTCCTCAAGGTCATATGTGTTGTAGAGCATGTCTGACTACTGCAAAGCTTCAGTCGCTGGCTCATGGCCATCTCTAACAACATCTTCTGAGCCAGCGATCTACATCTTTATCTCAAACATCAGCACTGCCTTTCCAATGATTACACATACAGCCTTTTACTGTTGCCTTAACTGTATCTGTGCCAGCATCCTATCTCTGGATGAATGAACGGGTCAAATAAATCACACTGAATGGGAGAAATCAATAACCAATCTGGGAGATGATTAATTAGGTAGCAGGGAATGAATTTCCCATCTGTCCAGATCCAGGTCAGAGGAGCAGTAGATTTTGGAAGTACTTGCTGTGTGACTGGAGTTCTCTGATGGACACCCGTATAACTTATACGGTATAATAATCTCTCTCTCTCTCTCTCTCTCTCTCTCTCTCTCTCTCTCTCTCTCTCTCTCTCTCTCTCTCTCTCTCTCTCATTTGTTAAAGAGGTTAAATAGAAAGAGATTATTCAGTGTCACAGTTTGCTTTCTTTCCTCAGATTCCCTGACTGACTGTCTTAAATAAAGGCCCATTCACAGAGAAAACGGTAACTATAAAGATAACTGTATTAGTCTCTACACAAAATCACAAAAACCTTACTATAAGCACACACTGCAGTTATGTATTTAGTCTTAATCGTTCGTGTCAAAAGTGGCATTTGCATTGGGATTAACAGTTGCATTTTAATCAAATGCATTAGTAAACAGCTGAAACATGACCTTCACTTTGTTATTTGCTTTGTGATCCCTTCAGGTTTGACTCATTTGGGACTCATGACCCCGATTTTACCTGTTATTTATTTATTTATTCATCCATTCAAAGACCTAATTAAAATACATGACCCCACAATAATATACTGTGCAAATAGACACTTGAGGATAAAAATTGTATTCTTAAATTTGATTTGATTAACTTTTACCCTTATCGATTGACCCACGCCTGTTTACTGGACTACTCTTTTGTTATGCCCTCGATATACCTGTGTGCCACTGTTTGACTCATGCCTGTGTCATGACCAAGTCTTTGAATAAAGTTTTGCAGATGGATCCGCAAGCTTGCTCTGTTCATTCCATAACAGGCATGGTGCACCACCACACCTATGTCAAAAAGCCTGACCATTGCCTACATAAAGTCCATTACAGTAGTCAAGACGGGATGATACAAAAATGTGGATAATTCTTTCAAAGTCTTTAAAAGACAGGAAATGTTTAAGCTTAGAAAGTTGCCTCAGCTGGAAGAAACTAGATTTAATTACCAAATTAATCTGTTTATCCAGTTTAAAATCACTATCTGTTAAAACTCCCAAGTTTTTTACAGAAGGCTTCACAAATGGTTTTAAAACACCTAGCTCCAGGTCAGGAAGACCACATGCACCCCCTGGGGTGAACAATATAACTTCTGTCTTATCCTCATTAAATAAAAAACAAAATACTGCCATCCAGGCTTTAATTTCCTCAATGAAACACAAAAGTGGTGCTATAGAATCTGAATGTTTTTGTTTCAATGGTAGATATAATTGTGTATCATCTGCATAACAATGAAACGAAACATTATACTTCCTTAAAATAGTTCCTAGAGGAAGTATATATAAAGAAAATAGAATAGGCCACAAAATGGAGCCCTGGGGAACCCCTCACGAGAAACACACAGAAGAGGACATAAAATCCCCCAGGCCGACAGAAAAGCCTCTGCCAGACAAATATGATCGAAACCACTCCAACACAGTACCCTTAATGCCAACACACTGTTCCATACGAGATATCAAGATGTTATGATCTTCATACTGAATAGGATCTGGATGTAGTATTTGATAAAAATTCGATTTTCGCAGCATTTTTTTTTTTTTTTTATTAAACCTACCTTCACTCAAGTGTTGATAAAAAAGAATGCTTGACGCTAGAATAAAAGAGCATATATTTTTTTTACTAGAGGGTCTGTTCTTTATTTTGATGTATTGTATGTTCATACAAAAAAATATTCTGTGAGCCATGAAATCTTAGTGAAAATCATCAAAAACACTGACGGTGACCGTTAACTTTTTTTCAAAAACACTGATGGGGAAAGAGTTAATACGTGGCCAAAATGGGACTGTTTTCTATCTTTTTGAAAGAACGTTTGCATTGTCTAAAGCCACATAATGACCCACATTTGTTTTATTACGCTGCAGTCTGTGATCTCCTGTTGCAGACTCGTCACCAGCAAAACACATCAAAGGCAACAAGCTTGAGTCTTTTAGCTCACCTCAAAAACACTTTTATTCATGGATTTTGTTGTGCCATTCCAGCATCAAAGTATATATCATTTATTAAACCAAAGCAGTTCCTGGTTTTTGGTGATATTTCTGGGTCAACGCTGGCCTCCTCCATAGTGTCACATGAACGTGAGGACATTAGTGTGAGCTGGTGAGATGACAGCTAATTAGATTATTAATGCTGCCCTTTTCTCTCTCAATTACACCTTACGTGACATTGAATTATACTGTAAACTCACTGAAATGTTCACATGATTATATATAGTGTGTGTCAGATGACCCCTCCTCAAGAGCACAATAGAGTTCAAGGGCACTGATCAATCAAATAAAAGATGTAAATCAGAGAGGGTTTCAGCTGAAGGATTCAATGGATTAGCATAATTTACTGTAGATCACCACAAGGGAGACACAAAGTTTAATGAAATGAATGTTATTAACAAAAACATAAAAGGTAACTATCACAATCACTAAATTAATTCCATGATGGCAATAAAGAGAATAAGATGGATAAATAAAAGTGATGGAGCTACATTTCTTATGGAAAGATATTAATTGATAATCAACTATACAGATACAATCTCTGAAGCAAATTTCAAAAGCCAATAAGAACAGTTTCCAGAGACCATTGAATTAAATTGGCATGGTCAAGAGATGAACCCCGGTGATGGTGTTGCAAAGGAAAGGAGCGGAATTTGTAAAAAGTGAAGTGACGTGACATGTGGCTACGTATGGTTATGGTATTCTGCATTTAACCCATCCTAAGTGCACACACACAGCAGTGAACACACACCCAGAGCAGTGGCTAGCCATCTATGCTGCAGCGCCCAGAGAGCAGTTGGGGGTTCAGTGCCTTGCTCAAGGGCACCTCAGTCATGATATTGAGGGTGGAGAGAGCGCTGGACATTCACTCCCCCCACCTACAATTTCTGCCGGCTCGAGACGCAAACTCACAACCTTTGGCTTACGAGTCCACCTGTCTAACCATAAGGCCACGACCAGTGTTGGGGAAAGTTACTTTTAAAAGTAATGCATTACAATATTGCGTTACTACCTAAAAAAGTAACTAATTACGTTACTTCGTTACTTTTTATGGAAAGTAATGCGTTACGTTACTTTTCCGTTACTTTTTAAATATGAGCAGGGCTTTATTGTTTGTTTTTAATACAAGAAGTTCTATTTATAGCAAATATAAAAACCCTTTCACACCAAAAAGTGTAATGAATAAACCTCAGACTGAAGGACGAGTAAATCACGTCTGTACAGAAGAACACAGGAGAAGATTCAATACTCTTCAGCAATAAAAAACAAAACAACGAAGCACAAAGTTTAGTTTATCTAAAGTAATTTTTGCTTATTAATATGGCTGAACTGGATCATCAAAGGTCAGCAGCAAACACATTGGTTAATAAAATTAGATATATTTGTGTTGTTAAACATATTTAATTAGTGCAGGTTTGCGTCATATTCTGAGTTTGCATTTCACTGTTTTAATTCATTTTGATGAATACTAAATCAGTTTTTTGCGAGTGGGATGAATTAATACACATTCACATTTAGTCTAGATTAGAACTACAGTAATATCATGTTCACACAGCGCACTGTCATCAATAAATGGAGAAAATAACTCAGATATTTTCTAGTAAATTAAAAAGTAATGCGTTATTTTACTAGTTACTTGAAAAAAAGTAATATTATTATGTAACTCGCGTTACTTGTAATGCGTTACCCCCAACACTAGCCACGACTGCCCATTTCTTGTAGAAAGTGTAAGAAAATATGTCACCGAGGAGGTCCTCACAGTGTGGAAATCTCTGATGAAGATACTTTGGAAGTCAGGTTGACTGGTTCTGCAGAAAGCTCCTCAACAATCAGGAGCACACAGATGGAGGAAGCTTGAAGTGAAAGCTGGCTTGAGAGCTTAAGCTTGTCTCTGGTTGTGTCTGTTAGTGTCTCCACACAGAACTTGGTAGTATCTGTTGTTGTCTCACTGGTGGAACTTTTATCTTTATCTTTTCCTGACAAGATGGGAATTGCAATTTGCCACCTTTCCGATTCATCAGTGTGATTGGCTGTTGTTGTCAGAGGTATAGCGACAGTATGAACCACCCAGAAAGTTATTTGCATAGTTTAAGGTCTATAATTACATCTTTAAGGTTTTACCTATGCATTATTCACTCCTTAATCACTTCCAAAGTAACCTAGGCAATGTTCTGAACACTGAAGATGCTGTCAAGCATGCTTTTGCACTGATGTGTCACAAACAGCTGTCATTAATCATATAATATTCTCTGAGTGCATATTATATTATCCACATGACCAGGCAAATATCATCCTGTCTGCTCTGGTATGTCTATATATGTCAGATTCAGTATCTGTAGAAATGCACCAGTGATTGGATCATTGCACAGCTGAAAACACAGCAGAAGATCGCTGTGAAATACAAACAGAAGTCACAAATAACCTCATTATGCTGATACATACCGTACAGCTCTTCCAATGCAATACACAGTGATGTGTCATTATAATGGAGATATAAGACAATTCCTGGCACTAAACAGCAGGGATTGTGTTCAAAGGTATGAGCACCATTATAATTGATGTCTGGCTTCATTATTTATACTCCTTTTAGGCGCTGCGTGAAAATATAGCTTTTTTCAAAAAATATTTAGCATTTATTGTCTATCTATATCACTAATCTTACCAATCTTACATTTGTTATTATCTTCAATTCTCTTTTTGTATTTAGCTGGCATGTAGCATTTCAAAATCATTGCCTTAGAATAATTATCTTCAATCAGTGGGTAAATGGAGCAGAACAAAAACGAATTATTGCCTACTTTTGCATGATTTCTAGAGCCCAGAGAATCAAACACAGACTTTACCAAACCACACCGCTGGCGTTAGCATGCTGTCCTCATGTTTATATACAGACTGATGTGTTTTCATTTACACATGAATGGAAGTTACAATCCAACAGAGGTCTTTATGAGAAGGACTAGACAATTTTGGGTTGTGGGTGTGCTTGGAGTATTTATGTATATTAAGTATAATTGTGTTTCCTTCACTGATTATTCAAATATGAAGCATGTATATTTTAAAGCAGTAATATGTCTATAAACTGTACCGTCTCTAATACTGTTGCTCATGTTTGGGGACTTGAGCAGACCTCTAATGCTTTATGTCCATCCCTGACATACTGGATGTTGGGTTTCCATGTTTTATGGGTTCGTTTCATTGACGTTATGTTTTTATACTGTACAGATGGTATTTGCTATCACCCTACACCCAAACCGACCCCTAACACAAAACTACAGGCATTTTTAGATTCTCAAAACACATAAACTGACAAAATGTATTATTTATACTGACCAAACAATATTTTATATCCCCTATCATAACCCTAACCCTAAACCTACCCTTTACAGAAAACCTGTTTGCTTTGATACACTTTCAGATAAACACTATTTTACAATTTGTAATCATTTAAAATGGCCGGTCCCCACAATATCAAAAATGTCAGGTTTTACTATCCTTCTGGGGACATTTGGTACACACACATACACACACACACATGCACACGCATGCACACACACACACACAAAGAATATAAATGTCAATACCAAATGCCACGAGGAAACCTTGACAATAAACGTCAAATGGTATCTGGCATCATCTGAATCTCTTGTTTGATTTGATATATAGCATATACTTACATAACACACACACACACACATATATATATATATATACAGTGGTCTAGTGGTGCCTGGAGAAGTGGGTATACTCTTAATTCCGAATTTATGCCCCGATGTTTTCAAAGCGACCCAGCAAAGGATGAACACCCTGTGTTATAAACAGTGACGTGTAAAACAAGTCTTGTATATTTAGTGCACCCTAAAATGTGCCAGTAGTATTTGCATATTGCCACTTAACTTCTTGGAGTAAAGATCATTATGAAATTAAAATTAGCCACAGAAGTGACTGATTTTGCAATCATTCAAATGTTAAAACATAAACTTCAGCAGTTAAAATTTTGTCAGAACCTGTAGTAGATTACATGCTATTCTGTTTAGTTGTCAGAATCATGATATCTATTTGAAAAAAAAAGAATATGACTATTAATTTATCCAGAATTGATGCTCTCTCCCCCATCCCCACCACATGTTAAATATAAATAAGCACCAGTCTAGCTGCGATATCAAACAGGACCACAGAGAGACACCAAGAGAACACTAAACTTGCTGTCTTGACCTTACTGTACATGCTACTATACGGATCCATTCAGAATAACTAGACCAGCGTATAATCTTAAACGCCTTCAGTCACCGGATCCAGTATAACACTCGTGCTAACAACATCTCTGCCACTATCAGCAATCGGCATCCTCTCTGAAGACCGGGCCGGCGCGTGCTCGGGCACAATCATCAAACATATTTTAAAGGAAGCTGGCGCCATGGTCCTGACCACATCACTGTCTTTACCGAGTGTTTAGGGAATATTTGTATTCTTTTTTTTTTTTTTTTTACATGCGATTGGATTAGCTATTCATGTGGTGGACTGTCATGATTTTGCCTAATGCAGGACACTACACTACTGAATGATGCACATCGGGGGGGATTTAGAAGTGGGTATACGGAATGCCGACTGATAAAGAAGTGGGTATGCGCCGTATACCTGCGTATACCCTCCACTACACCCCTGTGTATATATATATATATATATATATATATATATATATATATATACACACACACATACATACATGCACACTCACATAAAGGTCACATTATTAATTCATACATGTGCTACAGTAGATGTGTTCACACAGAGGTTTGTTGGGCATTTACAGTAGTTCAGTAATGGTCAAAACTGAAGCTCTTGGTCTAAAGGGGAAAAGTCACAGTTTTCCACTGAGCCGCTGAATTCTGCTTCACACAGACATTGCAGATCGCCTCTAGGTCATACTATTATCAGCCAAACACAAACTGGCTTTGAAGTGTGAACTTTGTATCAATGAGAAATCAGTGTGCTATACATTTCAGCTCAAACAGACTAACGTGGCTGATATATTTGGGATGGACTAAGGGTCTGTTGCTCATGCTGCAGCCGTTGTGTGAGGAGAATGGCCCGTGAGCTGCTGTTATTCTGCCCTTGCCTTCAACCAACCACTGTCCTTCTGATAGACACAATCACATGCAGTTTCCATAAAATAAAACCATCTGCTGAATGATAGCTTGTCCACGTGTAATATTAACAGCTACTTGCATAATTACTGGCTAATGAACAGAAATTAAAACATCAACCGAGTAGTTTCTTTGAATAGCAAATACATACAGGTGATTTTGACACAGACATGCATTTTAAGGCTGGTTTAATGTTGGTAGAGGATATTTGGAGGGTTTCAGGGGTGATGAAGAAATGTGTTTGCACACCCATCATCATGTTAATATGTTCAAGTAGAGGTTGGACGGGTCACAGGGTCAGGTTCAGATAAATCACAAAGAGATGAGTTTTTTTTTTCTGTTACACTCAAAACAATATTTAACCCCAAAAGTTAAAACTTATGTGATTCAATTAGATGTCAATTTTCCATCCAATATAAATCACATAAATCCAATGCAAAATGTAACATTTATTTAAGCTTCACCCCTTCATGTTCAGTTAATGTGAATGAATTAAATAAATTTTATGATAACTGATGAACTGTGATTTATGCTTGTATAATACATAAACTTTACTCATTTCCAATAACTTATTGTTACTTGCTTTATATAATCACCTTACATTTTCTTAATTCTATTAAATGAATGGTCAAAACATGTTACATTTTCAAACATTTATTGTGTTGTAACTGCTTCATGAGTCAAACGTAACATCCAATCTAACAACAAAAAACAAAAAAAACTGCATGAACGCAAGGCATACTGTAATGCAGTACTTAACAAATAAAGGCAACTGTTTTCTGCAGTTTCATGAATCCTTCTAAACTGAAGAATGAGTTGATTAAACTGAAGTTTAATCCTTCTAAACTGAAGAACTAAACTTTCCAGTGGTTATGACTCATGTTTTACTTTTTAGTTTTGTGTGCCTACAAGTAACAGGGATCAACAAGGAACCATACTTCAACATCAAACATGAATTTCACATTTTCAAGGTAACACTGTCATATCATCGCATAGTATGGTAAACAATGATCTATAACACAAAACACAAATGTAAATGGTCCCTTCTCTTCCTAAATATTTGTTAAAACAATGAATGAACCAGGACCCTTAGAGAAAAGTATAATAAAATAAAATAAGTTTTTAACACTTTTTTAATACATATAAAAGTTTTTCACATTTGAACAGCGAGGCCAGCAAAACGTGTCCTACTCACTGCAGAGGGGGTATACTGCATACCTAAAGATCTCCTCAGCCATACCTTCAAGAATGTCAGACCTTTGTTTGGGTGGTGCAATAAGTAGCATTACACTTTTGTCGAACTCTGTGTCAGCTCTCTGAAGCTGAATTTCAGCAGAACATGAAAAATGAGAAACTACTATAACAAGGCAAAGAACTGCAGACGTAACCCAAGACAGACAATGCTACTGAAAAATAAGTGATCAGATAAGTTGACTTCCTGGACTCAATAGCAATATGGGTAACATCTCCTGTATCAAAAGTTTCAGAGTTACAGGAAGCAGGAAAGTGCAGTCTCTTGCATGCTGGAGTTAGTGTCATCAAGTTATATATCTTTCAGGGCATTCATGTCTAAAAGTTTAAACGTTTTCAATGTCCCTCCAGTTGTTGGAAACATGTATCCAAACAGTGAATATCCTATTCACTGAAACATTAAAATTTTAAGTGCTTGAACCTTTGGGGAAAGCTTGCTGCCATCTAAATTCATCAGTACCTTCTGGAAGTATTCAAATATGAACTTGAGACTTTGAGGGTAGCTTAAGTTGAGAGCATAGATCAGTCCAAAGAGCATTACTAATCCAAAGGAAATACTCTTTAAGTGATGTAGCAGCATTAAACCTCTATCACAACTCCAACATCAACCGGCTCATCCTCCGCACCAGCACATTCTTTGCGAATCACAAAAAGCCCCAGAGTGGTCTCAGATATTCCTATTTCTGCTTCTTCAGGGTTGCAGTCCTAAGGCCAAAATAAGTAAATAAATATTAAATAATTTATTAATGAATAAATAACACATTTTCAGTTTCACTGAAATATTGGCAACATACAGGTTGCAATTGTATGTTAGGTCCTTAAAAAAAGGGCATACGTATACAAACCTGGAATTCTTTGATGACTGTTGTCATGTCCTCATTGAGGTACACACACAGACTCTGTATGACACAATCTCGTTTAATGTGTATGTCGCCACTGTCACAGTCAGTTGTGGGAGGGCCTGTTTAGCCACCAGAGGGCCAGAGCCCGCTCCAGTCCGTGAGCCCACAGAGTAAGCTCCAGAGCCCCCTCCAGTCCGTGAGCCCACAGAGTCCACTCCAGAGCCCGCTCCAGTTCAGGAACTCACAGAGTCCACTCCAGAGCCCGTTCCAGTTCAGGAACTCACAGAGTCCACTCCAGAGCCTGATCCAGTCCTAGAACTCAGAGAGTCCACTCCAGAGCCTGCTCCAGTCATTGAACTCATAGAGTCAGCTCCAGAGCCCGCTCCAGTCCGGGAGCCCACAGAGTCCACTCCAGAGCCCGCTTCAGTCTGGGAGCCCACAGAGTCCGCTCCAGAGCCCGCCCTAGTCTGGGAGCCCACAGAGTCCGCTCTTGAGCTCGCTCCAGTCCGGGAGCCCACAGAGTCCGCTCCAGTCCGGGATCCCACAGTCAAACTCCCTGCTCTGCCGGCCACCGCCCTGGCCACCTGCCCTACCGGCCCCGCCCTAGCCTCATACTCTGCCGGCACCGCCCTGGCACCCTTGTCTACCTTTGTCTCCAGGCCCGCTTCTGCTACACGGGCCTGGCCTGCCATCCCTCCCCCTGATCCACCTGCTTTTCACCTCCCTACAGAATTTTTGTGTTTTCTGGTGGAGCGTCTGGTATTTGCTCCTTAGGGGGTAGTGTCACAATCAGTTGTGGGAGTGCCTGTTTAGCCACCAGAGGGCACTCTCTTTGAGTCATTGTTTGTGTTCTTGGACTGCGTTTCCCATCACCCCCTACACTCATGATTGTCTCATTACCCTCAGCTGTGTGTATTTAGGTTCATTGTCACCTGTATATATGTGTGCTGGTTTGTGTCTTTGGTTGTTGGTTTATTGTTTCTATTATGTTTTTCTGTTACTCTGTTTTGCTGCTTATGTTTGATCTCTTTAAATAAATGCTGCAATTGGAAATTCATGTTTCCCTGAGTGATCCGTGACAGCCACACTGAAAATTTGACACAAAATTAAACAATATCAGAAATGGCACAATAATAAAAACTGATTATAATTTGATATTTGTTATTGTGTCTAAAGAAATTAAATTTACCATGCACAGGCCACCTGCTTTGTAAATCAGAAACCATTGGCAAGTCCTCAACCAACTCTTGCCGCCTATAGGAGAAGGTCAAGTGCATTTTTTTCTTAATGACTGCCTCATTATTTTTCTTTTTTACTTCAGTTAAGAGAGCTATTCTTTCCTTCTCCATGCATTCTGCTGTTTCTCCTTTTGGAAGGCAAGGAAGGAAATTCACCTCAGCTTTTTTTTGGCTTTTTAATGTTTAATGCTGCTTGACCCTGACCTTTGCGCTTGTTCCTAAAGGGGGTTGCACACCGAACGAGAAGCGAATCACCGTGTCGCATCGCGCAATGTCTTTAAAATTCGAACACATTGTTTTCTATGTGTTGACGCACACGGCATCATTCGGCGTCTGTCCGCATTGCCCAGCAACGACTCAGGACACTGTTCAAATTCCTGACGCGCCACAGAGCGCCATCTGCATTGTTTTATATTAAATAACATCATATTTGTCTCAAACCGTTGTTAATACATTATACCAACATACCACTGCTGCAAAATACTGTACACATTAGTTTTACAGCTTCAATAAAATTTTAACATATATAATGAAATGTATAATAAATGCAATCCTTTCAATCTTTTATATATATCTTGAGACATTTTTACATACGCAAAATATTACAGTATAGTCCTATGTAACAATTGTCGTGATTACATTCATTGTCATCGGTTGCTACCTACTGGATATACCAGGACATAACCGCTACCACACACTTCAGGTAATTTATTAGTATAGAATGTGCGCGTCTGGTGTGTGATACCTCAAGTTGTCCTAGACGTGGCGCTTGTCGGCACTGCGCTTCTCGTTCGGTGTGCGACCCCCTTAAGAGAGTTCACAGCGATTTCGGGGTGTCCAATCTTGCTGAGTTAAGAGCGAAAATTAGCCATCTTAATCTTTAGTTAGTGTTTCCATCCTTCATGGCCAGTGCGAGTTCCTTTTTCCCTCAAGCAAGGGTGGGCATTTATCAAGGCTTCAGCTGCCTGATCAAGCTGATTATCAGTGGGGTATACTGCATACCTAAATATCTCCTCAGCCATGTCTTCAAGAATGTCAGATCTTAGTTTGGGTGGTGACATGAGTAGCATTCCACTTTTGTTGAACTCTGTGTCCACTCTATGAAGCTGAATTTCAGCAGAACATAAAAAATTAGTAACTGCAAAAACCTGAGGCCAAGAACTCGTTCTAGACTCTGGAGATGTAACTAAGACAGTCTCAGCACTGCTGGAAAACGATTCATCAGAAAAGTTGACTTCCTGGACTGAGTCAATGGCACAAGGGCTAACATCTATTGTGTCAAGAATATCAGAGCTACAAGTTGAGCTGGGTGAAGGAACAAGAATGCTGGAGCAGGAAGGTGCATCAGGTGCAGTCTCTTGCATGCAGGGGTTACAGTCATCAGTTGATTGAAAAATCACTTTCAGGGTATCCCTGTCTTCAATTTGACTGGTTGACATGAGATTCATGTATTAATTTCCAAAATCCTTATCTTTGTACTGGAGGCTGAACTTTTGCTTCACCCCAAAAACAGTCATTATTTCAAGGAAAATGTCATCCACAGACTTTGGGATTCCTGTCTTAAGTCTAAACTTTCTTGCATCGTCATCACCAACAAAAAACAGTCCTCAGAATGACCGGACTCAACATTTTTCTTTTCTTTTCTAAAAGAGGGATGAAGCAGATAATGACATAAATCAGTAATACAATTTTTGCACTGTAACTTAGTTTAAATAAAAATACATTACCTTAAATGAGGATGAGCCTCTTCAGGGTCACCATTCGTCTTCCTCCTACCATATAATCATACAGTGGATAAGCATCAGTTAGCTGATCTAGATCAACCAGGGCAACCTCTCTATCAGGAGAGACAGTCAACTGAAAAGCTCTAAAATGTTCTTGATACCATGCACACAGTCCCTTTACAACAAAGTTCAAACTGCTTTTAACAATATAGATTTGAAGAATTTCAGCTAATTCTGGGAGCCCACCAGCTGACCCAATTGAAATCAGCATACCAGTTCTATAATTGATCCCATTGTTTGTCACATTTTTTGCAAGATTAACTTCATTAATTCCTGGATATTTCTGTCTTAAACCCCGGAAGTGTGGAGACACTTGTAACTTCTAGTGTGGACTTCTTAAGGCTACAGGAATTGATCTGATAAGCAATCATTTGCTGGTGTTTGGCAGCCAGTGTGAACATTAGGTTTTTAAAACAATTTGTGTGGCGAGCAACTTTCTTATAGAAACTATGTTTCGCCTCAAACCTCATAGTCCACTGCCCTACTAGAGGTCCAAAACATTGAATCATTTGCCGATAGTGCTCCACATAATTATGTTTTGGTAACAGTTGTGCTGGAAAAAGTTCAACAAATCTGTGTCTGTGCTTTACAATTTTGCAGTTTAAGTAGGCTATTATTTCTTTGTTATGAATAGGGGCGACAAAAGGTTCAACTATTTATTTTAAATCAAGAAGTACAATCCAGGCAGGCTCAGTCTCTGGTATCAAGTCTCCAATGATGAATGGAAGCAATCTCAGTAAATTCCAATTTCCATGTGCATTACCTCCAATGGACTTCTTGGAGGAATATGTACATGGAATACTGTGAGGTTTATTGGTTTTGTCACCCCACTTATAAGGGAAGTTCAAGATCAAGGTGTTTAGAGTATCAAGAGACAGATTTTTTTGGAAACAAATTATTTTAAGCAAAGTACAAGTTTAAACGGGACAATGCCCTCAAACAAGTCGTGTACTATATCAGGTGGGTAGCCTCTAGTAACATGAAAGTGAGATCAATTATCTGTTAACATACAACCTCTTTTTACTCCACAAAATTTAGCTGAGTTTTAATTTGCAGATGTGACATGAATCATGAATTTCCTTTGTTCTAAGGACAAAGTGCCCAGTCTGAACAGATTCTGCGTGGACCTCCAATCTCTTCCCTACGGAAAACCTGCAAAAGTACTCACCAGAGAAGCTTTCTATGAAGCCTGTTAAACTGTGGGTTCCTAAATTATCTGCAATGACAGACTGGACTGTACCTTTAACAAATGTCCAAGCTCATAGACACCATGACTATCTAAAGTAACCAATTCATGTAAAAGGTGCTTTAAAATTGTGCTATATCCATATGACTTTACATGTTCAGTCTTGCATAAAACTGCCAGATAGATAGATGAAAGTGAGGAACTGCATCCGGGTGGAAAGTTATTTAAAATCCAATAGACCCCACAAAGCTTGTGCTTTTTATGTGAGGTGCCTAATGGGTTACAGAGATCAAAATCAATGTCAATGTACAATGACAAAGATATTTAAAATTCCTCTCTACAAAAAAATGTTTTCCTCGCAATAAAGAACATATAGACCTATACTGCTGTTCTTTCGCTACCCTTGAATCAGTTTTCTGTCTCTCGTGGTCACCAGTAACACACTTTAAAATGTCACTGCAACTAAATAACAGCTGAAGAGAAGGCAAAATTGGTATATATACTGACTCTTTTGATCAAGGATAAACTCAATTGGCTCTACAACACGTACATGTTCCTTGTAGAATTGCTTCCACTACACTTCCATGTTCCTACTTCCGCTGTGGCAAGGGGACTACCTTTTTCTATGGCTTTAACCAAGGGAGTTGACCTGCCCACTGCTTCAGAAAGCTCTTGAACGACAGTCATACATTTCTAAGTTGTGATTTCTAAGAATTTCAGAAATTATCCTAAAAGTCCCTTGATTTGATTCTAAAGTTAATGAATAATGTAATACCTGAAGTAACTCATCAACCGCGGTGGTTGGGACATGCAAATTGTTTTCCAACTTTAATAAGACAAGGACAATATTAAGAACACTTGCCTTAGAAATATTATCATCATTATTAGCATCCCTGCATGACTCTAAAACCGATTCTGTTGAGCATGCGGGAAACTCAACGGGAGAACTGGCCGACTCATGACAGTCTGCAGTGACTGTAACAACATCTAATTTAAAGTCAGTTAGACCATGTGGATTGCGCTTCCTATTTTTTTAT
This sequence comes from Gymnocypris eckloni scoliostomus, assembly GCA_027564155.1. Taxonomy (NCBI): domain Eukaryota; kingdom Metazoa; phylum Chordata; class Actinopteri; order Cypriniformes; family Cyprinidae; genus Gymnocypris; species Gymnocypris eckloni. The sequence goes on from CM050426.1 coordinate 9,424,821, forward strand.
GTGTATGACATTTATTATAAACATTACTTTTAAATGTACACTCTTTAAATACACAAGTCACGGTTTCATGTTTGTACAAATGTTAATTTAGATGACTGAAGTAATCTCTTTCATTTGACTCAATGCATGCACACAGCAGACATGAAAATGTGGCTAACTGATCTTGTTTTGAAGATGACTGATCACAGTGGGCATGGCATATATGACTTAGGAGGTTATTCCATTATTTAAAAGGGCAAGGACAATTACTGTATACACAAGGATGCCTGAACCTTGCCCCAAAATGGCCATGTTTGAGCTTTGAATGTTTCAATAACTCATACCTACTGGATACTTCTGTGCCACACACTTTACAATGCCACATTCACAAGACTCACATATCTAAACATAAAAAATGAGTGTGAGAACATTAACACTTTTACAAAGTAATTAAACATGTAAAGTTTAGTTATATATTTATAAAACAACAACAGCACTTACTGTAATTGAGTGATTGGCCCAAACTTGCTGGTCATTTCTGAATTATCAGCCCAAACTCCCACGAGTCATTTCTACTTATTATATATTGCCTGTTATTCTGTTTGTAATCGGTCATGTCGGAGATGTGATAGTGACAGCAGAGCTAGTGGAATACAGTTGTGTGTTACTACAGAACTGAAATACCTTCAACGCGTCCAATACTTGAGTAAAGACTTTACACTGAACCTATATATGTATGTAAACTAAAGTTATCTTTTGTTTTTCATTTTTGCCTTTTTAGCTAGAGATATTTAGCTGGACATATAAAACTGTATTTAAATTAAAGGCAGATTTGCACATAAACTCCTTGCGTGATAGCATAAGAGGATTGAGGATAATGTGAAAGGCGGCTGTTCTGATGGAGGATTCTGTGGCCGTCCCGCAGGCGAATGGAAGGTCACCCTTCTGCTGAGTCAGGCTTTGAGATCGGCTCTCTGGGTATTATCTGGGCTTTCCCAGCACACATAAATTTGGCATGAGCTGACAGACATTAATGCCGGGCTGGTCAGATGGGCAGGAGGGAGTGTGGTCTGAAGAAAAGTGATGTGTCAGCTTCAAAACTTCACACTTCAAACATCAAACGCGTCTCCAGCGCAGTCCTGCAACATGCATTTACATCGGCACAGATGCATGCGCAAAACTGACAC
>CM050426.1:9430986-9500986 GCA_027564155.1 Gymnocypris eckloni scoliostomus
GGGTTTAGAGAGAGACTGATTCTTCAAACTGCTTTGCAAGATTAGTTTAGAAATCATTTAGAAATTAGGTAAAACTAAAGCTATTTTCTTTTTGACCTTGGACAAACCTTGGCTTTTAATTTTGACACAATTACTTGAAGAATATCATGTTATAACTCCAAAACAGTATTAATATGTTGGGAAATTTGAAAACTGATGCTTTTGAAGGTTAGCATCACACATATCCAACATCAAATCAATGGGTTTTTATAGACAGTAGGTTTGTCCGGTAGCTCACGGAGTACGGAAACGTACTTGAATCGAATCCCGTGTAACTACGGTTTGACAAAACAGTTCAAATCTGCATTTAAAGAAGTTCAAATAGCATGGTTGCATCAACAAATGGGTTTTTATATCAGTTTTGCATTTGTCAACACTATTGGGTAAGTTTAGGGTTGGGTTTGGTGTAGGGCATATTTCCAACACGATAGAGTATTCATTTTTAGCGACGGTCCCCGGATATTTGAATTGTGAACCGCCGCAATATGTACCTGAAGCAACATAATAAAAACACAGAAATACGTATCTATATCAACCTAATAAAAACGTGCCAAGGGGCACGTATTGATCCTGTGTTTTAGCACCACTCAGTGGACATTTCTCTATGAAACTGTGGTGAAACATGCAGTAAGGTACGTAAAAATGGTCTCGCTAAAAAGTGCCCCAGGTATGTTTATGCCATGAGACCATGTTGCCCAAATTAGGCTTAGAGTCAGCAAATCCAAATTAGCTTTGTGAACTTACAGATGTGCAATTAATCAAATTCTGTGCAGATAATCAACATAAAATTATTTTTCTTGTCTAATGCAGATGACAATATTTTTCAAATAAATTTGTTGACATACAGTATATTCACGTACTCGCCTACCTGTAGAAGAGCCTAACTGTATCAATTTCTGAAAGAAACCATACAGTAAGCAAAAGCCCACAAATCCTGAAAGACCCATATAATCCAACCCTGTATTGTCTCTGTCAAAGCAGTGGACTTACATCAGAGAGTCTGAGAGGTCACTTACATTCATTAATTTAGCTGGTGCCTTTATCCAAAGTTACTTTATATGTAAAACACAGCAAGTGATCCATCTTGAGGAAGCAATAACACATGAAGTGTTAATAATAAAACTAATGAAGTGAAGGTTCTGATGGTCAGAAGATTCTGATAATCTGGAACATGCTTATGCGAAAAGACGGTTTATTTGCAGGAGGAGGATGGTTGGGCATAAGCTTGTTGTCATCATACTAGGGATGTGGCGAAATCCGACTGGTCAGGAATTTAGATTTTTAGAATAGCAGCGGTACGAATATTACTCCATCTGCTCAAGAATCAGGCTGAAGGACAAAAGGAATTTTCACAATATAATATACAATAATAATATACAAGAGCACAGTCTGAGGCAGAGCTCGTGTCTGTTCATTGAAAATGAATCATGTCTTCTTTTTGTCTGTCTGTCCATTAGAATTCACTTACTAAAGCTAACAGTGACGCTGGGTTGAATGGTAACGAGATCATTGAAATCTGAAAATAAAATTCAAACAAACGCACCTTGCTGCTTACTTAATTTGACCAAAATGGGCCGTGCACCAGTGAACAGCCCCTTACCCAAAGACAGTCTATATTGAGACAGACATGTTTTAATCTTCATGATTTAAACTCCAGGAGCAAAAACAGTGCTAGAGTTGGAAAGTTTGATTAATTTGTCTGTTTCAAAAGTAAACGATTTATTTGCATCATTACCAGATTTGTATAGTTAAAGGTATGACCACACTAGGGGGCATATGATGTGATTTTTTTTTTTTTTTCTTTAGTGTTATGTAGCTGTTTATACGATCTGCAGAGTTACAAAGCTCAAAGTCTCCTACAAAAGGATTTATTCTATCTAAAACAGAAGGCTGATCCAGACCGGGCTAAAACGATTCATAAAAAAACGCCCCCACATGTCTACGTCACGATGTGGAAATATTTGCATAATGTCGGCTAAATGTTATCGCAAAGATAGAAGGCGTGGCTTCAGTAACGCAGTAGTGTTGATGCAATCATGTAAGAGAGACGCTTTGTGTTTCCGTGTGAACGGAATTTATTTGGCCTTTTTAAATTAGATGCAATTAGGAATCATTAGGGTTAGGGTTAGATGTAATTAGGAATCATTGTTAAGATTTGTTTACAACAGAACAGCACAACCCAAATGTTCAAACTTGTGCAACGCATTTTATGGACGACAGTTTTGTGAACCTTGGACAGTACAAGGCTGACTGCACAAAGGATATTTCTAAAAAAACAAATTGGTCAATTCCGACTTTGCTATGACAATCTGGGGCTTCTGAATCAGCGACTGCAAGTATGTTTTGTTACTAGTTCAAGTGTTTGCTGTTGACTGTTCAAATGTGGAGTTTTGCGCAGTGTAACGCGTTTTGTGTGTGTGAGGGGAACAGGGTCACATCACAGCGGGGAAGTTACATTTCCGACGTGTGCTTGTGGTGTTCGGCCAATCGCAATGCACTGTGTCCGCTGGCCAATCAGAGCAGATTGTGCTTGTCGGAAGCAGGGGCTAGAGAACGACGTGTTTGAGAGAGGCGGGGCATAGAGGACAGAATTTGAAAAATAATGTGTTTTTTGAACATTAAAGCATGTCAACATATTCTGTTCTGTTACAAATACACAAAATAATGATCTTTAAAATAGCAACGTATGACCCCTTTCATTCATTCATCATTGGAGCTCAGTGAAACTGCAATTGTAACAAACACATTCACATTTTTAATGCTTTAATGCTAAATATATTCCACATGACATAAATATATTCCATATTTTTTATAATTAATCGATAATATTCCGTTGTAGTTCCTTGTAAAGTTACCAATCAGTCAGTTTTACTCCTGTTTACTTACTGAAGATAAGTATGTTTTCCATGTAGGAGTATACTGTCGTTGTGTCTCAGTATCAGTGGCATGAGCCTAGCCGTGGTTTCGCCCCTGCACAGTAGACCACGAACAGGTGTTAAATGAAATCTAGACAGGCAAACAAATGCAGCTGAGACCTGGGCTGACATCTCTCCATCATGCTGCTGTGGGATGATTGAATCATCGGAGCTCCCTGAGGCCGCTGAGTCACGCGGGTTACCCGGCCGGGCCACTCTATCGTACCACTGCTGTTTACAATGAGCCACTGGGATGGAAAGGCCACTGTCAACAGAAGTAAACAACACAGAGCAGGGTTTGTAATGCTTCCCTTACAGAACATGTTATACTCCGTTTCTATATTAACACATTTTCTCAGTTAGCTGGGTGATTGGAACTGTCTCTACGGTGGGAATGTGAGTGAATAGCTTATTCGGCAATATGAATAATTAATTTAATTACATTATAGAAAAAGTATGTATTAGGTGCTGTCAATATTTGTGCTTTCTTAATAATGCGAGCCGGTTGACAGTACAATATTTAGATGAATAACTAAAAGTGTGTAAAGGGAATGTGTGTAAACTATTTACAGTAACTGAAAATAAGCGCAGCGCAATCAAATATAATAGTGTTACCAACATTACTACATACATTCATATTACATTGTACACACATAACAGAATGATATTGTGACAAATTAATTATGAATTAATGACATGCTTACACTGTGAAGAACTACAGTACCCACAAACCCACCGATAATTAGCTCATAGCAGATCTAAACAGGTGGAGCTGGGGAAGGTGGAGGGTTTCTGATTAGTTATTGTCAGAGCATGTGAGCGAAGCGAGCGGTGTGCCGCTCAGCTCAATATTCCGCTCTATGTGTGTGCAAAAAATTTTTTTGACCGATTAATACAATCAGTTAAACGGTTTAAATTCACTTATTTATTTATTTTTAGTAATTTATAAAAATATTTTAAAATGTTTGCTGCATGGTTAAAATAAGCTATACGCATATAAAAAACACGTTTTTTAGAGAGAAAAAATCAAGTCGCCTATAAGTCGCATTTTATAATTTCATTCTGAAATTTTTTTGTAAAATAAGACAAAATAATAGAATGCAGCTTTAATTTCGCGCAGCACAATAATGAACAAACTGTGCATACTCTAAAAAACACTGGGTTAAAAACAACCCAATTTGGGCTGGGTAAATATAGGACGGAACACATTTGGGCTTAATTTTACCCAGTAAATTGGGTTGTTTATAACCCATCATAAATGGTTGATTTAACTCAGCTAATGGGTTTATTCGTTTCTATTATAATATTAGCTTTTTTTTTTTACTTTATGCATTAAATAATATTTACAGATTAACTTAAAACCTCTAAACTTTTGTAAAATACTCCAGAACCACTGGTTTACGTGATAACTTCCTTTATTTCTCATTTGCTTGGTTTTATGTAAGCTATAGGCCTACACATTGCCTATTTAATCTCGTTTAACAAACATTAGAAGTAAAGATTAAACATTAAACAGATGTAATTCACGAGTAAATCGACCACTCTGTAACTGTGTTTCCACCGTAACAGCGCTGGCTCTCGCGCCCGAGCTGGAGTCGTGTTCGGCGGGAACTGATCACGGATAAGACCGTCGCCCTGCGCTTCACTCAAGGTCGAAATGTACTGCGATTGCCTTCATAACCTGCTCAACAATAAACAGTAAACAGCTCTGAGAACATATTTTAACATCCAAAGTATTTGTGTTCTGTATCTTTATAAATATAATCGTCTCTTCATCACGCAATAAGACGACGCGAGACGTTCGTTTAGTGATTCACACCGCGAATGTTGCTCTGCATAAATTTGAATGATATACTGCACAGGAACAATTTTATAAATAAGATAAAATGTACACAAACTACCCAAACACTGAACAAATAACTCCAAAAAAGGACCCAAAAGACTCAACCCAGCATTTGGGTTAAAAAAATAACCCAGGACTTTTTTTAGAGTAGGCTGCTTGTTGCACAGTATTTCTTTCGTTTTCTTAAATTATTATTTAAGTGAAAATATATTTATAGTATATGCCTATTTATTCAGGAGCGGAATTTCCAGAAAGACGCTCTTGCTCTGAAGGAAATATGATCGCTCCGCTCACATGCTCTGGTTATTGTTGAACATTTTATACTGACTCGGATTCAAACTGATATGGTAAAATCAACACCATCAATATGATGTTTGTAATCGCTGAGGATTGAGGAAGCCTCCGGAGCTGACATTCAGATATTGTAATGGCCGTTTCTTTTCCATCATGTGCTGTAAGCAGTAGACCAATCAGAACAGATTGCGCCATCTGGCCAATCAGAGCAGCGTAGGCTCATGTAAAGGAGGAGTTTAGAGAGACTGAATCTTCAAACCAGTCATTTCCGAGTCTTTGAGAAATTAGATAATTATAATATGAGAAAATAGAAGTGTAAACTTGTGGTAGGTCTCCAAAACAAAATGAAGAACCTTTAGCATAATAGAGGTACTTTAAATGGATGGAAACAAGGATGTTGTCATAAAATAATGATGAAATCATCTTTCCAGTGTTGTTAAAAGTTGAAGTAAACCAATTTATATGCTTGTATTTCACTGGAACCTCAGCTGTGTTAACAGGCACAGAAGAGACGAGTGTTTCCCAGCGTGAGACTGTTTCTCAAAGCCGAAAGAAAAATGTGGTAAATGAAGCGCTTCCCGGAGCATGCTGGGATATTGGCTGAGGGTTTGTACACACATTTATCCATTTTCTGTTGGCCAGGCTGAGGGCACTTACCTGTGAGTGAGATGATGAGCGGAGCGCCAGCATGAGGCCTGTGTCTGATCCACGCGCCGACTCGAGAGTGACCGAGCCGCGTGAAGCGTGAATTACTGGACCTGCCATAGCCATTAAAAACTTCTGAGCCTAGCTCAAGAAACACATGTTTACTTTGTGGAAATTACCCTGCCTACAGTATGTCAAATTATTGTTTCCCACTATAGTACACATAAGTTAGTGTGCTCCCATCTTTCTCACACATTTGCTCATTATTTTCTATATATAAATGTGCACACAGTGTTTGGTTCTAGTCAACTGATGAACTGACTTATCCTTTGCTTTCATGCAAAACATCATTTTAGAGAAGAACGGTTTATATCTGCTGTTGAATTCTTTAAGACTGAAATAAATAAACATAAACTATGACAGATTTATCAATAGCTTCAAATTGCATACTGTAATTATGTTTCAGCTGAGCAGTTGATACTCTCGCTCTCTGTGGGTCAGTCACTGTGAGCATGAAGAACAGAGACTCAAATTCACACTACTGTCTTACGTTTTTCATTGAGAGACACTTAAGTTATAAGCTTTCTGTGCTTATACTGTAATCAGTTGCATTAGAAAATGCTTATTAAACATTATGTGACTGTTACATATTGGCTAAGACACTGTGCTATGTGTAGTGATTTTGTTGTTTGTTTCATCAATACAGCTACTATGTACTAAACCTCCAGTTTATATATTTATATACGTATGATTGATTCAAGGTAAAAGAATGGTTAAACAGAAAAAGTGCAGGGTTGCTTGTGTCACTAAGAGAGGTTAGTGAAGCATTAAATTAGTTCTTGTTTGTTTTCCAGCATGCGTCCACTGAGACTGTGTGCGTTGAGATGGTGTGCAGACGGACGGAGCCCTGCTCCCGATCTTATTCCCAGACTCTTCTGTCTGAGACACCGTGTCACTCAAGACTGATGCTGCTGTTGTGCTTTGGCCCCTCAGGGCCATGTGAGCTCCTTGTGTGGCGCATAAGAGCGGCGTGGAGTTTGGTGCAGTGCTGCAACACCAGACCTGCAGCGAGAGAAATCTGTAGAGCATTTGAGTAAATGCTATGTCGTATAGATTTCACTTCAATGCATGACTGCATTCAAGTATATTCCCTCTGCGTTGAGCTGTAAACAACAGTTTTTGTTAGTTAGCTAGCATCTTTTTAAGCCCAGTTCACAGTGCCAACGAAATGAAGCAACACGATTTCATGCATTTTAATAGAGAGCCGACGACTTCCGGCGATCCGAGCGACACTGACTGTTGTTGACAGCATGTGGACGTGTCCGGCGACATGACAGAGTTGAGAAATGTTCAACTTCAAACAAATGAGCAGCGACTCTTCGGAATGACTACAGAGTGAGTGGAGTTACTGAGATCCTTCAAATACTGCAGTGCGTCTGCAAGTCTGAAGTGAATCGCTCAGCGTATGTAGTTCTTTAAACTTAGCTTAATATATTAATAGGGGAAATGGCTTAATGATTCCTCCTTTGGAAATGGACATCAGGGCCAGGACCACAGGTGCTAAGTCTGCGTATTTTACGGGAATTTGGGCTCCTTTTTTTCAAAGTCACATTAAAAAATCACGGGTTGTGGGTTGCGGTTTTTTGGGCTTACTTAAAATAATATGGTTGCTTGTTAGGAAAACCTGACAAGCAACTCCGTTTCTTTACATTCATGGTCAATGTTTTTTTTGTTTTATTCCCCAATATATTGTTGACACTTTCTGCTTGTAGGTAAAAGCCAATCAGTGCAATAATTCAAGTGCTGTAGGGTTATTCACCAGTGCACATCATGCCCCCTCCTCCCTCTTATTGGAGTAAAATCACGTTTAACGTGCAGACATGTGACATTAGTAGATGTAAATAGACAAACAAGGCCACCAACAGAGATGTACAGAGATGGAGGAAACGTGGGAGAAGGTGAATGGTGCAGGGGAGTAAAGGGAGGGCCCTTTAATTGGTCAAATTAATTTTTCTATTTTTCTATTTTAAGTGGCATCAGTATGAGAATATTTGCGTTTTGGAATGCTCGGGAAGGATAACGTAACATTAGGCTGGCCTTCTGTCTGGACAGACTTACTTACTCTCTTTCATCACTTTTGCTTGAATTCTCAGGCACTGACTCGTTCCCTAAACTGAACATGAGCCCAACGAGAGCCGATGTGTGGAATATATCAACAGCATAGATGGAGAACGGTGAACGCCATTCATAAACGTTACTATCAGTAAACAGTAAAAGTTCTGTTTACCAGACATTAGTGACATGCAGATGTTAACAGACTCAGGTTCAGATCCTTTTCTGGGTACTCAAAGCGCTTTACATAGAAGGGCGGAAGGGGATCTCCTCGTCCACCACCAGTGTGCAGCATCCACCTGGATGATTGTGCGCCAGAACGCCCACCACACACCAGCTTATTGGTGGAGAGGACAGTGATGAAGCCAATCAGAGTATGGGGATGATTAGGAGGCCAATGGGGAAATTTGGCCAGGATGCTGGGGTTACCCCCCTACTCATTTTTTCAAGGACATCCTGGGATTTTGAATGACCACAGAGAGTCAAGACCTCGGTTTAACGTCTCATCCGAAGGACGGTGCTTTTTATAGTATAGTGTCCCCTTCACTACACTGGGGCGTTAGGACTCACACAGACCACAGGGTGAGCACCCCCTGCTGGACACACTAACACCTCTTTCAACAGCAGCCTTGTTTTCCCAGGAGGTCTCCCATCCAGGTACTGACCAGCTCAACCCTGCTTAGCTTCAGTGGGTTACCAGTCTTGGGCTGCAGGGTGATATTATGCTCAATAAAGACAAGCAGTTGCGAGAAATCAATCAGCTGCAGTTAGACTAGATAGAGAACTGTAGTCCACATAAAGAATATCCAACACACCAGTTCAAGAAAACAGCTTTCACACCAAACAAACATACTGCTCTCTGACCTCAGATGGGTTAGCATTAGCAGCAAAAGCTCTAGTCGTGCTTATTCCCGAATCAGTCCTCAGACTCAGACCTGACATGTGTCTGATAGTAGAGACTTTCACGGTGTATGCGAGCAGCAGGTTTATAAGAACAGCACTGTTATGTTTGGGGTGTTTTTGTGGTAGTTGTTTTATAACAAAATTATCTGTAAATGATGCATTAGCCTAACATTTTTACAGTTTTACACCGATCAAAGTCTCTGGCTTTATCTGATTAAGCCTGTGATTACACTGTGGTGTATTACAATGTGATTTCGATTTTTTACTCATCTGAAATTGATTGAATATTGCTGCACACTTGCAAACAAGAAAACAGGCATATGATATGATTTTCTGTCAGATCCTATCCACTTCCAGATGTGCGTCTGGACACATCACAGACAGTTTTTAACAGTTATGTGATGCAGATGTAAAAGCTACAAGATACGACATATGATTGTATTAGAAAATGCTAATATTATGATGTATAAATTCAATAAATAGACTGTTGGAATGAGCTCTTTGCAGTGCAGCATTATTCTTATTCTGGGTCTGAGCTTTGCCTTTAAAATCAGACTCACAACAAATCCAACGTCTTAGACAGTTTGTGTACAAAACAGTAAAATGGTATAATATTGTCTAAAAAAGGATTGTTCTACAGAATGCATTTTTAAATATGGCGTTGATATAAATTATTATTGCACCTGTTGATAATACTTGTTCTTTTTTCATGTTGTGTTTTTGTCTTTGTGATGATATGAAGTAATAGGAATGACTCACATTTGGGTTTTGCTGAATTACTCATTATCTATGCCACTTTACAACAATCTCAGGTAGTCATTCGAGTCTCAAATAAGAGTTTGCCTTGAAGAGAATACGTTACATCATCGGTCATGTATTGATTTGTGTGAAGAACACACATGTCTAGTACCTGAACTAGAGAGTAAGATGAAGTTAAACGAGCTGCTGGTGCACAAGAACAAATCTGTGGATATTATCCACTTCAAGCACTTCAAGACAAGAAGCAGCGAATCCCCCGCTGACTAACACTGAATACTGAATCATTTCAGAAGAGCTATGAGAATCTGACCGGCTCCAGTCACACCAGCAGCAGAGGATCTGTCCTCAACACATCCACTTTTATACTAATAATAATAACAACAGCAACTATGCATGCATATTTAGTTTTGCCAGCCCTTTGTAGTCATATTGTTATGCAGTATGTGGGCAAAAAAGCTAAGTTGTGATAGTGATAAAGCAAAGTTGTTAAACTATTACTAAAACAATGTTGGTTGCTGGAATAGCATGCACAGATTAATAATTTTCAATTCAAGTTTATTTGTATATCACTTTTCACAATTCAAATTGTTGCAAAGCAGCTTCACAGTTTCTACATTATATTTAGGAGTAGCTTATCAGTGACTGCCAAGTTGATGTCCATATGCCAGAAATATACAGTAAAAATCATGCAGTTAGTGAATGACATAATCAGACATACGGTGAACAATCAACAGCAATGTTGCGATTAAACCTACTGCAAAATTTGGTAGTTTTGTCTGTTGTTTCAGGGTTAGCATCATCTCTTCTCACGTGTTCAGTCATCTCAGATCTTTGTGAGGGCTGGATCCAGACTGAATGTGAATCAGTCACAATGGCACCATGAAGATGTATTCAGGACGTCATTTAGCTGGTTACATAAAATAACCATTCACTGCTGTTCTGACCAAGTTCAAACTGTCTACATCAGGGGTCACCAAGTTTGGTCCTGGAGGGCCGGTGTCCCTGCAGAGTTTAGCTTCAACCCTAATCAAACACACCCGAAGCAGATATTAACGGTCTTACCGTACTATAGTTGAAACTTCCAGGAAGGTGTGTTGAGGCAAGTTGGAGTTAAACTCTGCAGGACACCGGCCCTCCAGGATCAAGTTTGATGACCCCTGGTCTAAATGATCCAAATTACTAAAATAAGTCCACTTTCAAATTTCCCACGGCTAGTAGAGATTGATTGATTGATTGATTGACACACATTGGTGGTCATAGTGTTAGTAGTTGTTGTTTTGGTTCAGAGGAATGGTCTTTTGTACTGATTTGATTGCTGTGAGTGTTTGGATGAGGCCGGATGGATGCGAGTTTCAGTCAGTGTGTGCTGAGGCTTCACTTACAGTGCTGCGCCTCACGCTGTAAAGCCCTTCTCCCCATAATGAGTGTCATTCGTATCAGGCCAGCGAGGGACAGAAGAGGCAAGCGCAGACAGCACAGGTGCATATAATGCGAGCGGGCGCTGTGGTGTCAGAGCTGTCAGTGGAGGAGCCGGCCGGCCCGGCACGGCGCTGTAGGAGGTGTCAGGTGCTGTAGGCTCCGGGGTGAAGGATGAGCTGGACGTGTGCTGCTTATGAGGAGGTTGAAACGCTCCATCTGTTTCCTCTCTGAGCTTCTCCTGTGCTTCTATGTGTCCTTCCTCTTCTCTTGTGTTTGGATTGGTCGTCATCTGTTCACCGCCGCTCTCTCTTTCTGTTCTGACTCTATGATTTCTCCATACGCTCTCTCTGTGTCTCCAGAGACCCTGAGCAACATCTCAATTTCTTGTGCTATCGAGATCGCTTTCACTCCATAATTAGTCACCGTGCACCCCACTTTAAAAAAAAAAAATGCTATGAAATCAATTAAAGGGATGTTTAATCATTCTAGAATCATTTTAAAGTGGGAAAATGAATTAAGTAGACTAACAGCTTGACCTTAAATCGTTGTGAATAATTTAAGTTTAAATTTTTTTTTTTTTTATTAAAACGTTTAATGAAAGTGAGTGATTCCTGCACCACTGGCACCACTGGCAGCATCAAAGGGGATTTCAAAAGTGATGAAACAAGCTTCTCGAATGCTCTTTCAGTGTCGGGAAGCTACTGACTGAGTGACATAAAATCTACAATAGAAATGTGGATAAAAAAAATAATTCACAGTTGACACATTTACTTCATTTGAAATTATATAATTCTGTTCTGTGTGATGCTGGTGCCACATTATTTCAACTGGATTACACAATAAAGTTAGAACACATGTTTTACAGTACATTAGTGACATTAAATGCTCATTTGCTATTGAATGAACCAACAGATGATATGCAGTGTTTTGGGTGATGTATGTGTTTGATGGTGGAGATAAATTCTGTAATACTCTTTATCTGAAATATATCTATGAAATGGTACAAATGTATTTATATGTGTCTACCTTGGAAATAGACAAAAATGACTGAGCTACACCTGTTTGAAGTTGATAGAGTCAGCAAATTCAATAAAAAATGTTTTCAACCTAGCAACCATACATTAAAATCTCTGGTAATACCACCAAATTTGGCACACACCAATCTATAGAAAAAATACAGGTGCTGGTCATATAATTAGAATATCATCAAAAAGTTGATTTATTTAACAAATTCCATTAAAAAAGTGAAACTTGTATAATGTATACATTCATTCCACACAGACTGATATATTTCAAGTGTTTATTTATTTTAATTTTGATGATTATAACTGACAACTAATGAAAACCCCAAATTCAGTATCTGAAACAACAGACAGCGTCAGAAGCGTCTCGCCTGGGCTAAAGACAAAAAGGACTGGACTGCTGCTGAGTGGTCCAAAGTTATGTTCTCTGATGAAAGTACATTTTGCATTTCCTTTGGAAATCAGGGTCCCAGAGTCTGGAGGAAGAGAGGAGAGGCACAGAATCCACGTTGCTTGAGGTCCAGTGTAAAGTTTCCACAGTCAGTGATGGTTTGGGGTGCCATGTCATCTGCTGGTGTTGGTCCACTGTGTTTTCTGAGGTCCAAGGTCAACACAGCCGTATACCAGGAAGTTTTAAAGCACTTCATGCTTCCTGCTGCTGACCAACTTTATGGAGATTCAGATTTCATTTTCCAACAGGACTTGGCACCTGCACACAGTGCCAAAGCTACCAGTACCTGGTTTAAGGACCATGGTATCCCTGTTCTTAATTGGCCAGCAAACTCGCCTGACCTTAACCCCATAGAAAATCTATGGGGTATTGTGAAGAGGAAGATGCGATATGCCAGACCCAACAATGCAGAAGAGCTGAAGGCCACTATCAGAGCAACCTGGGCTCTCATAACACCTGAGCAGTGCCACAGACTGATCGACTCCATGCCACGCCGCATTGCTGCAGTAATTCAGGCAAAAGGAGCCCCAACTAAGTATTGAGTGCTGTACATGCTCATACTTTTCATGTTCATACTTTTCAGTTGGCCAAGATTTCTAAAAATCCTTTCTTTGTATTGGTCTTAAGTAATATTAAAATGTTCTGAGATACTGAATTTGGGGTTTTCATTAGTTGTCACTTATAATCATCAAAATTAAAATAAATAAACACTTGAAATATATCAGTCTGTGTGGAATGAATTATACATTATACAAGTTTCACTTTTTGAATGCAATTTGTGAAATAAATCAACTTTTTGATGATATTCTAATTATATGACCAGCACCTGTATATTTGCAATAGCACACGAGTAGATGTGGGACATGGCTGTATATCAGCACGGCTGTGATTTGGCTGTAGGTAATCCCAGCGTGCCGATATACAGCCATATCTCATGTCTATGAACTGTTATAAAACAGTTCGACGGCACTAGTGTGTAAATAAATTAGGAACAACAATGGAGTGTCTTTAAAAGCCCTATTTTGTGCCGAACTACTTCCTTCCGCCACAGATTCAAATCTAAAGTTGATAGTTTATCAGCAGAGTTCAAGCATCTATTACTAATTACAAAACATCACTTTAGACCTAGTAATGAATGAAGGTCAATAAAAGCTTATTGTGTTACTGTATTAAAAGTAGTGTATTATGTGTAGTAGAGTATTATGAGAGAGAGATGGACTGAGCGAGTATCTGATACAGTATATATTCTTCAGATCAATCTCATATTCACAATAAAACTGAATGTCCGTCAGACGTGTGCTTCAGCACTGCTCTTCACCTCCTCTTCCAGCACTGGACTGCTAAACTAACTCATATACTGGGATCCACTGCTTGAATCACTTTCCGGAGGCATTCAGAAACTGTTGATGGAGGCGGCTGCTGTCTGACACGGCTGACGTCATCATGAAGTTTGGAGGCAGCGCAATGTTAAATTGTCCTTGAATTGTGAGGTCTGGGTGCGTGTGAAAGGGTGTCTGGCACAGGTGCTGTATCCGGCTCGAAGAAAATCACCTGTCTCCAGAGAAACACCGAACTAATGAGCATGTTGAAGGCTGGTGCCACAAATGCCCACATAATCCAGCTAACAGGAGCCAAAGCCAAAGCTCCTGCCGCTTATGAATATAACCTGAAACACGGGAGACATTCACAGAACAGACCATTGCCACAGAAAAATCTGCTTATTATGAGTGCATGTATGTTGTTTTTTCAGTGTGTCCTTCACGAGTCCGGCGGGTTTGAGTGCTGCTGGCAGGTTTTAGTGACGGGTCAAGCGCAGGATCCAATCCGGAAAGCAGCAGGAATCAAGGTGACTCGACCAGAGTTCAGACTCACTCGCTCACCGCCGGCAGCTGGACATGAGGACTCGCACTCTTATAATGCTGAGAAAACACAAACGATGAGTGCCATGCGATACCATGTGTTAGTGCTCATTTCTTCACTAGACGGTCGTCAGTCTCATCTGGAAGAGTACACTGCATTATATTGAGTGCTATCACTTATTTGACATTATATTGATTTCCTTCAGTTTGCTGTCCTCTCTCGTGCTTAACTCCATTCACTTCCAGTGATTCTATCACTTTAACCAAGGCTGCAAATAAATGAACACTCTGTCATCATTATGTATTCCTTTAAAACACTGATTCTAAATGAAGTCTTCAGAAGTGTGAGGGTATGGTCTGTGATGTGAGTCTCTGTGGGCTCTGCTCACTCTGGAAGCAGCACCATTGCCTCCTCATCATGTTACCATGACAACGCAGCACAGCATCATTCGCCACACTCACTGATCTTATGAGGGAAATGTCTTATTCGGTGCTGTTGCACTTTTCAGTTTTGAGTCCATCAAAACAGAACAATTCTAGTTACATTTATGTGTAACTCAAACTCTCCCATCATCAGGTTTACAGATGAGTAAGGAAATGACACGATGGGTCACATGACCGTAAATGATTAACTCTGAGCGCTCTGTGTAATGGCTTAGTAGCAGGTCACTTTCTGAAAGGGTGGACTTTGGTTTTAACCCTTCGTGTGGCGTCAGTCCTGTAGAGATTGAGCTCGGTCCCGTGTGTGACACACAGAATAACACCATCCTTTACTGTAAAGCACTGGAAATGCAGCACTGAAATCATTCGTCTAGTTTTAAATGCCGTTTTGTGACTGTACATGAGCCTGTTACGTTTATAGATGATGTCAAGAAATGGATTGGGGTTGAGAGCGTAAAAATATCCATACTAAGATACTAAAAATAACCAATGTCATTGTCACTGTACATATATCTGCCTATTATTCCAGCACAGAGACGTGCTTAGGTTTAAGTGTGGGTGAAAGTAAATGCTTTGTATTTTAGATGCTATCAGTACAGTTATTTTACATAAGGATAATGTTATTGCGCATGAAGAGATTCATGAGGTGTGTTCGTGGCAGATAATGGAGTTAATATACAGTTGCATCAGTCATAAACTCTGGGGCCCGTTTGCTTTGACAGAGATGCAGTGAAATCACACCATGAACAGACAGATATTAATACACTTATGTCCTTCAACCCTTCATTTACGTAAAAATCATTTCAAATAGATGAAGAGTTCTGTTAACGAACGGCATGACTAATTATTCCATACTACTACATTTTTGAAGCAAGACAACATCATATGCCCATGCACACACACACACACACACACACACACACACACACACACACACACACACACACACACTAACAAACACACACACACACACACACACACACACACACACGCACTAACAAACACACAATAACAACTAAATAATTACAATTTGATGATGGATATTTACTGTAATGTATGATCTTGTTTTAAGAACTACACTGCATGTACCCAAATGTTTTTCTTACTTAGATATTTTTGTCTTGTTTCCAGACAAAATATCTACAAATATTTAAATCAAGAAGGCTTTTCTAGACAAGTAAATTGATTGTCTCGTATTCAAATTTTTTTTAACTTAAATTTGTTTTTGCTCGAAACAAGCAAAATAACCTACCATTGTAATTTATGTTTGAAATAAGATTATTTTGCTTGTTCTAAGCAAAAACTCACTTAATTTCGACTTTTTTTTTTCTGAATACAAGACAATAATTTGTACTTGTCCTTCTTGATGTAAGAATATTTTGATATTTTGTCTGGAAACAAAACAAAAAATCTAAGTGGGAAAATGAATTTGTTTTTATTTATTTTTTTGCAGTGTACTTGTGCACAGTTCTCAGAATTGTTTGAACAGATTAACAGTTTTTTGTAATATTCATATAGAACAGTACTGCGGTAAAGAAACGAGCATTTCATCTGTACCGTATGCTCTTTTAGAAATAGTTTTCTCAGTCTGTTTTCTGTTATAAACTCTTTCACCAGCATTACAGGTACAGCCAACATGGCAAACACATCAAAGCCTGTAAGCAACACGGTCCAGGTGGACCAAAGCCTGATCAGGTCACCTTAAAAACAGCTGCAAAAACCCAAAGCTAAGGTCAGCGCAAGAACACAACACAACACAGCTCCACGAACCACTCTTTCACTTCAGATCAGCCCTGTCTCTTCGTCATGCTCTTCATTATTTCTGCACTTAAACCATGTATTTGTATAAACGTGTAATAACTGATATATACATGTGACTGTGCTGCTCTGTGACACGTCCATTAGCTAAACTGCACGGGTTCATCATGATTGCTTTTAGATGAGTTTTTCATAAACCTCATAGCACGCATAGACAGTAAATATCATTGTATATTTTGCATATATAAAACACTATCTGGTAGTCTTATACATTTCCATATGTTGGAAGCACACATAGGGGAATAATTGAAATCCCCTATATATTATGTTTTTATGTATGGGTTTATTTAGTTGCTGTATTTTCATATCATTTTTAGATTATAAACCCAGATTCAATTACATGTGTTTTTGTTTAATATGTACATAGTGATGGAAAACACACATTATATTAAACACATTTGGCACACACCTATTGAAACATAATTAAATTCCAAATATGTACCTTTATTATTATTATAGTTAATTATTTATGCATTTATATCTAATATTAGCTTATACTGTAAACGTTTTTTATATATGCTGATGATACGAGATTTAAAAAAAATATTTTGTATATAAAAGATTAATAATATTTAATACCTATAGTAAAATATATACATATATTCAGTTTGTCATATATAATATATCACCTTATATGTAACAAAACTATTCACACATGAATCAGTAAACAGACCGTCAACTTTTCCACAGACTCAATGAACTTAGTCAGTTTAACCGGACTTGATTTCATATTAAAAATGAAGCAACACAACTACAGTGTTTGAATATTCATAATGTCACACAGCACACCGTTGTTTGAGAGCTTCCTTGCTACAGCTCTATATGAGTAATATCTTAGGGCTTGGCTGTGTTTGCTGTGGTGTGATTGGCTGTCAGAGGCAAATGTCACACTGATTCACTGAAGAAAGCAGCCTTGACGTGACACTGAGCTGTGATCGCGTACATTAAGAGCAGCTCTCTCACCTTCACCTGTGCTCGTGTGTCTCAGTCCAATACAGACACTTCACTGCTTTAAAGATCAGCAAACATTCAAAAGGACACGCTCACCACTAAACACTCCATCAGACGAGTGTTTGTCCTCACCAGTGTACTCAAAAAAGAATCCACTACAAATGACTAATTACTACTTTAAAATTATAGTTTGATTACATTACTGAGTACTGCATTTAAAAAGCAATCAGGTTGCATTTAAAAAGCAATCAGGTTACTAATTACTTTAATTTCAAGTTACTTTCGAGTTTGCTTTAATTTTCAAGTAATCAAACCTATAAGAAAATACACTACAAAGAGAAACTCATAGTTGTTTTATTAATTTAATATTGGCTGAAAAATTATATAAGTATTATTTGTACACACTCCCAATATTAACACAACTTTTTTTTAAATAAAGAAAAAAAATTCAATACAAAAAATGTAATAAAGAAAACAGAGTCACTACTAAGTCACTAAAATTACCGAAAACATGACATGAGAAATACAGTATATCTAAAGAAAGCTTGAAGTGTCTATTATTAAATAGTAAGTCATGTCGAAAACAAATATTGTCTGATAAAATAATGCGTATAAAACCAATGCGAGGTCTTTCCCGTCTGAGCTCAGCTATATTGTAATCACGCACATCACGCGCTATAAGAAAATCATCCGTGCAAAACCAAGCTTGAGATGCGCGGACGTGTAAATGCTCACGTCACCTCCGTAAACAAAGAAAGATTCAAGTTCATCTGTTTTTGGAAGAAGTCATGCTGTGAGGAATAAATCTTGAATTGTGATGCGACGCGGTTTAATCCAGTGGAGGATCTCGTTCTGATGAGTCATTTATTTGGACTTTATTAGTGTTACTGTGACATAAACATTATTAGTGTTACTGTGACATAAACATTATTAGTGTTACTGTGACATAAACTTTATTAGTGTTACTGTGACATAAACATTATTAGTGTTACTGTGACATAAACTTTATTAGTGTTACTGTGACATAAACTTTATTAGTGTTACTGTGACATAAACTTTATTAGTGTTACTGTGGCATAAACTTTATTAGTGTTACTGTGACATAAACTTTATTAGTGTTACTGTGACATAAACATTATTAGTGTTACTGTGACATAAACTTTATTAGTGTTACTGTGACATAAACTTTATTAGTGTTACTGTGGCATAAACTTTATTAGTGTTACTGTGGCATAAACTTTATTAGTGTTACTGTGACATAAACTTTATTAGTGTTACTGTGACATAAACTTTATTAGTGTTACTGTGACATAAACTTTATTAGTGTTACTGTGACATAAACATTATTAGTGTTACTGTGGCATAAACTTTATTAGTGTTACTGTGGCATAAACTTTATTAGTGTTACTGTGACATAAACTTTATTAGTGTTACTGTGACATAAACTTTATTAGTGTTACTGTGACATAAACTTTATTAGTGTTACTGTGACATAAACTTTATTAGTGTTACTGTGGCATAAACTTTATTAGTGTTACTGTGACATAAACTTTATTAGTGTTACTGTGACATAAACTTTATTAGTGTTACTGTGACATAAACTTTATTAGTGTTACTGTGACATAAACATTATTAGTGTTACTGTGGCATAAACTTTATTAGTGTTACTGTGACATAAACTTTATTAGTGTTACTGTGACATAAACTTGATTAGTGTTACTGTGACATAAACTTTATTAGTGTTACTGTGACATAAACTTTATTAGTGTTACTGTGACATAAACTTTATTAGTGTTACTGTGACATAAACTTTGATTAGTGTTACTGTGACATAAACTTGATTAGTGTTACTGTGACATAAACTTTATTAGTGTTACTGTGACATAAACTTTATTAGTGTTACTGTGACATAAACTTTATTAGTGTTACTGTGACATAAACTTTATTAGTGTTACTGTGACATAAACTTTATTAGTGTTACTGTGACATAAACTTTATTAGTGTTACTGTGACATAAACATTATTAGTGTTACTGTGACATAAACTTTATTAGTGTTACTGTGACATAAACTTTATTAGTGTTACTGTGACATAAACTTGATTAGTGTTACTGTGACATAAACTTTATTAGTGTTACTGTGACATAAACTTTATTAGTGTTACTGTGACATAAACTTTATTAGTGTTACTGTGACATAAACTTTATTAGTGTTACTGTGACATAAACATTATTAGTGTTACTGTGACATAAACATTATTAGTGTTACTGTGACATAAACTTTATTAGTGTTACTGTGACATAAACTTTATTAGTGTTACTGTGACATAAACTTTATTAGTGTTACTGTGACATAAACATTATTAGTGTTACTGTGACATAAACTTTATTAGTGTTACTGTGACATAAACATTATTAGTGTTACTGTGACATAAACATTATTAGTGTTACTGTGACATAAACTTTATTAGTGTTACTGTGACATAAACTTTATTAGTGTTACTGTGGCATAAACTTTATTAGTGTTACTGTGGCATAAACTTTATTAGTGTTACTGTGACATAAACTTTATTAGTGTTACTGTGGCATAAACTTTATTAGTGTTACTGTGACATAAACATTATTAGTATTACTGTGACATAAACTTTATTAGTGTTACTGTGGCATAAACTTGTACACATTCACGAGTTGAACTTTTCCCAAACTATAATGCCAGACTAAAATATGCAGAGTGCAACATATTGAAATATGATCTAAATATGAGTGTTGTAGGACTCGTCTGCATTTTAGCTTGTGTTCTCCAGTGATTTATTAAAGGGCATACTGACACACAAAACAAGATTTGTACTTATTTTTTTAAACTGCATTTGTAGCTTAAGTAACGTAATTGTATTGCCATCTATAACTGTAATCTAAATTACATAAATGACAAATGTAACGCATTACTTTACTGCATCACCAGGAAAAGTAATTAGATTACAGTAACGCTGTTGTTACTGTGTAACGCGTTATACCCAACTCCGGTCCTCTCACATCAACACACTTACAGCACACATTACCTGATTCAATTATTTTCTCAAAACTTGACATTTAGAAAGCAAAAATACATTTTCGATGTTTTGATGAGTCAGCTGTCTGTATGTGTTTTATTGTCCCGTGGCACAGAGACGTTTGTCATGTCTTCCTCTTTGTTCCCCTCATACGCTCTTTTTCAATTTAACTGCTGGAGCTTATGATTGGTCCTCTTCTCTCTCTCTATTTCTCAGAGACGTGCCTCTCTCTCTCTGTCTGAGTTATAGTGGCTCTGCTGTGGGTTTCTCAGTTAAACAGCACAGGCAAACGGTGCTCACGTATTCTTCAGAAAACCTAAATCTCACTTCTTAATTTGCTGTCTTGGCTTTGCTTTCAAGTTGAGTCCCTGAGCACTGATGTTGTTAAACCTCAAGTAACCAGAAGTAAGTTTAATTTCAAGTCGAGTCAAATGCATTTATACAGCGCTCTTCGTTGTTTCACAGCAGCTTTACAGAAAAAAATCTGCAATGTAATATCTTAATAAATTCAAGCCTTATAGTTGCATTTAGCAGATTAGAGCTTTACATTCTGCAGTGATATGAAGAATCAAGTTGTCTAGGGTCACACTTTATATTAGGTGATTTTAAATACTGTGTACATTTATTGAGTTCACGTTAAATTGCAAAACATATTTAGGTGAGATATGGCTAAGATTAGAAACAGGTATGGTGGTATGTGGATTGTGGGTAAAAAGATTAGTTAATCCTTTGGCATCAATGATCGATCCTCATGACACAATATCACTTCGAGTGACGAGACGAGGACCAAAAAGACGAGTCTGAAACACACAGCTACCATCCACGCCAACAGATTTCAACAGATTGAAATGAATGAATCTGGCATATTCTTTCCTACTCTTATTACATAGAGATGACCGCTGCTTTGACGATCAGGACTATTTCAGAGCAGCGCTGTCGTTACTGTATTTATTATTTATTCATCAGTGTTGCTCTAATGAGATTTCATGCATGCTTATGTAACCACGTTTTTACTGCTTGATGCATTATATATTCATTCAATCATAAGTGTTGGATCGCATCATGGTTGTGGATACCGATTTAACCAATCGGTCCAGTGGCCAAATCATGACACTGTAACACAATATAAGTGAAAAATAATTATAAAAGCAGAAACTAATTTGTTATTTCAGATGGCGCTATAATACAAGCATATGGTTTCAATGAAAAATGCATATCTGAAAACAACATGGGGTTGTGTATTATGGAAGGCCAGATGGTCTTTAAGTTACCTTTGTGAATATGCATTACAATATGTGTATAGCATATTTAGTATGAAATGTAAATATTGGCAGGTTTAATTGGTATGTTCTCAACTGAGAAATATGACAGAAATGCACCCTGATGGTCAGTTCAGTACTGCAGCTGTTCTCTTGAACTAAAACTGAACTCCATTTCAATCTCATATATGTAAAAAATCTGTATAATTTTATTACAATAAGTGTTACGCTCTTTGTATTGGCCAGTCTGACACCTGTGTAAGTGCATCTGACCGTGGATAGCAGCGCCTGCGCCAGTTAACACCTATTACAAAACCAATCATGTATAAATAGCTCTAAAATGAGGCTTGGTCTTTTCTGTAGCTGCGCCTCAAGCGATGACACCAATTAATCTCACACACTTATGAGAAGAATATGATCTGCTCCCGTTAAACACAATCAAACCAAATGCAGCTGCTGAGTGGTCAAGGGCCGTAACCACTGAGCAGATATTAAAGGCTTAAGATCGAATGCCTCTTGCCAATATCAACATATTTGAGTTAGCAAATGAAATCAAAGAGCGTGGGTTGACTTCTGATAAAGTGTAGTGGATTATTCCATCAGGACAGCAGCAAGATCTGAGGTTAAATGCACCAGTTAACCATGCCATATTTGTTTAACCATACAAATGTTACGCTGACCAAGAAAGCAAGTGCTTATCTTTTGAAAATATGCTTTTTACCAAGATTCACAATGTAATTTGTTATTTACAACTCATGAATGTGTTGAGGCCCTCAGCCACTGATGCAGTGTCTCATTCCTACTCCAGGAGCCAAGGCTACATAACCAAGACACTGATTATTACAGAAAACTATTGTCTATCTAAAGCCATCACACGAGGTGTATCTTCTTTTCTCCTCACTATTGATAGTTTTCACGTGATGTCTCACTCTTACAGGAACGCATACCTGGAGGGCAAAATTAAGCTTTGCTCCACTGACCGACCAGTTATTTTACACAGATTGCATTAAGGAGTAATGTAGTAAAACACAGATATTAAAAGGTGAAACTGAAGAAGAAGATGAACCCAGAATATAAATGTGCAATGTGCAAAATTTCACGTTAAGTGGTTTCCCATAGAAAACCATTAGAAGGAAAACACTGATCCGTTAAGCGGATTGCGTTCATATTCTGTCCTCATCTGCATGCCTGTGTAAACTATGCATCATTAATATAGAGGTTACTGAATTTTAGATTTTAATATTACTGTTTTAAATATACTAAGGCACTTTTAAGTGTTTTTATAACGTTTTGTCGCGCTGTTTATTGATTGAAATATTGCAGCGGGTGCTTAATATGGATTCAAAATGGCCAAAACGTGCATTTTGTTCACATACCTTTGTGTTATTCTTTTAAGAGGTGATCTAAATATTTGTGGCTGGGAAACAGATGAAAAATTTACAGATTTGTGCTGCAGTTCTATGGATGTTTTGCCCACCAGGTCTTCGAGCTGGTGACGTGACTGAAAGCTATGAATTGCAGATGTACAATCGCTAAGAGAAACTCTTTCAGTTCCATTGCGTTTTCATAATAAGTACTGTTCTACAAGGAATAATAGGCTTCAAACTACCAGTGAACAAGCTGAAGACAAGCTCTGTAGAAAGACACAACTTAAAACAGTTTGAAAGAAGCAGAGATGCCCAGCTATTTAAATATTTGATGCTGTCACAGTGTAAAACATGGTTCTGCTTTTAAAAACCTGCATGGCAAAGTCATTTGAGATGACGAGGAATGACCTTACAGTGGAAAATGGTGAAAGGCATCGACACAAAATGTGTGACCACAGATGTATATCAGTGCTTTATTCTTCAATCCTGCAGTCAGTGTTCTTTTGTTTGAACAAAATCAGGCCCGTCCACTTGGTATTATCTTCTCTGACCGCTTGTTTGTGAGTTTCATTGAGACTATCCTCTCTTGTTTCATGATGGGTGATACTACTGAATGAACGAACCTGTGTTATGGGGCTTATCAATGAGTGGGAAAGGAAGCAAATGAAAAGGTTAGTTTTGGTGTGCTTTCTCACAACACGTCCAGAGGCAGAGCTTCAGTGCGATTCCAGCGATCACTAAACGATGAAAAGCTTCTGTGTTACGGTCGGTGGCTTTAACGGTGTCTTGTTTACCTTTTTTGTTACTCCTCCCTTGTATTTTCTTGGCTTCGTGTTTACTCTATGAGCGTGTATGTACGGAGCTCTTTCTCTTAGGTGGACACACCTGTTAATTGTTGAGAATGATTGACAGAGAGGAGTTAAAAGACGCCAACGAGGAGGATAAAAGAAGAGATGACAGCTTCCTGTGGGCCAGCCAGCAAACAGTGTCTTTGAGTCTTATTCTGTGTGGTTTTTTTTCCCTTTCTTGTTAGTTGTTGTCCGTTATGTCAAATTGTTACTGGGTTGATAAGTTTGTTGCAACTGTTATACCTTGAGTGAGTGAATAAATAGTCATGAACAGCTGCATCATACTCATTCTTGTTTATGTTACATAATCTCTCTTTTTTGAGCCAGTTAATGAGAGGTTGTAATATAAAGTGGGGGCTCGTCCGGGATAATTAGACTACATTGTAGGGATGAATTAAGTTAATGCTCCGGTTAGTTAGAGTAATCCAGCTGGCTGTGTTTAGCGCCAGATCTTACATCGGATTACTGTTTGTTGTTTTAACGTATAATTTTTTAGAGATACTCTTGGGAAGATATTTATCTGGTAACTCTCTGAAGACTAGGAAGGTTGTAGTTAGTGTTGTGGGTAGAAATTTAGGACTGGGGTGTGCTTGCTTGGTTCTTATGTAAACGCAGTGTTGACTAATGGCAATGTTTGATTTGGATGACTTTATTAAGCAACCAAGTGTTGAAAAAATAGATAACTGTCAAAAGGATGATTTGTATGTTATTGCTCAGCATTATGATATATTTGTTTCTAGAACATTACTTAAAAAAACATGAAGGCTTGTTTGCTGGCTGGTCTTATTGAAAAGGTGGTGCTTATAGAGCAGGGGAAACCATTAGTCGCTGCTATAGAGTTTCCAGTTGTTCCTGTTACATTCTGTCAAACACATATATGCTGCCAGCTCTGGTTTTGTTTTACATAAATGTTCACACTGTAATCTACATCTTTCAGAAGTGCAGAAGAAGTGCAAACACACTCTCTGCAGTTCTTACTGGATGACCTCGTGATCTCACTGTTTCTAAAAGAAGCCCAACACACCATAGACAAGTGCAGATTTACTCAGATTCAGAGCTCTGAACCAGTGTAGCAACTGCTTCAAAAGGCACAACACTACTAATATTCAGGTATATTTCCCTGATACCACACATACATTACAGAGATGTCTATTTGACATGTGCATTTACATCTGCAAGACATATTTTTTAGAGTCCTATAGACGTTTTTTAGATGTATTTAAGATGTTTATGATTTAGTAACTATGTAAAACTAACATCTGAAAAACATATATCAGACATTTGTACATAGCAGATGCTTTCCAGAACAAGAGATCTTAAATAGACATCTTGCAGACATAGGTGTGCTATCTGGGTAGTCTTTTACTCCTTGCCTTTAGAGTTAAAACTCCTCTTTCCTTCTTGAAATTGTCCTTTTCTTTTCCAGTTGACACAACACATAGTGAGTCTTCAGCCTCTGCAACAGCAACAATTTTTACAGTACATTTGGCTTTGGAGGACCAAAAACCATTCTCTGAAAACATTCATCATTCATGATATTCATCCCAGAAATGCACTGAAAGCTACAATGAAACTTAAGTAGTACTAAAGCAGTCAAGGCTGGAAAGCAATCAGGAACAAGAATGAGCTTACATAAGTGTAGACTGTGAATGGAGGGAAGAGACTGCTTGAAATATTAAATAATAATCTTTTGACGCTCAGATGGGCCGGTCTGACAACACCCAGAATTACAATACGTTCATGAAGTAATGAACTGTTAACATTCATGCAATAACAATAATCTTAATGAAAGCCGCTGATGCACATGATATAGTGTGTACTCATAGTCTGTTTCATCATTAGCTCAGTAGCATTGGAAGTATTTGAGGTTGTTTGTGGAGATTGTTTCAAATCAGGCTCGGTTTAGTTAGAAGATAGCTGGCTACATAGACAGCAGCTCAGTAACGGTCCTCTCTAGTCTTTACAGGCTTCAAATAAATGGCCTGCGGTGAGTCAAAGCAGTTGCGCTGCAGTCGATGCACATCAAACGACCAGCGGCTGCATCCGGCATACAGGTGAGGGCCGTAACCCTCGCTGCATTTCCATATTGATTAGCCTTTGATAAAATTGCGGAGTGTGAGTTATTTCAGGAGACTGTTTCACCCCAGGCGTACTCGTCCAGCCAGCTCCATTTACTCCTGTCTGAAGATACATGTCCACTACAAGCTATTCATTCACACTTTAGGAGAATTATAAACAAGCTATCAGACGCAAGTCAGCAATGAAATTGCATATCAGCACAAAGCGTTTGGTGGGCTGCTGTTCTGATATTGGCTTTTTGTACCCCTTCAGCTTTCATAGCTGGAATTGCTGTACCGCTTGATAATAGAGCAAGCCAGCGTGCTGGAAGCAGGTCAGACAATTATTGTTGAAGCAGACGCAGGGCCTCGCAATGGATTTCACATTAGGAGCCCAAAATCACAGTGCCATTTCAGAGCAAAGCGGTGAACAAGCAATAAAAAAACGGAGAAAGGAACAATTCAGCCAAAAATAAAACAATCCTGTCAATAATTCCTTTCTGTCCTCATGTTATTGCAAATCCACATGCATTTTTTTCTCCTCTAAATTGAGCAAAAACTTAATGCAGTTGATTTTTAATGCAAAAATGCCTTGATGCATACTTGGGATGCTCTCTCTAAATGCTAGTGTCTTGTCTGGATTGCTTATCATGTGACGTGGCCTTTCGCGACCCATCCGAGGTGTCTGTGATGCCGTCAGTAATATCTTGCTCTCTAGTTTTGTGTTTTGCTGAAAAGTTCACTAATGCCCTCTTGCTGTGCATGCGTGACGTCTGCTCTTTTCTGACCGGCCCTGTTCTCAGAGCCTGTTTTGCACAATCCTCGGCCTCATCCATATGCAAACGTTTAGGATTCGCTACAAAGCCTTGCTCAGGCGCTTACCGTGATGCGGTTGCAGTGTAACACGAATTAGCATGACAAGCAAGGCGGATCCTGTCCAATTACACCATTGTGCTGCACTCAATAAACGATAAATTAATCATTCGAGACAAGCGCATTATATGCGAAATGACTCGGGGCGACATATGGCTGCCTGTTTACATAACGTGTAACCTGTGAGCTCCACACTGTTTTTAGATGCGAGAAATGAAGGCAGCAGAGCAAACTATCCACTGCACTGCTCATCCAGTCTGCAGCTGAGTGTGTGTGTGTGTGTGTGTGTGTGTGTGTGTGTGTGTGTGTGTGTGTGTGTGTGTGTGTGTGTGTGTGTGTGTGTGATTTCTAGCTCTTCAGAATCAGTCCTCTCCTCCTGGCCAGTCATGTGTGATATCACTTTCTCATGCAGCTTCCAGTGCAGTGCTGTGAAATTCATCAGGCCAAGCATATATAACAAAAATCCATGCCGTAAATGTGCAATTGTGACAGCGCTTGACATAAATCGGCGCTGGCAGCTTTTGAATGTGAAAGATATTTATGTGATGGGAGGCGGGCGCAGTGATGAGTCAGTGTCCGCGGACAAACACCTCTGTAATTGCTCATAAATTACAGCGTTCGCTGCTGATAGCTGGCTGTGACTTTGATGGGTTTCATCTTTCTATCAGTGTGATATATTGGAGCGCGGTGAGCATGTGTGTGAGGGAAATGGCTTTGTTGCTCTTTACAGATGGCAGTGCAGGGGTTTGCTTATGTTTCAGAGGTCATTGCCTTTATACAATTGTTTAGCTGCTGATTGTTTAAAGATTTTACATTAATTAACAGTAATTTGAACAAACCCCGAACCACAATTATGAGGTCTGGCACAAGTGGCGTAGCAAGTCAGCCCCTGGCCCATTTGCAAAAATTGTGACCCCCGTAATTAACTATGGTATAAATGCTTGGAAATAATATTTAATGTTTTCAAGTCCAATCATTGCTCGCAACTTGACGCAAGCCACCCAATAACTGAAATAAGCGTTGTGCTTATTTATTATAACACAAAGTCTTATCCTTCTGTACATTTTAATATCAAATACAAACAAAAAATGTGTTTTCCACTCTTTTATTTGTAGTAAGGTAACTAGATTCACCTCAGTTCAAGCGGCATGTGAATCAATTATATTTTCATGTTTAATATTTGCATCACGGAATAAACATGAATAAATATTGGAATACATATTGGAAAAAAAATCGGACAAATTGTATACAAATTTATGTCTCATGAAATTAGACTCAATTAGAGTTTCAAAAACCTCTATAAGCCTACATTGTATAGCTGTTTTTCATGTTAGGATTGACAGCTTGGATGCCACAGACTTTTTTGTTTAACATTAACTTCACGCAATATAACATGATTTTATTATCTTGATTTTGTATTTATTCTTAAAATACAATGACTTTAATTTATTAAGTATTAAATAAATATTTTAAATATTATAAATATTATATTATTTTAAAATATCTATTTTATTTAGTTAGTTATTTTTCAGCTTTACACTTTGTACTGAATGCAAACACAATCTTGGCACGGCGGCCCGAACATCATACATACATACATACATACATACATAGATACAAATAAAATAGTATGAAGCTGACAATCCTGACTCCCCATATCGCCTCATTGGACGCGCCCTTTAGAGAGAAATAGATCTTTACGGATTACATAGGCTAATGAAAGAGTTTTACATTTTTTATTTGAATTATTTCCTTGTAATGTAGTAATCTGTAGCATTCTATAAATATATTTATCATGTCAGTGAGGCAAGTGTTTGCTGAGATCAGTTCAATTTTTGTGAAGTGTTTCTGCTCAAGATCAAGACCACCCTGTTTGCTTTCTTTATTTTACAAAATGTTTTGTTAATATTGCGAGTGCACACAAATAAAATTATTTGCAGCTTCGAATGATGTATTGTATACTCTTACCTTTATAAGGAAAAATTACAGAATATTTTAATTTCCACTCTTATTAAGAAAAAAAGTAAGTGATCTCGCTAGTGCATCCAAGTCCTTCAAAGCAAGCTTCTTAAATGTTAAAATGTATATTGTGACGCATTGTTTTTTTATCTCTCAAGTCGTGTTTATTTGAGAGGGTTAAACTGATCAAACATATGCTCAACTCACTGTCTGGCGCTGGTCAGTAGGGTTAGTAGGATCTTTTATGTTTTTTAAGGAAGATTCTTATGCTCACCAAGGCTGTATCTATTTAGTCTCCGTTACCTGTTTACACTTATGGTCTTTGGGGTCAATATGACCCCAACAATTTATAGAGTAATTGTAAAAAATCTATACATTTTTAATAATACAAATAATATATCATTTTTTTTGTTTACTTCTCATCTATACATTAATGCTGTGTTTTGGGAGATATGAAGTACTTTTGTACCTATTTACTGCAAAATTCCTCAACTACACATTTAGCTTGCATGTGAAATATTAAATTTTTATGAAAAAATCATTTAAATTATGATCTAAATTTAATTTAAGTTGTTTCTGGATATTGAACTGAGTGTTAGGTGTAGAAGTGTGCCATCTGCTGGTTAGAGATAAACCTCACAGGATTGCAGTTTAAGAAATAAATAGTTTTGACCAGCAGAGGCAATAGAGAGCCATTCATTTTACTAGATGTGGCCAACTGCTCTATCACAACTTTTGTGATACATTTTGTGAATTTATATATATATATAAACATTAGAAAAGACATTAAAAATAAATATTCTTTCAAATAATAATTTTTGTAGTTTTTGAGAGAGTGAGAGGCAGTGCATGTGTCTGTGTCTGTGTGTGTGTGTGTGTGTGTGTGTGTGTGTGTGTGTGTGTGTGTGTGTGTGTGTGTGTGTGTGTGTGCATGCATTAGGTATTGCCCTTTTATATCTTTGTTCTGCATTTGTGACTGAATTTCTTTGCCAAATTCTATAAAAATGCTCTGTGGCAGTCATACATGGGTGTGCTTGTTTGTGTGTGTGCTTGTTTGTGTGTGTGTTTGTGTGTGTGAGTGAGCATGTTTTTCTACATCACATTTATGCCCTAGTCCCAGGCCTTCATTTCTGTGTGAAAATTGTTAGATTTATGCCAGATCTATTGATATTTTTGACAAATAAATAAAAAGATGAAAATCACATTTTCCATTCATTTTCAATGTGGGGTCATATTGACCCCGAAGACCATAAGTGTAAAATGTTTTTTTACATACCTTCAGAACAACCGAATCAAGCCCAGTTTTTTTGTGTGTGTATAGCTAGATAATGTAGAAAAAGTCACAAAATTTTATTCCACTGAGATGAAGGGAACCATTTTTATTTATTAAGAAAAAGTCGATTGGGGTCATATAGACCCCAAGGACAGGATTAGGGTTAAGAAAAAAAGTAAGTGATCTCGCTAGTGCATCCAAGTCCTTCAAAGCAAGCTTCTTAAATGTTAAACTGTATATTGTGACGCATTGTTTTTTTATCTCTCAAGTCGTGTTTATTTGAGAGGGTTAAACTGATCATACATATGCTCAACTCACTGTCTGGCGCTGGTCAGTAGGGTTAGTAGGATCTTTTATGTTTTTTAACGAAGATTCTTATGCTCACCAAGGCTGTATCTATTTAATCAAAAATACAGACAAATACTGTGATTTAATAAATTGTTGTTGCATTTTAAAATAAAATATTTATATTTTAATATTTATATTTATTATTATTTCTGTGATGCAGCGCTGTATTTTCAGCATCATTACTCCAGTCTTCAGTGTCACATGATCCTTCAGAAATCATTCTAATATGCTGATTTATTATGAATGTTGGATAGTTGTTCTGCTTCATATTTTTTGGTAGCTGTGATGCTTCTTTCAGGGTTCTTTCATAAATAAAAAGAATAGTGTCTAATCAAAATATACATTTTGTGTTACAGTATACACTACTATTCAAAAGTTTGGGGTCAGTATTTTAGTTTTTTATTTTAAGAAATGAATACTTTTTTTCAGCAAGGATGTGTTAATGGGTAAAAAGTAAAAGTAAACAATTTTTGTTAGAAAATATTTCTATTTAAACTTTGAAAAAAGTAT
The DNA here is from genome assembly GCA_027564155.1 of Gymnocypris eckloni scoliostomus. NCBI lineage: Eukaryota > Metazoa > Chordata > Actinopteri > Cypriniformes > Cyprinidae > Gymnocypris > Gymnocypris eckloni. The sequence continues at coordinate 9,462,000 of CM050426.1, forward strand.
GACAGCTTCCCCAAAATATGAAGAAGCTCAACAGTTAGCTAAGCGCTGCAGCGCATGATATCTGCGTCAAATGATATCTTAAAGTATATTCAAATAAGAAACCAGTTTTAGAAATTGCAATAATATTTCACAATATTAGTGTTTTTTTCTGTATTTTTGATCGAATAAGCATAGCCATGTTGAGCAGAAGAAACTCCATTGAATAAAACAGTAAAACTCCTCCTGATGATTTGAAGGGCAGTGTAATTTGTGCTGACTGATGACTGAATGATACATGAAGGACACTCGATATCATGGTGTGCTAGTACATTTCTAAATGACCGGATGTATGATGTATAATACCCCCATTCACCTAAATTCAAAGAGGGAGCAGATCTAGAGATCTGGGGGCTTGCTGACTTGCAGGTGGATTTCTGTAAAGCTGCATTGAAACAGTGTGTACTGAGACGTGCTTTACAAAAGCCTGGTTTCCAACATTGACTCAGATTAATTGTTAACACTATTCAGTATTGGGCGTATATTTCAGACTCTATTGCCAGAGTAAGCCCCCCATATGACATCATTGGGTGTTAATAATGTCTTATTGTGTCTTCTCTCTCCGCAGTGGACGGCTGTATAGACTGGTCGGTGGACCTGAAGACGTACCGTGTGCTGGCCGGAGAGCCGCTGAGGGTGAAGTGCGCTCTCTTCTACAGCTACATACGCACCAACTACAGCGTGGCCCAGAATGCCAAGCTGCGGCTCATCTGGTACAGGAACAAGGGCGACTCCGAGGAGCCCATCATCTTCTCGGGTCACCGGCTGAGTAAGGAGGGAGACTCCATTTGGTTCCGCTCCGCAGAGATGGAGGACAATGGATTTTACACTTGTGTGCTCAGGTAGGTCATTAGCAATTCAAACTCAATTCAAGTGTGCACTGAAAAACACAGCCCACTGATATCTGCAGTCTAACACAGCCCCGGATCACAGCTGACGTCTCTCACAATTCCCAGCAGCAATCAATGCTAAAAACAACAAACTCATGTCAAAATAAAAGGTCAAATATGCAAATCAAAGTGACGTCAAATACTTGACATGACAGTGAAACATTGTGGCCAGTTTCGGTGTGTGATTAAAACTCCCAATGGCCCCTTGTCTCCAAACAGAGTTTAAAATGATGTTACAGCATCTTGATCAAGTCTTGACTAATATTTGATGTCCAACTGATATGAAGGTGTCCGCTGGGTTCCCTTGTTTACTATAGTAGGGTAAGATGAGCCACACACCCAACATCTGAACATCAGCAGATTCACTTCTGAGTTTAACAGATCTAATTCTCTCTGGAAAATCTGATTTATGACACTGCATTACATTCATTGTCAGTTTTTAGTGTCTATGTATTATTGACAGATTTGAGGATAAATGTTGATGTTTTTAGATTTAAGAATATAGTTTTTTATTTTGAAGTGAAAATATAAAATTAGACCATTGGGGTAGGATGTGTCACTAGCGTTTGAATATTTCTAATTCTAATTAATAGGGTTATTATTTCATATTTCCATGAATTAGATGTACATTTCAGACATCTTCGCTTTAGAGGAATAGAGGAAAATCCTGTATTACATTTTTCAAAAATAAAACCATACTGTTTCTATTATGACATACCTTCAATTAAACATGTAAATATTCAGTTGCCTGTAAGGCATAGAATAAATGTACCTTTATCTTTTAGTCTTTTGCTCTGTTAGTTGTCGATTATTCAGTTATTCAACTCGCTTTCTCAGAACTCAATTTTAAACAGAATAGTTGATTTAGGGGGTATTTTAGTAGTGGTTTCTATTCCTTTCAAGGTCTTTCTGAGACACAGATAGCACCAGAGACATTGCACTGTAAGTTTAGGGCAGTTGGGCAAAGACCATGCGATACAGTGTGTTTGATGCCTTATATGGTCTCTTCGTTCCACACACAGTGTTGCTGGCAGGAGTCAGATGAGTCCACAAATGTGTGTGCATTACAGTGTCCCGGACCTGATGAAGAGGGGAAAAAAGCAATTTATACTGGCTTTACCAGAGTCGCTGACTAGAGGAGAGCTCAATGTACTGAACAGTGCAGTTGGATTATTTTTCAGCTGTCAAAGAAAGTCATGTTCATTAATATGTTTACTCAGGGAATTGGGTCTGTGTACAGTAGCTCAAACTGTTGGGACTGTATTGTTCGAGTGACACCGTTGTTTGAGTCATGAATGCAGTCACATCGAGGGTGACGTGGCTTCTTCTTGTTTTTTTATGTTATTAGGTATTCCCATACTTTTTAATTGTTTGTTGATCAGGGAGCCGATGTCATGCTGTCCGGATCTGATGGACACAAGATCATTCGAAGGGTTTACTAATACCATTAAGTCTGTCCGCTCCCTGCTCCCTCATAACAACACTTTCTTCAGGCTGGAATAATATAAACCCCGTCTGAAATCTGAACCCATCTGAAACTTTGACTTTGTAAGTGGCTACAGAGAAAAACTGGTCATCAGTGCTGGGGAAGCTACTTTAAAACCAGCTTGACAAAATCACAAGCTACTCATCATGTAAAGAAGTTCAACTATAGACAAGCAAACATTGTGACACAACAAGCTACTAACAAAAAGAGTGCAGCAGCTAATTACTTTGATGCTACAGAAGAGCGATATTTATTTGTCAGTTTGTTAGTTTATCCATCAGATTACAAATTACTTTGGTATGAAACACAGTTTAAATTAGAGGTGGGCATAGATTAATTTTTTTAATCTAGATTAATCTAGATTAATTTTGGAATTAATCTAGATTAATCTAGATTAAAATGGCTCATTTGAATTCTGCCGAAGGCATTCAGAATATGTGTGCTACCCAAATAATGACTAAAAGTAAGTCTTTGAGAACGGGTTTCTCAAGCCAGGTGGCGCATTAGACCAGGGGCTCATCTCCTGTTTCCAAAATGCATCACAAACTTTAATCTCTTCCCGTCCCAATCCCACGAAAAACTGGAGGAAAATCCGTTCCACTCCCGGAAGAATGACTCCCATTCCCTCCCACTCCCGTGTTGTTGTTTTTGTTTTTTGATAACTGTCAATTACAGTAAAATATAGTACAGATCACAGCGTGCCCACCTTATTAGTTGAATAAAACCCAAAATGTCGTTTTTGTTATTATATTGAACTGACAGCCATCTTATGCACAGTGTTGCACATATTCAATTTCATGTAAATCATCCATGCTAACACACACGTCTTCTATTTTTTTTTTTAGACATTTCACTCTCTATAGATATATTTTTCAAAGACGGAGTTTCGAAGTTTCTCGCTCAAGTTCACATGAGACCTAAAGCGCATCCTGTTTGCTTAAAAGCGCGCAAGCGTTTCGTTGTTATTCTGAGTGCACACAAATAACGTAGAGTCTTTACAGATTCGAAAGATGTATTAGGCTACTTTTATCTGTATGACCAAAAATGACGGAGATTTTAAGATCAAGTGAGCGCACCGGAGCCTGTCCTGCAGCAAACGCGCTTCCACACAAACACTTCAATAGCGCACATTTCTCTAGGTTAACATCATATTGAGCGGCCATGTAAAGTTGCTACTACATACATCTTTCAGATGAAAAGCCATATTTGAGGTTGATGAATGATAGGTGAGTTTGGATGTCCTACCCGATTGTATTACCACATAGACCAGCCGTTAACAATCTGTCCATCACGGACTGCGAGCCTCTAGTTCGAAGACTCGTTCTCGCCCCCTACAGTGCAATTCGGCTAGGTATACATCCGCGCTAAAATATCAGGGTGAAAGTCATCATAGCTTGCGTAGTATAGACCCAGCTCCCAACCCAACTTTGAGAATAGATTAACGGCGATATTTTTTTTATATAAGAGTCTCACGTTAACGCAGCACGTTAACGCCGATAACGGCCCACCACTAGTTTAAATACATTCACTTTGATGGCCATCACATGCTGAGACATGCTGTCAAACACAATACTAATCAAGAACAGAGAAATAAAATCCCTCTCCGGGCACTTATAAACAGTTATTTTAATTTATTTGTAATTATGTTTATTTATTTAGTCAGCAGCACAAAGTCTGGTGCTGGTTTTAATTATTTTCCAATACCAGCTGTCATGATGAACTTTAATAATATCCATGTCCATAGTATAGTTGCACGATACTTCAAAGTGCTTAAATATACAGTGCATGCTGTCAAATGTGCATGAAAACATGCCATTCCCAAGGATTTGCCATGGCAAAGGGTTTCTTTACCTGCAGTACAGAGCTGTGTACAAGCTGTTGAGCTAAAATATTGTCTTCATCGCTTGTAAACAGTAGCTGAAACCTGTTTTACTGTTTTAACTGTCAGGGCTGAATTATTCAGGCTCAAATAGTTTCAGTTTGGATGGTTTTGTTTAGCGTCTGATGCATTAATTGAGAAGAACTGACTGACATGAGTTCATATTCCAAGCAAACGCTCTGATGGTGTAGAGCTTGGTGTAGCTAGACTGCTATTCTTAGTCGAAACGCTGCAGGATTTTTAAAGTAGTGTCAGTCGCTGCTCTCAAGCTTTCACTGTTTCTTAAAGGGGTCATCGGATGCAAAATTCACTTCTCAAGTTGTTTGAGCATAAATGTGTGTTGGAAGTGTGTGTACACATCCATCCTATAATGATAATACATTTTAAAATTCCCTTTCTCAAATCAGGCTCTTCTGAGATTCCTGACAGAATGATGTAGATCTGTACAGGCCCCTCCCATGAGAGTTGATTGACAGGACAATCTTGCCTTCGCCCCGCCCCCCTGAGTGAGCTGAGAGCTGTCAATTATTGAGTCGACTCTGGTGCAGGGAAGACAAGATGTTTCAGATAAAGCGATTTAAGTGTTTAGTTGTTGGATGTAATAATGAATATAGCAGTCGTCATTTACTCCTGACATCTGAGCTGCTGAAGATGCAGAGAATTAATGTTACTTTCACTTTGAAGGGAATGCGCCGATCCCGATCTACATATGCGTCTATGTTCGCCCGAATCATTCGAGATCCAGCTTCATCTACTGAAGAAGTGAGCATAAGGATTTTTATGAATCTTTGCAAATCGCCTTAACTAATAACGTTCTAGTTCACCAGTTTCGCGGCTAAAGTAAACAGCACTGCTCGTCACCCCACAGAAGAGAGGGGCGGGGTCAGCAGAGCTCATTAGCATTTAACGCAACATGGGCTAGAACAGCGTGCTGAAAAAAGAGCTGGTTTTGACAGGATAAAAAAGGTGTTTTTATACTACCATTGAGAAATTTTAACCAAAGAATGTTATAGACTTTTCATTAAGACCCTATATTATCATATCAACTTGTGCAAAATGAGGTTTGAATCTTTGTATTGCTAGTGTTTCTCATGTTATTGCCTCCTTAAAATCAATCACTTGTTGAATTCCTAATTGGGAATTTGGATTGAATCACTACAACAGAACAGAACGACTTAGGATTACACACTACCAAACTTACACATACACACACACACACACACACACACACATGTTGGTTTTTATGGTTTACGGGGACTTTCCATAGGCATAATGGTTTTTATACTGTACAAACTGTATGTGCTATTGCCCTACACCTACCCTACACCTAAACTTAGCCCTCACAGGAGACGGTGCATTTCAACTTTCCCCCCAAAAAACTTACTCTGTATGATTTATACGCATTTTGAATTATGGGGACACTGAAAATGTCCTCATAAATCACCTTCTCCTTGTAATACCTATGTCATACCTATGTCATTATACAAATTTGTGTCCTCATAAACCACATAAACATGCACACACACACACACACACACACACACACACACAACATACGCCTTGCTGCTATTATATGCATAACAGACATCTGATCAAAATATCAGACATCCTTTGATAGGAGACATGATTCATAGTCTGAATCCATCATACACTGTGTGGTTTTCTGTGAAATCTCTTGACTTAAAATCTGCAGATGGGCTCTGCCTTTCAGCTACTAGCATGCACTCGTCCAGACTGTGAATCAGGCCAAAAGTGATGTAGGGTTATTAGTCACATGCAACTCCATTAATGGACAGTCATCCTCTGCTCCCAAGTTTGTAGATTTGTTATTCCTGGCTTCAGTCTAATCAGAAATTACAGAAATACATGCACAATGTGCGCTTTACACTGCATACTACTTTCAAAAACAGTAGATAGTGTGTCCAAACACCCAAAACCTCCTCATTTCTGAAGACGATATTTGAAATGCGAAGCCGGAGATGCAGGCATATAAAACAGCTTTAATTCACACCCGAGTACCTATGCTTTTGCAGGAGGAAAGCTGAAGGAAGACCTCGAGGAAACCCACGGCTCAGAAGAGATTTCTCTCGCATGTTGCAGCTAAAGGGCAATTGGTGTAAAACATCTGAACAGAGGCAGCTGTGACTGAAAGTTCAAGGTCTGATTGCTGCAGGATGGTTAATTCACTGTTACTATTTCAGGCCCTGCAAACAAGATCGGCCGTGAATAAAACACACAGTGACATAGCGCACAGTCTCAGACTGACACGACTAAACGCGAGCAGCTATTATCTAACGTATAACATCAGTGCAGTATTACAGAAATGACTGGGTAAAACTCCTGAAACACATGCAGATCAAGGTAAGACAATAGTGCTCAGCTCTGTCAAATGAGTTAATGCTTTAGGTATCACACTAATGACAAACAGTGCTTTAAAGCATTTGGTAACACTTTAGACTGCTGTTCCTGCATTAATGAACAACCACACATGACCAAACGAGCATCGCAATATTATCATTTTAGTACCAACAAGAAACATGTTTTGATTGGTAAGTTATAGCACTCAGCAATCAATATATTATTAGAAGTTCTCTGGGAGCTAATAATTAACTACTGTATTCAAATGAGTGCTGTTATTTACTAATTCATTAATCAGAGCTCCTAGTTATTCATTTATTAGTCTTAATTCATGTTAATTTTTACCAGCATGTTTTTTTTTTTTTTTTTTTGCAGCAATATAGTGAATATGTGGTTTCTAATTTAAAGTGTTACTTTTTCTCTCAAATTAGTTACTGCATTATGAAAAAGCATGAATACAAAATATTTAAAAATATATTTATGGTAACACTTTAGAATAGGGAACACTTATTCACTATTAACTACGACTTTTCCCTCAATAAACTCCTAATTTTCTGCTTATTAATAGTTAGTAAGGTAGTTGTTAACTGTAAGATAAGGGTTGAAGAATAAGGCATTAATAAGTGCTGAATTACTACTAATAAATGGCTAATATTCAGTAATATGCATGCTAATAAGCAACTAGTTAAGAGACCCTAAAATAAAGTCTTACCAAATAAATATATTGAAAACATTGATAAATGCAATGCTACATTTGTGCACATATTTGAAAATTGCTACTTTGTCACTATGACAGCACACATCCCCAGGTGTTGAGACATTTCTGCATCACGGTAGACAATGTTTTCACTGTGGCATGTCATGTATTTTCCAGTTTTATGGTTTCTGCCTCATATGCACATTGACATTGACTGACAAGCTGAGCGATGTTTTAAACCTACATGTTATTTTAGGTAATCTTCTAAAATCTGTTTATTTGCATAATGAACCTAGCTTTTAAATACCAACTGGCACATCTGAACAGGTCTGCTATAGGGTTAGGTTAGGTTGGGTAAGGGTTAGGGTTCGGTTAGGGTTGGGTTGGGTTGAGTTGAGTTGGGTTAGATAAGGGTTAAGGTTAGGGTTAGGGTTAGGGTTGGCTCATCCCGCTATAGTATATATGCTAAAAGCAGTAGGCCATGCCGAATGAATATCAATGAATAAACTGTACTCATGAAACAGTAGGCAAAACAATGCCTTGGCCCACTTGCAAGAAACCCTTTAAATGAAAAAAAAAATCTTATTTTCGATTATTAAGGGTTAATTATAATGCTTTACAGGAGTCATCATATTCACAAATGATGGAGAAAACAAGGCGATACTGTGCTGTTACTGTAGGTCACAAGATAATCCCAACATAGCGTATGTAGTATATCCAGATTTTATTATGCGTGCTTATAGAATGTAATTTGTTAATGGTAGGGCATTGTTTACATAAATGTTAACATGCATTAGCTTTATCTGATCACAGGTACTAAAAGTAATGCATTATGATATCGCCTTACTCCCTAAAACTTAGTTACTTTTTATGGAAAGTAATGCATTATGTTACTTGTGCATGACTTTTTCTCATCTCGGCTGGGCTCGCTTGTTTGTTTTTAATATGAAGTAGTTCTATTTTTGACAAACGTAAAAATACTTTCCCCCCAAAAGTGAATCCTTTTTCGCTGTGCTGTCGTTCTGGGTTGCATGAAAAATAGGATGCAAGAGAAGAAAGTTCAACACCTTTGTTCTCAATCATTACAAAATGAAACACAAATGTAATGTTTATCTAAAGTAATTGATTTGGACCACTGAAAATCAACAGCAAAGACATTTGTTAATAAAATGGAATTAAATACATAAAGGTTATCTATGTTATTTAAGATATTTAATTATTGCAGGTGTGTGTCATATTCTGAGTTTGTATTTCACTGTTTGTATTGATTTTGTGCAATAATGAATCTGTTTTTGTGCAGGTGAGATGAGATGAGTAAGGCATGTTGATATTTAGTCTACAGAGGTAATTAAAGGGCCCAAGATCAAACTTGATTGAGGGATGTGGGCCAAAAATAACATTGCATTATACCAAACTGTATTTTATAAAAATTAACATGATTCCAATAATTTATGAGTTCATATACAGTTTTTTTACAATCACTTTGCTACTATTTTCAGAACCTTGATGTCATTTTTCACAACTCTAGACACAAAACTCAAAACGGTTATCACTTGTAACACAGGCTGTCTAATGTTCAAAACATTGCATTGTGCATTCACATCTTTAAAGAAATATTGCACTTGCACAATCATTGGTTCAAAAAACAAATTTACTGTGAAATACCATTGAAACATAACTATAGATCACCCACACACAAGCAACCGATAGTTTCACTGTGTCATTGTTCGTACAATCATTAAATATTGTAGAACAAAATAGGTGATACAGGTTTCATTATGGTACTACATGTACAGTAAATACATCTCTGTAAAAGTACTGCAGTAGTAGAGAGAATACTACAGACACAGTGGAATCATTGAACAAAGTTTGTAATATATTGATGCAAAACACTACAGTACAATCACAACATAGGTTTATTTGAACCAAAGCAAAAATAATTATCTATGAAATAGAAAAGAAAAGACAGTACTCTAAAACATCAAATGCAGTGTTCCTCAACTTGCTTGTACTGTAAGAAACAAAACAGGAGTGATTACTGTACTTCTACATTGTCATCAACTCTGTGTTGTGGATTTGGCCACAGGTTCTCATCTACATCACAATGGATGTTTTCATTATCCAAACATCTTGGAAAAAACCTTCGGGCATGGCGAATGGCGAATGATGTCATTGCAGGCGTCATCCATGGCCTGGAGAAGAGTGACTTGTTCATGAGGGTGCCTATCATGAACCTTCCATCTCCATGCGGAGAAAAATTCCTCAATCGGGTTAAGGAAGGGAGAGTATGGGGGTAAATACAGGGTGGTACATTGCGCATGGGCCTGAAACCATGCTTGCACCACATGAGCATGATGGAACCTGACATTGTCCCACACAATGACATAGGTCACACCTTCAGCTCTACAAACCTGATCGAGCTCATCAAGAAAGGTGACAAGGAGAGCTGCATTATTGTCAGACCTGTGTTCTCTGTGTCTTGTGTTTCCCCTCCTCTCGTGCCCTTATTTGGTTAGTTCCTGTTCCTGTCCTCATTTGTGTTCATCAGTTCCCAGCCCTGTGTCTTTAGTTAATTAGTCCCCAGCCCTGTGTTATCAATTACCTAGTTTAGTTTCCCCTTTAAGAGCCCTGTGTTTCCCTGCCTCTGTGTCGAGTCTTAACGTCATTCCCTGAGTGTGTGTGCCTGTCTCCAGCGATCTCTGTTCTGTGTTGCTATTAAAGTGTTTAAAGAAAGTTTCTCGTCTCCTCGTTCCTGGCACCCCCGTACACCGTGACAATTATATGGTCCAATATGAGGTCTGCGTCCCACCACACCATCTTCTGATATAGCCGCACACATGGTAATGTTGGCCCCACGTTGTCCAGGTACTTGGATGGTTGCTCGCTGGCCAATGAAATTCCGACCTCTCCTCCATGTCTTGGCCAGATTAAAACCTGCCTCATCCAAATATATGAATTTGTGATGGTCGTCATCAGCCTCCAGCTCCATCACCCTCTAAAAATACATTTTGGAAAGAGATTTAGAGATTACTGTACAATGTAGCATTTTTGGGAATGTTTTTACAACAGCCATCTTAAAACTGAACTTACCTGAACATACTCAGTCCTCATTTGCTTCACTCTGTCTGCATTTCTTTCGAAATAGTTGTTTTATAGATACCTGGTGCCTTTTCAGTATGCGTGCAATAGTCGGCAAACTTATGGATCCCACATTGTTGAACATGTCTTCATTGTCCAAGATATGCTGGCAAATTTCTGTAAGGCGAATATCATTTCTGGCCCGAACCAAATCGACCACAGCCTGCTCTTGTTGGTCAGTTAGAATTTTGCCTCTGCCTCCACTATTTGGCCTGGTCACAATTCTACAGGGAACATTAGAGTAAGAAGACACTTGGTCACATCACCTATTCTGTGATACACATTGGTATGCAGTCATTTGACAATTGAGAGTAGCATAATGTTTAGTGCATGCTGATAACTTACCGGTTCTCATTGCGGAAAGTTCTGATTATTGAGGCCACGGTTGACCTTCTGAGGTTTGGTTGTATCATTGTAGCCGCCTCAGTCATTGTCATGCCATGATTTATGACATGGTCTACAACTATTGCCCGAATTTCATTGGACACTCTATGCTGTTGCTGCCGCTGTCTTGGTCCGTGGCCTTGTCCTCTACCACGTTCCCCCACACCTCTCAAACGAGGCCCACGACCACCTCTCAGAAGTGGTGCCTGTCCTCTACCACGTTCCCCCACACCTCTCAAACGAGGCCCACGACCACCTCTCAGAAGTGGTGCCTGTCCTCTACCACGTTCCCCCACACCTCTCAAACGAGGCCCACGACCACCTCTCAGAAGGGGTGCCTGTCCCCTGCCATTCCTTTGACCAACATGTCTTCCTCGTCTTCCTCCCACCACTGCTTGACCTCCATTGTGACCTGGATCACCTGCTGGCTCCATGTTACATATCACTATGCTCTTGCAATTTACAGTAATCCCAATCAACTCTTTATATACTCATTCCACAATGTGCACTCAATCATCAGTAACGAGTTGGCAGAATTGGACAAGCAATTACAAGGGCCTGCATCTATACAGTGCAGTACTGTCAATACTGTAAATAGTCTGAAAAGGTGGTACAGTATTTGGGACCATAGACACAGTGTCTTATGAAGCATTATGATAAAATATTAGGCTATTGTAGTCTAATTGGTTCATGCTCCACGCTAATTGGTGACAATGAATCTCGTTATCTTGAAACTTTCATGATTTACTGTAAACATGGAAGATTGTTTGTCTGTTTCCATACAACTATGCATTAAGAGTAATGCAACAGTTACTTATCATTTTGAGCAGTTGTATCAATTGATAGTTAGATCATTGTAAGGAAATGAATAGACACTCATTTGAAATGTAGTGTGTGAATTGCCTTTTGAAATAGTAGTACTTTGATGTTAAGTTGTGTCATATTGAACAGGTGATTTTTGTTGAATGAACAAATGATCTAAGTTTTATGTGTATTGTATCCAAGCAATTGAGAAAAGGGTTAGAGTTTTGAAAAATGTGCATTTTGATCATTGGTTGTGAGTTTTGTGTCTAGAGTTGTGAAAAATTAGATCAAGGTTCTGAAAATAGTAGCAAAGTGATTGTAAAAAACTGTAATATTACAAATTAATAAATTAAAATAAAATATTCCCCATCTCTGTTTGCTGTGTGTGTGTGTGTGTGCGTGTGCGCGTGTGCATGTGCATGTGCACATGAGAAATTGTGATTTTTCCTCGGTCAAACAGAATAAATAGGTGGAACTGTTTATTAAATTCATAAAATTCATAAAATTTGTAGGACGTTGCAATAATTGGGTGCCAATCATTTTGGCCAACATGAACTAAAAGCATTTATTTCACAATGAGACCCCCCCTCCCCACACACACACACACTCACACACTTTCAATTGTTTCTCTTCAATGATGGGTTCGAATTTTGTGAACGAAATGTTTTGAACGAAAGATCAAAAGGATAAACTATGCAGATTTATTTGCACAGCCACCTTTGCTCATATTTACCAAGGGTGCCAATATTAGAGAAGGGCACTATATATATGTATATATATATATATATATATATATATATATATATACAAATATATTACTATATCCACTACTGCTTCATATCCAATTAATGCAACTTCGTTTGATGACATGAATAGGTAAGCAAGAATGAGATATTGAAGTCGCTCTGAACTTTGAAATATAAGGAAACATTGTACTATGAACCAATATAAGACAACCTGGCAGTTTTGCAGGGGGTGGATAGTTAAATTAATATTACAGGAAGGAATTAGGATTAAATAGGGTAGGAATATTGTATTAAATCACTGGTTATGAATAGCAACAAATAGTTGGTTAGTCAATGCAGCTGGTGGCACTTGTGCTCAAATTATGCCGTTATGTTATGTTCATCAGTCAACAGTGGCTACAATCAATGCACACATCTAAATCTCCACGACACAACATCAGAACAAACACAAGCTTTACCCCTAGATGTGTGAAACAGATGAAACCGATGGACTATTGATCAGGATTCACATAAATGTTCTTAATATGGCCAGCATAATTGAGCTATTTAAGAAGAGAAGGGTAAGAGTGCCACAAATGTCACTCTCTCATTTATTCACTTAAATGATGCATGCAGTACATTTAGCCCTTAGCTCTCTTGTTAATTTGCCTACAGGGACAATGAATGAAAATGACTCGCATACCTAAACGTGACACATTTGTTAAAGTACTTTAATGAAGTGATTAGTTAATTAAGCCAGTGAACTCTTGTATATTCTTAGACCCTCACATGCAATGATAGATTGACAGAATGACAGATTGGTGTTAATACCCATTAATAGAGTACATGATCATAGAAACCTACATCTCTTTTCCAAAGGTTTATGGGTAGTTGACATTAAATGTCATGCGGTGTGAATCTTAATATCATATTAGTTTTAATCATGTTTTTTTTTTCTAATTCGTTCATACAGTATTTATCATGCCTTGCAGTTATACTACCATTAAAAATGAACATGCAATTTTAACTGCGTAAAAAAATCCTCATGTCTTTGTTTTCCTACTGTACCTGTTTTACTGTCTCGTTAAATGCTGTTAACATTAATGTTGAAATGTATATACACTGTAAGAAGCAGGTATTGGGGTATTTCTAAAATCACTTTACAAATTGTAAAACTGTATTACTATATGAGAGGAACTATATGAGAGGAACTAAATTCTTATTAAATTACTCATAGCCAGGAATCATACAATACCTGATGAACCCTCATTGATGGGCCACGAAATGTCAAATTAAAAACCATGTATGAATTAATTTGTCAAATCATTTTATTGTGACCAGAACTATAAGCATTGCTAGAATCTATTTAGAGATCCTTGCTTTTCATCTCAGCCCGTCTTCAAACCTGCAATTAACTGTGTGCTGTCAGCTCTCTATAAACCTGTGATCTCTCTCCACGCCTGTCGAAAACAGCGACTGTAAGATATCTGAGGTTATTGTTCTTTGAATCATCCCCTTACCAGCAGTTCAACACATTAAGGGCCCACATCCCATCAAATTCCCATAAAAGTGCTGATGGGAGGGGAAAGTCACAAAATGGGGTTCAGACATACTCTTTTGGACATTAAGTTATAGCACAACAACCAGTAAACTGACTGCCACAGACTTTAGTAAATCACATTGCAAACACAATTTACTCTACTTGATTTGATTTTAATTTGGCAGCTAATGTTGTGTCGCACTGAACCAGCAAATCACTGTGGCGTGATCGCATCAAATATATAAAACTATAACAAATATATTACACGTTTTTTTTAAGCCATTTATTTATTTTTTTACTCAAAATCCACTTGGCTAGAAAAGTGGGCACAGTTGAAATTGTGTTCTGGGAGGAGCAGTATTTCTGCTGGGCCACCCTCTGGTCTAGTGCCCTGGGCATGTGCCCGGTCATCCCATGTGTTAATCCATCCCTGAAGCTTCACTTCATGATATCTCCCCCCTCCAGGAGATAAAAGGATCACGAAGCATGGGTCAGGGAAATCTCTGGATGATAGTGTGTTGTGACAAACAGCTGATTATTTTATTGATGCACCGCCACCATTTGAATGAGAATGTGACTAGACTGTAAACTCAGCTAATTAAAAAACTATAGTGGGTTAATTAGTTGCCTTAAAAAAATAAGTTTAGTAATAACTTGAGCGAATTTAACAAACATTGCAGGCTTTCAAACATCTACCTGTAGTTCAATAGACCAAATGCAAAGTTCAACTTAAAATGTAACTTAAAATAAAATGACCAAAGATTAATTACTTATGGAGCAGGTATTGAATGCAGAAGAATCATCACTCAAAATGACAGGTAGTCCCCGAAGACAAATATGTGTGCACATATCATACAACACAGTTTGCCAAGGAGGATACGCACATGTATTAATTACAAATTTGAATAAATCTGTATTACTTTTTTTGGGCCTTGGAGATGCTGACATGCCTCGACATTTGTGCTTATTTCAGTTACTGAAATATGAATCCCATTACATACTTTTAGAGTGTATTCAGCATAAAAAACACTACCCCCATTTTAGTTTGAAATGTTCATTTAAAATATACTATACCCTACCCACAGATATTTCTAAAATATCTGTGTTAATGTTTCAAACCTTCTGAGCAATATATATATATATATATATATATATATATATATATATATAAAATGGCTTGCTTCTGAGTTTTACTCTCGGTTTAAGCTCTGTCTGTTTTTATTCTGCTTGGATACAGATCAATTTGTCATTCCAGAAATACAGATACTTAACCAGACAATGGCTTTATATTTATATTTATTTAATAATAATCAAATAATCATTCAAGCAAGATTCAATCTCACAACCTTGTAACAGAGAATGCTTCACTTGTGTTTGTTCTTGTTTGCAGATGTGAAGCCATGTGCATGTGTGTGTGAGTGTGTAAGATCAAGCTTAGGTCAGGGACGGAGACCCCAAGACTGAAATCATTCAATCACCCATAACATGGATGGCATAGAAACACCGTGTGCCAATAAAAATATAGGTTCATCAAAGCTGTCTGTGCAGTATTCATGAGTTCAGCACCAGAGCATGTCAAGTCACCTTTATTTATATAGCGCTTTTAACAATACAAATTGTAACAAAGCACTGCACAATATCAAAATAGGCAAATTGTTTCAATAATGTAAAATGACAGGATTTAACACTCAATTATCAGCTGAATGCATTTCATTATTGAATTTAGTGATGGCATTGTCCAGCTCAGTTCAGTTTAAATAATATCTGTGCAATCAAGTCGATGATTGTGCTGGAAATGAAGTGTCCCCAACTAAGCAAGCCAGAGGCGACAGCGGCAAGGAACAAAAACTCCATCGGTGACAGAATGGAGAAAAAACCTTGGGAGAAACCAGGCTCAGTCAGGGGGCCAGTTCCCCTCCGGCCAGACGAATCAGTAGTTTGTTCCAACTGCAGCAAAGTCAGAGTGTAAGTGGTCCACTGGTTCCAGGGGTCTTTTCCCGATGGATGTCTGGGTGACGAGGTTCTCACTGGAGATCTGTCTCTGGGGCTCATCTATGTGTCCTAGACTCCGCTGACGGTCAGGGCTGTAGAGGTTGTCTCCAGGTGCTGATCCTCCATTTATGGCAGACTTTGGTTAAGTCAGTATAATCGCTGATGGTTGGCTTCCTCTGAGGTCCTCCGAGGGGTTGTCATCGTCTCTTCTCAGGTGTTCGGTCATCTCAGATCGTTTAAGGGTTGGATCCAGACTGAAGCTTGTGTAATTCCTAGCTAATTAACATCCCGTGGCAGAAACATAGAAACAGTAAGACAATTAGCGTAGCAGTTGTTCCATCCAGGGATAACCCTGGATGAAATTATCAGTATAACCCAAGCTAAAGCATAATAATGTGCATTTGATCAGATATACTGGCAGTACAAGATTGTGAGATGCATTATATGAATGCTTGGCTAAAGAGATGTGTCTTTAATCTAGATTTAAACAGAGAGAGTGTGTCTGAACCCCGAACGTTATCAGGAAGGCTATTCCAGAGTTTAGGAGCCAAATATGAAAATGTTCTACCTCCTTTAGTGGACTTTGCTATCCTAGGTACTACCAAGAGTCCAGAGTTTTGCGACCTTAGGGAGCGGGTTGGATTGTAGCGTGATAGAAGATTAGTTAGGTACGCAGGAGCTAAATCATTTAGGGCCTTATAGGCAAGTAATAATATTTTGTAACTGATACGAAACTTAACAGGTAGCCAGTGCAGAGACTGTAAAATTGGAGTAATATGATCATATTTTCTTGACCTGGTAAGGACTCTAGCCGCAGCATTTTGTACTATCTGTAGCTTGTTTATTGAAGATGCAGGACAACCACCTAGCAGTGCATTACAATAGTCTAGTCTAGAGGTCATGAATGCATGAACTAACTTTTCTGCATCAGAAACACTTAACATGTTCCATAGCTTGGAAATGCTTCTAAGATGGAAGAATGCTGTTTTTGTAACATTGGAAATATGATTTTCAAAAGATAGGTTGCTGTCTAATATAACACCCAGATTTTTGACTGTAGAGGAAGTAACAGTACATCCGTCTAGTTGCAAATTGTAATCCAAGAGATTCTGTGTACTGTTTTTAGGTCCAATTAGTAATATCTCGGTCTTATCTGAATTTAATAGGAGAAAATTACTGGTCATCCAATCTTTTATATTTTTAACACACTCTGTTAGCTTAGATAGTTTAGAGGTTTCATCTGGTTTTGTTGAGATATATAGTTGAGTGTCATCAGCATAACAATGGATCCCGTATTTTCTAATAATATTACCAAGGGGCAACATATATAATGAAAATAATAGAGGACCTAGGACAGATCCTTGTGGTACTCCATACTTTACTGGTGATAATTGAGATGACTCCCCGTTTAAATAAACAAAGTGATAGTGATCGGACAGGTAGGATCTAAACCATCTTAAAGCCTACCCTTGAATACCTGTATAGTTTTGTAATCGATCTATGAGTATGTCATGATCTATAGTGTCGAACGCAGCACTAAGATCAAGTAAAACTAGCAACGAGATGCAGCCTTTGTCTGACGCAAGTAATTTGTAGTTTTTTAACTTTTAAATTTGTATTTTTAATTTTAACAGTTTCGGTGCTATGGCGGGGCCTGAAACCTGACTGAAATTCTTCATAGATATCATTTTTTTAGCAAAAAGGAGCACAGTTGAGCAGACACTACTTTTTCTAATATTTTCGACATAAACGGAAGATTTGAGATGGGCCTGTAATTTGCAACTTCACAAGGATCTAATTTTGGTTTCTTAATAAGAGGCTTAATAACTGCCAGCTTAAATGGTTTTGGGACGTGACCTAAAGATAACGAGGAGTTAATAATATTGAGAAGCGGTTCTTCTGCTACAGGTAACAACTCTTTCAATAATTTAGTGGGTACAGGATCTAATAAACATGTTGTTGGTTTAGATGCAGTGATAAGTTTATTTAGCTCACCCTGTCCTATAGTTGTAAAGCAATGAAGTTTTTCTTTGGGTGCGATGAATGAAGCTGAAGTACTAGACGCTGTAGAATCTACATTTGTTATTGTATTCCAGTCACTGGAACAAAAGTACAAGAGCAGTTTAATGCCGAGAATCAATTTAACGTGAACAGAATAAGACTGAAAACACTTACCTAACCTCCCTTAGTAGCACTGCTGTCCGTTAAACAAGCAGTTGACAGTTTCACACTCAGAACCACTGATCCCAGGTTGTCCACATTGGATCTGCTCATAATCAGTTACAGCACATTTATTAAGGGGCTCTGCCAGCACAACTGGCTTCTGAAGCTAAACTGCTGAGGAAAATGCTGGCCAGTTTGCTGTTGAACTGGCTTCTGAAACCGCTGGTCAGTTTTCTGGAACATCAGAGCTTGAGGGTTCTGAGGCAGATTACTCCACTGTGGAACAGCATGACAGAAAGTACAAACTGCTAAAATCTGGACTGAGGCTGGGGTCAATGCATCAAGAGCCACCACACAGACGTGTTAAGGAATTTGGCTACACTTGTCATCAGAGGCGTCTTACCTGGGCTAAGGAGAAGAAGAACTGGACTGTTGCCCAGTGGTCCAAAGTCCTCTTTTCAGATGAAAGTAAATTTTGTATTTCATTTGGAAATCAACGTCCCAGAGTCTGGAGAAAGAGTGGAGAGGCACATAATCCATGTTGCTTGAAGTCCAGTGTTAAGTTTCCACAGTCAGTGATGATTTGGGCTGCCATGTCATCTGCTGGTGTTGGTCCACTGTGTTTTCTAAAGTCCACAGTCAAACACAGCCATCAATCAGGAAATTGTAGAGCACTTCATGCTTCCATCTGCTGACAAGCTTTATGGAGATGCTGATTTCATTTTCCAGCAGGGCTTTACACCTGCCCACACTGCCAAAGGTACCAAAAGCTGATTCAATGAGCATGGTGTCACTGTGCTTGATTTCCAAGCAAACTCGCCTGACCTGAACCCCATAGACAATCTGTGGGATATTCTCAAGAGGAAGATGAGAGGCACCAGACCCAACAATGCAGATGACCTGAAGGCCGCTATCAAAGCAACCTGGGCTTCCATTACACCTGAGCAGTGCCACAGGCTGATTGCCTCCATACCACTCCGCATTGATGCAGTAATTCATGCAAAAGAAGGCTCAACCAAGTATTAAGTACATAGAAATGAACATACTTTTCAGAAGCCTGACATTTCTGTTTAAAATATAATTTTTTAATTGATCTTATGTAATATTCTAATTTTCTGAGACACTGAATTTTGGGTTTCCATGTCTGTGTAAGCCATAATAATCAAAATTTAAATAAATAAAGGCTTAACATATTTTGTTTTATGTGTAATGAATCTATATAATATATGGGTTTCACTTTCTGAAATGAGTGACATTGGTTGAATAGAATTGACACTTTAACAGTGGGGAATGAAACTAGGGGAATTAAATAAATCAAATAAAATCACTTTTATTGTCACATCACCACAGCACATGTGCTTTGGTGAGTGAAATTTTTGAGAGCGTGCTCCAGACAGTGCAGGAAAAAATGTACATATAGACAGTACATACTTACAGACTTATACAGAAGACAATGTGCAGAATACACATGCATATACTCAGTACACACAGTGTACTTTTTAAGACATACTTACAATTATCAATACATGTTATGCACCGTGTGTACACATTTTACATGATGTACACATATATACACACAATAGTATGCGAAAAAAGGTGCAACAGATTTTACATAGGCCGGATACAGGGCTGGACTGGTAATCTGGCATTTCCCGGTGGGCCGACGCACTATCGGGCCGGTACATGTTCTTCTTGAATATATATATATAGTTCGAAGTGCTGGTGGGCCGCCTGGACCAAAAAAATGGCAGGGCCGATTTTTTGTCCCAGTCCAGCCCTGGCCGGATACGCAATGTCATGGATGTGCATTGGATGGTATCCAGTGGAAGCAGATAGGTTGTTGCATTTGTGCAGTGTGTGTGTGTGTGTAGTCCAGTTGAACTGTGTTAGAGTTCAAGTTAAAGTGCAGTGCATGGCATATTGTAAAGTGGGAGTGTGCTGTAGGGTGTATTAGTTTTTGCTGTTCATTAGCCTGATAGCCTGAGGGAAAAAGCTATCCCTCAATCGACTAGTGCGGGATCGGCAGAATAACACCAGGAAGAAGTTGGCTTTGTTAAAGTCCCCCGTAACAACAAACACCGCATCTAGGTGTGCGGTTTCCTGCTCACTTATATTCCCATACAGTTCCTTGAGTGCCTGGTCTGTGTTGGCTTGAGGGGGAATGTAAACAGCTGTGATTATGATCGCTGTAAATTCCCTTGGTAGCCAGAATGGTCGACACAGAAGCATATGAAATTCCAGATCAGGGGAGCAGAAGGATTTAATAGAGTGTAGGTTCCTTTTATCACACCACGAGTTGTTGATATAGAAACAAACGCCCCCACCTCTGCTTTTCCCTATGAGCTCTTTCGTTCTGTCCGAGTGATGCACGGAGTCTGGAACCATTGCAGAATTCCAGGTTTCTGTGAGGCAAATAACGCAGCAGTCCCTTGTTTCTCTTTGGTATGAGATGCGCGCCTGCAGTTCATAGAGTTGTCCAGTGACTGAATGTTAGCCAGCAAAATGGTTGGAAGAGGAGGTCGGAAGGCACAGCATCTCAGTCTGACGAGGACGTCAGCTCTATTCCCGCTTTTTCGGCTACGTTTCTTTCGTCGCGGTCGTATGGGCCGTGCGGCCCAGACAAAGGGCTCTGATGCGGTGTCTGTGAACAAACCACCGGCATTCAAGAACTCAAAGTCCTTGCATTATACAATTAAAATAACTTGACTTTGCTTTCAAAAGCACTCATCAGGCAGTATTACTTTTCCAAATAATGTTGAAGTTACAGTTATTAACGGAGGACCTCTACCACATATGGTTTCAGATGTGATTGGGAAAATATCTAAATATGGCTTAACAACAATCATACCATCACAGTCAGTTAGGAAAAAACTTGAGTGAAATACATCAATTATATTTAAATGAAAATCTGTTAAAATGTAAACAAGAAAATAATTAATTCTACAGGTAAATTCTTCAACTGAAACTCTAAACTTTCTAAAACCAGTTTGGGAATCCTTGAATTAAATGTTACTACTATATTGTAAATATTTTACACAATTATAACAAAATTCACATAGCGTATGGCAGTGGTTCCCAATCTCAGTGAAGAGCTACGCCATTTAGGGCTTTATAAGTAATTAACAAGATTTTAAAATCTATACAATGTTTAATAGAGAGCCAGTGCAGTGTTGACAGAAACAGGCTAATGTGGTCATACTTCCTGGTTCTACTAAGGACTCAAGCTGCTGCATTTTGAACCATCTGTAGTTTGTTTATTAAGCATGCAGGATATCCACCCAATAAAACATTAGAATAATCTAACCTTGAGGTCATAAATGCATTAATAAATATTTCTGCATTTGACATTGAGAGCATATGTCTCAGTTTAGATATATTTTTAAGATGAAAGTAATGCAGTTTTACAAATACTAGAAACGTGGCTGTCAAAGGAGAGATTTGTCACGGTCCTGCTGGTGTGCCCAGGCTGGCCACCAGATGTCTCTGTGTGTTGAGCACATGGCTTGTTGTTTGTTTGGTGCCATGTGCTCCCATGTCGATTGTCTGTCCCCTCCCATCTTGTTACTTAATCATTGTTTCAGTGGCTCCAGCTGTGTCTCCCTCGTTACCCTCGTTTGTCTCCCTATATAGTCTCCTTGTGTCTGCAGTCCTGGGCTGATCCGTTGTCTTTCGTGTGTCTAATGTCATGTGAGTTTCATGTTTGACTGTGCTCCAGTCGTCTGCCTGCCTGCTTGTTTTTCCCCTTCGGGGTGGTTTTTGTTCTTCTTTGTTTTATTTTATTATTAAAAATAAAATTTTCCTCTGCATTTGAGTCCTCGACCTCATCTTTCGTGACAGAACGGATCAGCCACGATGAGGACTCAGCAGAGGGGGCAACCGGCAACCATGGGTCCAGGGCATAGGATTCTCGACGTCCACCAGGGAGACCGGACCATTGAAAACTACGCCAGGGACTTCGTGGGAGTGGCTCGCCAGTCGGCTACGGAGAAGGCCTGCCTCATGGTGTTTTTTTGGGGAGGCCTGGCCGAGCCCTTCAAGTCCCGGATGCCTTATTGGCACCCCGAGGATTCACTGGAGGGGTATATCAATCTAGCTCTAAGTTTAAGCAGCTCAACCTTCAAGATAGAGTCCGCCCTAGAGCCCGCTCCGTTCCGGGAGCCGACAGAGTCCGCCCCAGAGCCCGCTCCGTTCCGGGAGCCGACAGAGTCCGCCCCAGAGCCCGCTCCGTTCCGGGAGCCGACAGAGTCCGCCCCAGAGCCCGCTCCGTTCCGGGAGCCGACAGAGTCCGCCCCAGAGCCCGCTCCGTTCCGGGAGCCGACAGAGTCCGCCCCAGAGCCCGCTCCGTTCCGGGAGCCGACAGAGTCTCGGAGTATTACAGTTATTAATGGGGGACTTCTGCCACATGGTTTCAGATGGGATTGGGAAAATATCTAAGTGTTTCTAAGTATTACTTTGGGGGGGGGGGTAGGTCTGATAATTAACACCTCTGTTTTTCAAAAATTTGCTGTAAGAAATTACCCGTCATCCACGTTTTTATATCGACTATGCATTCCATAAATTTCTCAATTTGGTGTTTCACCGGGCCCTGAAGAAATATAGAGCTGAATATCATCAGTATAACACTGAAAGCTAGCCCCGTGTTTCCTGATGATATTTCCCAAGGCTAACATGTAAAGTGTGAAAAATGGCCCTTGTACTAAGCCTTGAGGTAATCCATACTGCACTTGTGATCGATATGATACCTCTTCATTCACTGCTACGAATTGATGGCGGTCAGATAAGTATGATTTGAAACATGCTAATGCACTTCCACTAATGCCAACAAAGTTTTATAGTCTATTCAAAATAATGTTGTGATCGATATTGTCGAACGCAGCACTAATAGATCTTTATATCCAAGATCCAGGAGCACTAATAGAGAGATACAACCACGATCAGATGATAAGAACAGGTCATTTGTCACTCTAATGAGAGCAGTCTCAGTACTATGAGATGATCTAAATCCTGACTGTAAATACTCACAGATATAATTTTTCTCTAAGAAGGAATATAATTGTGAGGATACTACCTTTTCTAGTATCTTTGACAGAAAAGGAAGATTCGAGATCGGTCTGTAGTTAACTAGATCTTTGGGGTCAAGTAGTTTTTTTTTTCTAATGAGAGCCTTAATAACAGCCAATTTAAGGTTTTGGGGACATATCCTAATGACAATGAAGAATTAATAATAGCCAAAAGAGGATCTATGACTTCTGGAAGCACCTCTTTTAGTAGTTTAGATGGAATAGGGTCTAACATACATGTCTTTGGTTTAGCTGATTTAACAAGTTTATACAATGCTTCCTCTCCTATAGCAGAGAATGAGTGGAATTGTTCCTCAGGGGATCTACAGTGCACTATTTGATGTCATACTGTAGCTGACGGCTGCATGGTTACAATTTGATCTCTAAAAGTATCGATTTTGGAAGTAAAATAGTTCATAAAGTCATTACTGCCGTGCTGTTGGGAAATGTCAACATTTGTTGATGCTTTTTTTTTTGCCACTTTATTGAAGAAATACCTGGGGTTACCTAGTGACGAAAAGTAAACAGATCTAGCAGTTGTCAGTTTTTCAGTAGGATAGAGTACTTTCCTGCCAAGCAATACAAAATACCTCTAGTTTTGTTTTCCTCCAGCTGCGCTCAATTTTTCGGGCTACTCTCTATAGGGCATGAGTGCGCTCATTACACAACTGTGTTGGACTCTTAAGCGTAAAGGAGCAACCATACCTAAAGTGCTAGAAAAGAGAGAGTCCATAGTTTCTGTTACATCATCAAGTTTTTCTGCGCTGTTGGATATGCTGAGGAATTTAAATAAATCAGGAAGATTCATTACAAAGCAGTCTTTTGTGGTAGAAGTGATGGTTGTACGATACTTGTAACAAGGAGTTGAATTTACAGCTTTAGCTATATGGAGTTTACACAAGACTATTTAATAATCTGATATATCATCGCTTTGCTGCAGAATTTGATAGTATTAAATCTAGAGTATGATTTCGACAATGAGTAGGTCCTGACACGTGTCTAATCCCGATAAAGTTCAGAATGTCAAGAATGCTGATCCTAATGCATCTTTTTCATTATCAACGTGGATATTAAAATCACCCAAAATAAAGACTTTATCTGCAGCCAGCACTAACTCTGATAGAAAATCACCAAATTCTTTAATAAAGTCTGTATGGTGGCCTGTATACAGTAGCCAGTACAAACATCACGGAGGATTTATCATTAATACTTTTTTCTCTAAAGCGTTTACTTCATTACTTCTCACTCCAAAAACTCTCCGCAGATTTCATCCTAAAAGTATACAAACACACAAAATCTAGATTACGTATCTAGATACGTACAAAAGTT
Source organism: Gymnocypris eckloni scoliostomus (assembly GCA_027564155.1). Lineage (NCBI taxonomy): Eukaryota > Metazoa > Chordata > Actinopteri > Cypriniformes > Cyprinidae > Gymnocypris > Gymnocypris eckloni. The sequence continues at coordinate 9,486,481 of CM050426.1, forward strand.
TTCAGATTTATTAAAGCATGCATATGCCAGACCATGCGCAAAAATCCCTTTATAAATCCCAGCCGGTTGAAGATTGTGAGTATATGCATCTCCACCCCAACTCCTCCCAGAAATCACCATGTATGGAGCTTACAACGCCTCGTTTTACAATGCATAACCTCATCTGCATATCATTTCCATGCATATTTCCATCCACATAACTCCGTGTTTAACACCGTTAAAGGTACAAGACGTTAAGGAAATATGAGATACGGACTAAATGCTATTTGCGCCACATTAATTTTTATTGCCCAGAATGTTTTAGAATATATAAAAAATATCCATGAAAACAAAACTGTTTAGTTATGAGAAAAATAGCCTATTTTAGAATAAGCTTGACCTCATTCTTTCCACTGACCAAATAGTATTTCAATATTTTTTTTTCTGTGTCTTTATTACATTGACATGTCCGAAAAAAAATAGTGTGAGATGTTGTGAAAGGTGTTTGATCAGCTCCGGTCTTTGTGATATTTGTGATTGGTCAGGAGGATCTCTGGAGTGGCAGCTCTCACACGCTCCAGCACAACTGGGTGACTGAAGCCTCATTAGCGCTCAAACACTAGCCTAATGTCCTAATTAGCAGCTGAAGGGAGGGCAGATGGAGCTTCTTCAGTCGCTGCTGGATGGTGTTAGCTGTACACTGGAAGCCTCTTTTCCACTCTTCAGGCTGAGAAAGGCTCACAGACCACTAACCAATCATCTGAAGCCAGTGCAATCAGTGTAGGTCAGCAGCTTCGAGAGTCCATTGTCCACTCTCAATGTCTTCAGGGACAGGAGGAGACTCAGGCCTTAAATAACGGCATTGATCCATGTCACACGAGATGCAATCACTCAACTTTATTGATCAGTCGACACACGTGTGTTTCACTATTACTAGTAATAGCAGTACTATCTGATGCTGTGCGCTGGCCCAGAAATAATTCAGTTTGTGTTGATTTCTGGATTGTTTCAGAACGGTTTATATTCACGTTACCGAAATAATTAAATGTGAGGCTTGTGAATTGTTCAAGATGGCAGATCAAGGGACCTCCTGAGGAAAGGCTGTCAGCGAGGGAAGATGGTTTTATATATTTGACTGATATTGATATGTGCGTGTTTAATGAGACGTGTCCTGTGTGTGGGATACAGTTTGTTTCATCTCAGCACAGCCTTCTCAGAAACGCTCTCTCTGTTTGTATGCAGATGTATTCTAGTTTTTTCAGATCCACTGTATTTTTCATCATTAATTGATTCCCTTTGAACATTATGACACGAGTTATCAGATTATTTCATAACAGAACGGCCCAACACAGCTCTCAATAAATCCAACCGGGTGTCATTGTGGGATAAAAGAAAAAGACAAGCATGGAGCAGTGGGGATGTTAATAATTACTAAACTGTTTATATCGAACGTACCAGTAATTGCTCTGTTTTACCACTGTGGCCATGCCTCGCGCTGCTGATATTGCACAGAAAAAAATACAAATCAATGCAGTAGGCAGATTGAGCGATTTCTAGAATCAGAGCTAAATTAACTGCGAGAATCCAGGTTCATTACATGTTCAAGTTCATGTCATTAAGTGTTTCCAAATACAGAAGCCCATAGAGAATAGTTATTTTTCACTATAGCGAAGAAGATACTGCAATAGAACCTAAATTATACTCTTCTCCCTCGTACATAAAACAGAGAGAGAAACGTCTTCAAAGAGATACTCTACCAAAATCTGATAAATAGCTCAGCAAGCATTTGCTCAAAGCATTTGTTAAAAACAAAGCTGCCAAAACAATGAGATTTATTGTGACGTCACCCTGTGTTGGACATCTGCAACAACACATCAGCATCTACCACAAATGTGCAAAATGTGTGGAAATAATGAATTAAATAGCAAAGGAGTTTTGGAGTAAATATTAAATGTGTTTCTTTTTTTATTGTAATGTTCCTTGAGCTTTTGAGTTTTTGTTAGCACAATGATGTCATATTTGTAGAAATAGCCAACAATACATTTTATGGGCCAATATTATCAATTGTTCTTTAATGACAAAAATCATTAAGATATTAAGATCATGTTCCATGAAGATATTTTGTAAATTCCCTACCGTAAATATATAAAAACTAAATTTTTGATTAGTAATATGCATTGCTAAGAATTTAATTTGGACAACTTTAAAGGTGATTTTCTCAATATTTCGATTTTTTTGCACCCTCAGATTCCAGATTTACAAATATTGTCCAAACCATACATCAATGGAAAGATTATTTATTCAGCTTTCAGATGGTGTATATTTTTCATGACCCTTATGACTGGTTTTGTGCTCCAGGGTCACATATACTGTATGTCAGAATAGTTGTGGTGTTTTGACCTGTCTGATGGTGTGTCTTGACAGAAACGCCACGTACTGTATGAAGGTGTCCATGTCTCTGACGGTGGAGGAGAGCGAGGAGGGACTCTGCTTCAGCAGCCGGATACGGTACCAGAAAAACGCAGAGATCACCAAGAGCAAAATGGTCAGTTGCCCTGACATCGATGACTATCTCGCACCCTACAAGCAGCCTACCATGACCTGGTACAAGGTACAGACTCACCTCTCACACAGCATGATGATGATGCTTTGGTTTCTGTCTCTACTACTAGCCCTAGACCTGAAGAGTTTAGTTCAAACCAGATGAGGTTTCTAGTCCATCTGAAGAGCTCGATTAGCTGGATCAGGGGTGTTTCAATAGGTTTTGAGCTAAATCCCTGCCTTAAACCATTTGGCTTTTGAGAGGAATATTGTTCCAGGATAAACAAGCCTAATTTTATTTTTTTATTTTTTACGCCAGTGAGTTTTAGGATAATGGGTTTGAAGTGAGTGAGTGAGTGAGTGAGTGAGTGTGAGAGCCGTATGAACTTGATAGACATGTGAAGAGTGGTGTGTTTCCTCAGGAGTGCCAGAGGAAACAGTGGAGGAGCTCCATCATCATCAACACCACCAGCCTCTGGATCCCGGAAGTGCAGAAGGACGACGGAGGAAACTACACCTGTGAACTCAAGTACGGCAGCAGGGTTGTGAGACGGACCACAGAGCTAAAAGTCACAGGTACGTGTTCAAACCCGTTCAGATCCGAGAAAGCAGACAGAACCTGCTCCTAATCAATGATAGTGTCTACACTGGGTGTGTTATGTAGCGCTGACAGTAAACAGATGCCCTGCTTGCGCTAAGAAACCATCAATGTGTTTGGAGCGTTTGCCTTGACTCGTCCAGTGTAGACAGACTCAAGCCGTTGAGTTCAATGCATCTTAGACAGAAAATGCAAGAGCAGGTCTGTACACATTTCTGCTAGTTTTACCATCCTTCTAAGACAACATTCAGACTTCTTTGGCTTTATTTGAATTAATTTATGTATTCACATAGCATTTTATCTTACCACTAAGAGTACTCCTTAATAGCAGTATGAGTTTTTAGCTAAGAGTTTTCTCTTAAAACCTATTCACAAAGCTGCAGAGACACACTTGTGCTGAGGAATAGAGACAAGTCTTAAACTCAGAGCGGGGTTTACCTCGTTGCTATGGATCATGCCAGCGTGCTCATTAACTATGCACACAGTGATTGGCTGATAATCTCTGTAAGAGATGTATTCATAGAAATATTGCAGACCGCAGGCGGTATTATGTTGGCATATTCAGATAAAAGTTTACAAATAAAAAATTTCAAATAAAGATTTAATAATGCAAGACAAGTGTCACTAATGATACAAGTATATGTTCAGCTAATTGTCAGCCTCTTACTATTGTGCTTCTCATATGCATATGAACAGCCTTTTAATTAACAGAGTAGAATAATCATGACAGATAGTAAGACATGCAAATGTAAAAGAAAACCAAACTGGACACAAGAACAGCTATTATTTCTTGCCCAGTTGATTAATGAAAACAATGATATAATCAAAGGAGAATTTAGAGTTGGGATAACCTGCAAAACCAAAAAAAGATGCGTGGTAAAACATATCTATGCATAAAAATGTCATGTTCCGAGGCAGATTGCCGGCAACAGCTATTTTAGGATAGTTTGTGGTTTGGTCTTAATGACTTAATGAGTCCTCTTCACTACTCCTAATGTTTTATAGATTTAGGAGCTAGTTTTACGCTAAAACGCTTTGTGAAATACTCTTAGAGCAAAAATGTAGGAGTCCTAAATTTAGGACTGACATGCCCATTATGTTTAAGATTTCTCTTAAATCGGCGCGCTATGAGCTACTTTTAGTCTTAAGATGTTCTGTGAATATGGGTCCTGATGTTGCCAAATAAACTACAGTTGAGTGTTTCTCAGCTCTGACCCTCGAGATCGACTTCCCTGTGGCGTTCAGCTCTAACCCTGATTTGATTTCCCTGGATACTGTAATCTTGATTATTAAAATGATTAGTAGAACTGACATTAAAGTACCAGTTCTGTCTGTAATGTGAGATCAGATGATCTAGCACTGCTCTGTGTCTAAAAGCAGAGCAGCAGTAGCTGGCTGTGGTCAGCAGGTTCTGGAGGGTTGCCAGAAAGTGTTTTCTCTGTCAGCCTCGAGCCTGGAGCCCATGGAGGATGGAGGAGTGGGTTTGTTTGAAAGCGAGCTCTTGTTCAAGCCTCCAGCCCTTCAGGCTCTTCTGTGCACATATCCAGGATAAATCCAGCTCTGTAGAGCAAACAACAAACTGCACAGTTTCACACAACACACAGCGGTGGAATCAGAAGAGAATCTGCTTTCACGATAATGTGACCTTGCCGTGTCTTTCTGGCGCTCCCTAAGGCTACACAACAAACACTCAGCTCATCTCAGGCACTCTCTCATTACTATACATGAATCGTTAGAAACAACAACACTTGCTTATACTGCCCTAATTAGTTCTTGATCATACCGTTGTGCATGACCATGAAAACCTGATGAAAATGAGCATACTGTACATGCATGTAACCAGAGCCAGTGCCTTCAATATTTCATTGTGCAATCACCATCGAACAAGGAGTTAATTATGCATTTATGATTGATTGCAGCAAAGCCAGATATTAGATTTTCACAAACCACTAAACCAGAACACTACAAGTGCTGATCTAAGAACAGCTCACTTGCATAGATGGTTATGCATAATCCTACTGGATGTGACTATAGAGGAAAACTTTCCCCAGTCAAGCAAGAGGAGAAAGTTTGTAAGAGAGAAATAAGAGTGTGTAAATGCACTCAGACACGGGACGTAAACGGTCAGGACTCTTTCCCTGTCGCATGATAATGGGAGCTGTGACAGGAGCTCGTCTACTAACGAGCCTTCGTCATAGAAGAATGATGGGCCGTTTCGAGAGCCTCGTTCCTGCTCGTCTTCTTACAGCAGCAGAACACATTTATCTGTGTCGTTCCGATCCCCCGCACACATCATCCTCATCCTCATCAGCAGCACGTGTGGGCTGACACTGTCACGCACCTTTATTGTTTTGCCCAAGTGCCAAAGGCAGATGATTTGTCTCTCTCAGACGCTGAAGGGGCTCTAAAACTCAAGAATATATCAAGAAATAACAGCGTAATTCAGTTAACCCAGCAGATTTGCACTGAAGAGGAGAATTCTGTGAAAGTAGAATCTTTACACACTGCTGATCTCAAATAGCACACAGCTCTCAAGCTCTTAAAACGACATTTCATCGTCATCATCATCAAGTAAAGTCGGCTAACTTAAATAGCTAGGAGAGTTTATTAAATTCACTCCATTAATTAAACTGTAACACTTTATGGTAAGGTTTCGTTTTTAATACAATAGCTAACACGAAATAATACAATAAACAGATAGAATAGAGAAAGCTAGTGTTAGAGGGCTTTTTTTCCCTTTTTTTATTTTTGTGAATTTGTTAATTCACATACACAAAATTATACATAGTATAACCAGCAGTGAAATGTTCTCTGCATTTAACCCATCCAAGTGCACACACACAGTAGTGAACACACACACACACACACACACACACACACGGAGCAGTGTGCAGCCGACGCTGCGGCGCCCGGGGAGCAGTTGGGGGTTCGGTGCCTTGCTCAAGGGTCTCACCTCAGTCGTGGACAATTCCTGCCGGAGCGGAGATTCAAACCCACAACCTCGGGTTACAAGTCCAACGCTCTATCCATTAGAGCCACGACTGCCCTGTGTAATTGTATAATAAATGAAAAGATTATAAATAGATAGAATACAAAAAGATTAGAGAAGCTAGAGTTTAAAAAAAAAGAAAACAAGCAGTACATGAATAGTGTGCAAGTCTAAAAGGGCCATTTTTTTGAAGATTAGAATTAGAATAGAGAGTGTTAGAGTTAGAGGGTCAAATGAAGATGGAAAAGATGTGTTTTTAGACGATTCTTGAAGATGGTGAAGGACTCAGCTGCTGGGATTGAGTTGGGCAGGAATGAACAGCTAATGTAAAAGTCTGTGAACGTGATGTTGTGTCTCTTTGGGATGAACAATAAAGTGTCGTTCACTTGCAGAACGCAAGCTTCTAGAGACACATAAGTCTGAAGTAGTGAATTTAGGCAAAGGGGTGCAGATTCAAATATAATATGGAAATTTAAATGTAGCACTGCACTGGATATTTCAGTGACAGGAGCAGACAGGAGCAGGGTTTTAGTTTGATGCTAAGAGTCTTCATGAAGCGTCCTGATGAACAAACAGAGGATCCAGCATGAGCAGGTCCATCTCTAAGAGACTGAAGTGCAGATGCTAGGACATCAGTAAACTCAGCCCGGAGCTCCAGCGGATGAGCTGCATTATCATGATAAACATGGATCTTAGGAGTGAGATATACTCTGGATGAGTGTGGAATACTGTCATTATATTGCTGGATCATCCCCAGCATCACTGGAGCAACAGTGAGCAGATCTTTAAATAGAGCAGCGGTCGTGAAGTGACCGATAGCATCTCGAGAGACGTTCTCAGTGCTACAAACACTGGTTAACGTGCAGAGCTACTATAGAGGAGCTTTTAGGCTGATTCCATTAAATTATCCACCTTTTTCTTCAACGTAGAAGCAAGCCAATGAGCAAGACTTCTGGTTCATTAGCCTCTATAGGAAAACAGAACTGGGTTTTTGAATTTTTATCTCAAACCATGTAATGTTTTTACTGGTTATGATGGGACTTGTATTGGTTTTAATGGAAACTGTAATGGTCCCTGTGGGTTTCTACTGATAATTGGTCACCTTCTATTGGTGGCTTGTTAAAACCACTATAACATGATGGAATATATCACAAAATGCACTACAGAAAACCATTGTTTAATGGTTTTATTGGTTAAAAGTGGATGGTTTGAAATGGTATTTGCAGTGAAAACCAATTTCACGAAAGGAATTTTACCCAAACATTAAGTTTATGTAAGCATTTACTTACATTTGTGAGTTTTTATTTTATTTTTTATTCCTGCTGTTGTTGACATGTATAACTTCATCAGCCTTTGCAAAGCAGCATCGGTCTGTATTCATTTAAAATGGTCTCGATTGATTAAAAATTGTCTCGAAATTACAAAGTAAGCATTTTGCATGTCAGGGCACACATGAGTTTAGGGTAACAAAACCAGCTGTTGAATTTTACAAAAATAAATAAATGAAATCAATTCTCTGATCTCTGTATTATAGATCAGTGGTTTACACCAAGGCAATACAACAGAACACTATAACCTCAGACTTTTGTTAAATCGTTTTCATTAATATGCATTATGTTTGTAGTTGGAAGAGATTTACTTCAGTAGCTCGATCTGTTCGTCTGGATGTTTGCGTCGTTCCACCCCGTCCCTCCTCCTCTTCTGTATTCATGGAGAGACAAAGCAGAAGAAACTGATTTATTCTTTTATTTCAAAGCAGAACATTGTCAATGCATCCTAATCTATCTGAAACAATCTGTCCTGTTTAGTATGCAAGAACTTGATTATAGTCAATGCATTACAAATCAGAGTCCCATAAATATAATAGTAGTTGAAGATGGGGAAAGATACAAGTCTTAATTTAACGTAGCAGATGTTTCTCTGCATTGAAGGCTATGGGTTTGATGTGTTAATTCGTCTCTCAGATATATTCTGTCGGTCAGTACGATGCATTTTGCAAGGGCTTCCACACACAGATACAGATTGCTGAACACAAGTGTGTGTCGAGCTCATGTGAAGTGTGCTAACAGACAGAGAGTCAATACACATTAGAGCTCTAATGCTCAGATCTGTCAAAACCATTTACAGCTGATTTATGATTAACCACTAAAGGAGCCAGTGTGTGTTCAGTAAATGAGCACAGATGAGTGAAGCACACACACCTGGATAACACATGGTTAGGTGAATTCTGACCGATAAATGAACCGGTTTTCCATTGATAAAACAGCATTCAATAAACATCAGTTGATTCATTTTTCACTTCCACAAACTCAGCATTTAGTAGTGTTTTACTCTAATTACTGTATAATAATGTATTTACATGAAATATCCTGCTTGATGTGGTACAGTTTTTCACTGTTTATAATAACAGAACTTATCATAACCAACAGGTTTTTACCTTATGCATGTTACCGTTAAAATACTATACAAATAAATTCACTGTAGCTATGACAAGGATTTTTTAAAAGTTGACAAAGGCTGAATTTACACTGCAGGTCTTGATGACCAATTCCGAATTTTTTTTAGGGCGACGTGCTGACATTTATTTTAAAAGTGACCTGTATCCGATGTGAAATAAGCCAAAAATAGCATATATGACATCACACATCAATTTGAATAGTACATAGTTTAATTTATTGACAGGGAATTCATACATAAACGTTTTTAATGCAATAGTTGCATCTATACATCAAAATAATTATATAACCTATAGAACAAATTCTTCAGGACAGTGATGATCTGCAGCTCCGCTGAAAGCTTAAGTGGAATAATACTCAGCGGGTAGATATTGTCAAGCATGTCACATCGTCTGTGCTTTTAGTAATTAAATCCAAATGCATCAGTGCATTTGGGTTTATCAGTGCACAGTAAAATCGTCAGTGTCAATTTAACACTTAAAGTGTTATTTTTAACACTACTTAAGATCATATATGGTCCCAATCTGTACAGAGTTAAAGTTACACTGTTCATAGTGTTGAATTTACGGTGTTAAAATGGCACCTTATAGTGCTGAAAAATGACACTGTGTATGTATATTTTTACACTTAGTATTGTTATCAAAGTTTTACACTGGGGTCATTTAACACCTTAAAAGTTTTACACTGGGGTCATTTAACACCTTAAAAGTTTTACACTAGGGGTCATTTAACACCTTTGGTGTTGTTGTTATTCCTAAGGATCTATAAGTGTTATCGAGAATGTATTCCTTTCAGTACAAAATGTATTTTTACATTGTTCTGTGGTGTCAATGTACATTATCAAATCTAAAATCAAGAGTCTTCAGACAGATATAATCATTTATAACAATTCATTTTTATTTAAAAACTGGGCAAAGTGGCTACTTTAAAACAACAGTCAACAGTTCATTAACATTCACAAGGGGTTGCACAGAAATATAAAATGTATAAGACCAACTCATTAACTTCACAGAGACATGAACAAGTGACAGCTACATTTGAATAAGATTACAGTAGGGTACAATAAAACAAAATAAATGATCAGACCCATAGGACTGCACATCAAACGGTTTGTAATAAGTGAGTTCATTGACAGTAAACACTTTCAGAGAAGTACTGAGTCTGTAATCAATTCTGTAGGCAAATCAAGGTCTACCTGACCACAAACAATTAAGGTAGAACGATATTCAGTTCCATTATTATAGGCCCAATATTTCGTATACACCGAGGGTAGTGACACATTAGATGATGTTTAGGAAGCAGGTTCTTTCCTGGAAATAAGCACTTGAACAGCCTGTGATGCTCCGTAATTAAGTGCTTCAAATAAACAGTAAGTCCTTCAGTTAAAATGGAAGAAAATACAATGTTCACTATTTGTAGTAAAAGTAGAAGTAATTGCCAGTATTTATCTTCTTGGGGCACAATGTCACCAAATATTAGTGGAAAATTTCGGAGTAGACACCGACACTGGATTGCATTTATGCCCAAATCATTGCTTGTGGTTTCAATGGAAGGAACGTCTGACAATCGTGTTTAAATTAGATTAACCCCTTACCCCACCCCGATTTTCAACATGGACACAACAATTACATACCCAAAATAAAAGGTCTTTCTGACTAGATACCTAATCAACATATGTTCATAATCAGCAACAAGAATCAGAATTACTCAGACTGTTACGATAATAGAGATATATAAGCTCAAACATAAAAACAAAAATAAAAATATTAAGGATATATATATATTTAAATGTATTAAAAATCTGTCTGGAAGCATTTACCACAGCAACATAATGAAGCAAAAGCTGAATAAGCTGTTTATTGCTCTCTCGGTTTAATGCAGAAGTGTGACGCCAGTCTGATAAACATTTCACTAAAGTGCTGGAAACATTTAAACCCACGTTTTATATGAATATCATTTGTATATTGATACATTTTAGAGGAATCTATACAGAATTAGTAGCTTATGAGAATTTATATATTATATTAATACTTATTGTATACTTATTATATATGACCCTGGAGTACAAAAGCATTCATACACAGCACAGGTATATTTGTAGCAATAGCCAAAAATACATTGTATTGGTCAAAATTATACATTTTTCTTTTATGCCAAAAATCATTAGATATTAAATGTTCCATAAATATATTTTGTACATTTCCCACAGTAAATATATCAAAACTTAATTTTGATTAGTAATATGCATTGCTTTGAACTTCATGTGAACAACTTTAAAGATGATTTTCTCAATATTCAGATGTTTTTGCACCCTCAGATTCCAGGTTTTCAAATATTGTCCAAACCATACATCAATGGAAATATTATTTATTCAGCTTTCATATGATGCATAAATCTCAATTTCACAAAATTGACCTTTATGACTGGTTTTGTGCTCCAGGATCACACATATTATATATCATACATCTGATATATTATGTGATGGCCCCCTTTACTCTACATTATGTGTGCTTGTATGGTTTTGTTCAGTAAAATCTCCTCTAGAATGAGAATATGAGCATGCTAGCTCTGCTAGCAGTTCTTCTAAGCTGACAGATTCCCTGATGAAGCCCGCTGAGGCTCTTTTATCAGCTCTGATGGTCTCCAGATAAAAGCCAAAGATTTATTCTCACTCAATAATGAGCAGGATAATTAATTTTTGCCGACATCCATCACATTCTCAACAAGGCCACTGTCATGGAAATTGCTCATCAGCCGGGTTGGCGGTAGACGGAGGAATATGAAGTGACGAGGAGCGTAATGAAGCATGGGATTATTCAGACACACTTTATTAGAAAAGCTAATAGTTTCTCTGTTTTAATTCGGCATGTAATAAATGGAACAGAAAGCATTCGCAGAGGTGACTGACTTACTGAAAGTGTAAATACATCAGAGCCAGGCATTATTTAAAATGAGGAAAACCGAATGAAAGCATTGTATGATGTTTAAGTCACTTTTATAGCTGTTTTTTTAATCTAATAGACTGGTTCACATATGACAGCAAAGCATTTTTATTATGTCACGTGCTTCATGTGGTGACATCTGAAACGAATTGATCTTATTCAAGTCCAAATTATTATTTACATCATTTATTTAACCAATTAATATATATCATATATTATATCGATATCAACAAAACTAGAGATCAGGTAGAAACAGCTCCTTAAGGTCATAATTACTGAAACCATTTTTAAACAGCCTTTAATGATCCAAATATATGATCTTGTTTGTGTTTGTTTTGTTTTGATTGTGGGGTGAAGTATGAATTCAGATCTCTGTAATCACAGATGAACTCTTCAGCATGCAGGGAATAGAGTGAATTGTGAAGGCTGTGATTGTCTTTCATTGACGGCGTGTGTTGTGTCTAATGTGACACTTCTGCAGACTTAATTAGATCGTCTCTAGGGAACAACTGTGTGTGCAAATAATGGCTTTGTGAAGTTCTGATTAACATCTCAGCTCATGAGTCTCATTAACACACACACACACACACACACACACACACACAGAGAGAGAGAGAGAGTGAGTGTGTGTGTGTGTGTGTGTGTGTGTGTGTGTGTGTGTGTGTGTGTGTGTGTGTACTTAACCATATTTTGGGGACAAATTTGTACCCAAAAGTGAGGTAAACCTGACAAATTCTCCAAAAACCTCCATTTGGGGACGTCCTCATTTGTAAAACAGGTTTAAAAATAAACTAAACAAAGTTTTTAGAAATTGTAAAATGTAAAAAGTCTCCTGTGATGGTTAGGTTTAGGATAGGGGCAGTGTAAGGATAGAATATACAGTTTGTACAGTATAAAACCATTATGCCTATGGAGAGTCCCCATTTAGATAGCTAAGTAAACATGCGTGTGTGTGTGTGTGTGTGAGTGTGTGTGTGTGTGCGTGCGTGTGCATGTGTGTGCATGCGTGTGTGAGTGTGTGTGAGTGTGTGGGTGTGTGTGCATGTGCATGTGTGTGCATGCATGTGTGAGTGTGTGTGTGTGTGTGTGTGTGTGCGTGCGTGTGCGTGAGTGTGCATGCGTGTGTGTGTCTCATTTATATTTGCTAGTCTTAATTTCGGTTTGCAAAAAGCACATTTGCTTTTTCTTAACACTTTAATTTTCCTTTGCAAAACTTGATTTTCTTTTGCAATACTTCAACTCTTTTGCACATATATGCACCCCTGATTTGATTCCACAGACGTAAGTCAATAAATTAATACATGAGTAAATAGAATATTGTCAGAAGATCACTCTTTCTTTAAATCCGTCACTGCAGTAGATCTACCACACACAGCTTCTTTAGATGTTCAGGTGCTTTTGTTCTGAAAGTCAGTTAACTAAAACATATTTTTCCAGCTGGCTACAATTCACAAACCGTCAACAAACACAAAGGAGGTCGGACAGATCAACACCTCCAAAGAAATGAACTGTGAGTAAAAGTGAAAACTCTCTGCCAGTGAAAACTCAATTAGTGCACTTAATCGGAGCCAGTTGAGACACATCCAAAGATCATTTATCTGTGACTTTGCATTTACTTTTCACCTTTCACATCAGTGGTGGCATGAACTGCACTATCATAAAGAAATACAGCAATAAGCCTCTCGGGGTCATGCTGTACTCGGATTTCACCAGGATTATGGGAAGTTTTTTGGCACAATAAGAAGCTGGCATCCGGTCAGATCTGAGAGCTGGAACTATCCTCTTCAAAAACACTTTTTGGCAGTTCCAGAGCATCTCCATCTGCTTCCCATCTAACTCAGTCAGATTACAATCAGCCAAATACTCACATTCTTTGTGCTATTTACACTAATTAGGCCTGTGCATTGTTTCTGTGAGAATATCTCATGAAAGAAATCAATCTGAAAAACTAAAATATGCATTTTGATAATTGGGGATGTCTTGTCTCTGTACAAACAGCGTAAAATACCCAGTGTTGCAGTTTACATTATATGGCAAATAACACTGCACTGTGCTGTCTGTGCATCTGAGTGATTTTATCAGCATTCATTTTTAACACAATATCACTGTAGTACCAAAACAACAGTAAGTGTTGAATTGAGTTGTTTTCAATCTGCTAAAAGCAACCCAGGCTCACTGAAAATACGTGGTTATGTTTTATTATGTTGGTACCGGCACATATTATTGTGTTTGTATTACATTGCTTAAGGTATTACAGATTGCCGCGGTTCAGAATTCAGATGTCCAGTGAGTGTCACTAAAGGCTTAATGCTCTATCGTTTTGCTAAATAACAACCACCCTACACCAAACGCACCTGATAGTGTTAATGAATACAAAAGTCATATAGATGTGCATTCACTGATGTAACTGTGCTGCTTCTTCTACGAGCGTTTGAGATCGAACCATGGTTTCAGAGAATACGTACCGGAGCGCTTCACCACACAAGTGCATGCCATATCATGTGTGTGTGTGTGTGTGTGTGTGTGTGTGTGTGTGCGTGTGTGTGTGTGAAAGAGAGAGAGTGTGTGTGTGTGTGTGTGTGTGTGTGTGTGTGTGTGTGCTGTGTGTGTGTGTGAGAGAGAGAGAGCGTGTGTGTGTGAGAGAGAGTGAGTGTGTGTGTGTGTGTGTGTGAGAGAGTGTGTGTGTGTGTGTGTGTGTGTGTGTGTGTGTGTGTGTGTGTGTGTGCGTGTGTGTGTGTGTGTGTGTGTGTGTGTGTGTGTGTGTGTGTGTGTGTGTGTGTGTGAGAGAGAGAGCGTGTGTGTGAGAGAGTGAGTGTGTGTGTGTGTGTGTGTGTGTGTGTGTGTGTGTGTGTGTGAACATCACGACATTGGATACGCTCGTAAACAGAAGCACATGACAAGCACTTTCCACTAATGCATGGTGATTCCCTTTCATTTGACTACATTGTAATTGCTCCATGAACAGATGAGTAAACTGCTGTGATTATTACTCACTCAACAG
>CM050426.1:9505986-9663486 GCA_027564155.1 Gymnocypris eckloni scoliostomus
GTAACTTTTCCTTGGATATACAATACACCGGCGGGATCGCAAGGGAGGTGGGGGAGGAGGAGTTGCCTTGTATGTTTGTAACACCATCAAACAAATTCGACTGACTCATCTAGAAGAGGAAGAGCATGAAGCTTTGTGGGTCTGGTTACGACCCAGTCGTCTTCCTCGGGGGTTAAGTTGTATTATTGCTGCTGTGCTATATTTTCCACCATGCTCCTCTGCAACAGCCCAACCTGATTTACTAATCTCACAGTATTTGGATAGTTGTTTCAGATATATTGAATGTAACTACCAGCAGGCTGCAATTGTCATACTTGGTGACACAAATAAGTACAAGTCTGAAACCATCTGCAGCAGACATGGTTTGAAACAAATCGTGGCTGGAGCAACAAGAAAGGCTAGTCAACTAGACTCTATATTTACCAATATTTCCTCCATGTATCAGACACCAGAGCATTTGCCTCCTGTTGGCTCTTCTGATCATCAGACTATCTTGCTAAATGCAGGAAACTGGCCCACCAAGCCTATTAAACATATTTTTTGCAGAAAACGTACCCCTGAGACAATCAGGGAACTGGGCCTCCTTATAAACACTACTGATTTTTTTAACATTCATGAATCTATGGATCCTGAGGCTAAGTGTGGTGCCTTTACTTCCACTATCATATCTATCTTGGATAAAACAGTTCCATTAAAGAAAGTCTCTATCACATACACAGATAAGCCTTGGATGACTGTTCAAATTAAAGACCTGATAAAAGATAGACAGTGTGCTTTTTGTTCTGGCAACAAAACCTCTTATAGGAAGTTAAAATCAATCATTGCCAAAAAAAATCAAGAATGCAAAGAAACAATATTACCAGCATGAGGTGGAGGAACTGCGATGCTCCAAGTCAAAACAATGGTTTAAGTCAGTGAAGAATATAATGGGGATGGAAGGAGATAAGAGTGACATGGTATCTCAGGATCAAAACATCATGCAACGTGAGTGTGACACTCTGGCTAGGCACTTTGCTTCTGTGTGGAATTATGCGAGCCACATTTCTTTGTCTGAGGAAGAATTTACCTGCAAGTTGTCAAATTTTAGTGTACCTCCTCTGAGTATTGGACAAGTTAAGACTAGACTCCGTAAAGTGAATGCAGCCAAGGCTGCTGGTCCCGACTGCGTTCCTCCTTGGGTGCTAAAGACTTTTCATGAAGAGTTGGCACCAGTGTTATGTGACATCTTCAATACATGCATTCAGCATAAAATTTTTCCAAAGCAATGGAAGGAGGCTATAGTCAAAGCTGTTCCTAAAAAAGCAAAGCCTAGTTTTCCCGCAGATTATCGCCAGATCTCACTACTCCTCAGAGATGCCATTCTGGAGGATACAGTTACTAAGATCGAACCATCACAACACGGCTTTATGAAGAACAGATCAACTGATACTGCCTTGATTCAAATTCTGCAGCACTGGCATGAAGCACTTAACAGCTCCCCCAAAATGGATATACATGCTGTTTTTGTTGACTTCACTCAAGCTTTTGACACAATTAAACATTGTCAACTGCTATATTCCTTAGCTGACTTGCATGTCAGGTGACCCCTTTGGCTTATTGTAAGGAGCTATCTGAGTAACCGAGAGCAGAGGGTGAAGTGGGGCTCCAGTGTGTCTAACTCCTTTCCAGTTTCAGCTGGTGTTCCTCAAGGGGGACTTCTATCCCCTCTGCTTTTTGTCATATGCATAAACAGCCTGGACTCATATTTACCTCCTTCGGTAATACCTGTGAAATATGCTGATGATCTAACAATCACAGAGTTTCTAATGGGGTCTTTACCAGGACTCACTCAGAAGGCCTTGGATTCTATAGTGGATGCATGGAGCAAAGACTGTGGACATGGTAATTAGTGCCAGGAGAGAGAACAACATTCCCTCCCCTCCCTCTCCTGTTATTTCGGGACATGCAATTAATAGAGTTTCCACCTTTAAATTGCTTTGAGTTCAAATATCCTCTGACTTGTCATGGGATGCCCACGTTAAGTATATTATTTCGAAGGTGCGCCCCAGAATATACTATCTTTGCGCTGCAAAAAAAGCGGGTCTTCCTTGTGATGTTTTAGTGCAAGTATACTTGACTTTTATATGGCCAGTTCTCGAGTATGCTAGTCCAGTATAGGGTGGTCTACCTAAAGGTCTCTCTGAGGAGTTAGAGAGGATCCAAAAGCAATGCTGTCGGATAATAGGCATTCCTACTTCAACTCTCCCAGCATTGAGTGAGAGGCATGAGGAAGCCACCATACGTACTCTTACTTAAATACTCAAGGACAGTTCATCACCACTGCATTGTTTCCTGCCTATGGCTCCAACACCTACTTATTCTCTTCGGTGGCACAAGACATTTGTTGTACCCAGGAGTAAAACTAAACGTCATGAACTCTCCTTGATTCCCCGTGCTCTAAAATTGTTGTATAGATAACTTACAGGTCCTTGATTGGGTTGCCTTTTTCTGTGAATCTGTTATTTATATATATATATATATATATATATATATATATATTTTTGTATATCAGCTATCTTTTATTCGTTTTATACTAAGTAATGACTGTCTTGGAGTATGTTTATGTTTGACACATTTCAGGGTTTTGTGCTGCAATATCCTGTCATGTCAAACTTTTAAAACAAATAAAAACCAAAAATAAAACCAAACCAAACAAGATGTGCCCGAATAAAGCGGCTAATGTAATGAGGATAAACCCCCTCTGTAGGCGACGAGGTAACACTATCCATCAGCGTCTGGACTCCTGCAGAGAAAACAACAGCTGATTGATGCTATCTTTGTCTGCTTCACCTACAGCTTCCCGTCTCCACCGCCGCTAAGAAGAAACACTTTTAACGGACACTTTGATTTATCCAGAACCATTTTTCATTAATTTCTGATCATTAATGCAACCTTGCTGATGAGTTTGTTCACATCTAGTGTTCTTTAACCTACAACTGTATGCAGAAAATAAAGTGATTTCTGGGAAACGACACTGGCATTCGTTTTTAATAACGCCATAAATTATATGGGGAGCATGCCATTGAGAATTAATACAAACTTCATTGTGATGACATCTAATTTACATGAGGAGGGGATATAATTAATCTACAGGCAACGGAAGCCAAATCCCAAAGTGACTCGTAGAATCTGACACTGGCTCTGGATTCAGTCTGTTTTCACACTGCATCGTTTGATGTTGCTTCAGAAAGACCTGTGACTGTCTTAAATACAGTCTAGTGTTTAGCTCTGTCACTGCAGCTCAAGGTTAGGCCTAACAATATATGCATGCCATGGTAAAATCACAGTAACACACAGCCTTCCGTGCCACATTACCTCATTTTATATTAGAAGCAAATATTCTCTTGTGTTTCAATGCATGCATAACGCATCAAAAGTGCTCTTCTGTCTCTGGACTGTTCTCTTTATAGAGGTTTCATATATTGTGTAACCATTCTAGCAATATATTTTGAGATACCTAAGCCTGTCTTCAAACCTAAACATAATAATTTTTAACAATAAAAATGTCAATTTATTTGTTACAATATACAATTATATAGATAATCCCCCAAAACACAGCATGTCTCCATCAGTGCATGAGAGCTAATGAACGTCTGATATCACTGACATAAAAAAATCATGCTTGTTTGTGGCGCAATTTTTTATTTTATATTCACAATTACATGAGTTCAATATTTATTGATTCGGTACGGATTCATTCGTCCTCTCCTAACTTGTAAAGTCAAATGCTTACAGGTCTAGGAAAAAATATCTCCACCTTTGGTCTTGACCTTCTCTAGAAAGAAGCCGTTTGCTGTTTTCAGCTCTGAAGTCAAGCTGCATTGGCTGTAATCTAAAATGACAAGCCTTTCAATGACCTTCGACACTACAGGTAGCACTAATGGAGCTATAATTGCGCACCTCTGATGGAAAAGCGGCGTTATTACGTCCCTCCGCCAGCCTTTGGGAAATGATCTGACTTGTGTTTGGTGTTGGACACGCTGAATGCTTTTAGCAGCGTCTGATCCATACTCAACTGTAGGCTTTACAGTGCTTTTTATCATCTTAGCATTTGATGCAGAATTACAGCTTGATCATGTGATTTGTCAGATGGGTCAATGTTATCTTGACTTATTCCACATGTATGTGATCCCGTCACACTCTTTTTCTCCGATCACACTGATTTGAGGCAGTTTTCTGTCTAGTGTTACAGGACTCGAAGAAGCAATTCAGTGACTGAAAGAAGGCCGTAACTAAACGAATCAGAATTTAATCAACTTTCATTGGTTTTGTAGCTTTAATTGTGTTTTCAGCATCAGTGCTACATGCGGTCTGTGAAACTGATCATCACAGTACGATTATGACTAAGTATAAAGTCGTGGTTATGTCTTGTTGAATAGAAATGCACAGAAAATGCCCACACAATCACATGCAGGACTTTGACACAGATGTATGCATGCTCGAGGGTTTCTGTGTCTATATCTTGAGCCGGCCGGCATGTGTCAGGAATCATTATCTCAGGGTTAGATCATGGACAGATCATCCAGTAATGAAATGGAAAGAGTTCATCTGATCTCAGTCTTATCACTGCATATCAAATCCAGTCCATCTGCATGAGGACTATTCTCCCGCGAAGCTGAGAGATCAAATGTTGTGTAATATCTTTGAGATTTACAATCTCATTTTCTTTCATATTACAGTTTTGTTCAAAATCTTTATCTGTCACACAATTTCTGAAAGCTGTGTGTCAAACAGCAGAAGCACACACCAAATCTCCAAAACCAGACACTGGTTCTCAGCCTTTTAGGAAAGCCCCAGCAGAAGTTACAATGAATGTGTCGGGGGAAAATAGTAAGGAAATATTTGAAATATTTATTAATAAACTAGTGTTTTCTGAGTCAGTGTCGCAAAGATGAAGTTGACAATCCTGACTCACCATCTCCTCATTGGACGCACCTTTAGAAAGAAATGCATTTTACGGATTACATAATGAAAGAGTTTTTTGGGGGGATTTTAATTATTTATTTTTGTAGCAATTTAAAACTTTCTATAGATATATACATCATGTCTGTAAGGAAAATATTTGCTGAGTTTAGGTTCATTTTTAAGAAGCGCTCCTGTTCAAGACCAAGATGACAGAAAGCGCATCCTATTTATTTTCTTTATTTTACAAAAGCACAAAGTTTTCTTGATATTGTGAGTGGACACAAATAAAATAGACCCTTTACAGTATCAAACTATGTATTATTCTTACCTTTATTAGATCAAATGACAGCATATTTTAATAAAGTCCCAAAGCGTGCTTCAGCTTCCACTGTCCCCACAAACGATTGGATATGCACCTAATAGTGCACATTTATGTTGGTTAAATGTTTAAACTAACATCGTTATATGCTTTAAGTATTTTATATCCATAGATTTTATTTTCGGCAAGTCATAATTACGACATCGTATGAGATTGTCTCATATAAGTTTATTCATTTTGCTGATAACACCAAATTAGTTAAATCAGTAAAAGTATAAAAATTGCCCTACGAAATATCTCCATAATTAGCCTGTTTTTGCACTTCCTGTTTTCCCTGCTTGAGAATTTCTGTCATATTAATGGAAGACCTTAGCACACGTGCGGTTTTGTTTACAATGTATGGTTTACTTGCAAAAATGGCAGTGTGAAAGCGAACTACACCAAACATAAGAAAATCAACAATGTATTTGGTCCAGACCAAAGCAAATGAACTAGCGAACTTTCCCGGTGTGAATACACCCTCATATTTACTTCTTAGTGCATCAGTGGAGTCTGTCATCAGCAGGAAAGTGGCGTATCAGCTGAAAAGCTTCCCTTTAGTTTGGATTACAGCTCTGTTCAAATGGACCCAGGGCTCACCTCACAGTCTTGAAGGCTCTTTGGGCTTGTTTTTGCTAAAGTGCTGTGGTCCCAGAGGAGTTGGTAGTGCTCTGCGAGCGCCGGTTCTCTCAGTCTGACTGACGGGACGCAGCTCTACGCCAATTTGTCCCAAATCTCTGCAGCTCTCCTGGGTTCTCAGCGCTGTGAAGTGCTGGAGCGTTTTATCCGGCCAGCAGAACCGCTTCCTCCAGGCTCTTTGACCTGATTCTGTGGCCAGAGTCCTGTACTGTAATCCAGTGCTTTAAATGAGGGATTCATGTGCTCAATTCTTTTGAAGACCTCTTTGAGCGCTGTGATGTCAATGAACTCAGAATAATGTCTGTATTACTCATCATTTACATCATCTGTATTAGTGCATCATTTTCAAATCTGATGAGGTTGAGCAGAAATATATCCACTTTTTTATTCAGCCATAACAGGTGAAAAAAAATAAATAAAAAAAATTACAAAGTGGCCCAAATATATTTTAGGTATATGCTAAATGTAAGTGTTTTTGTTTTTAAATGGCCAAAAATATACTGGTATAAAACACATTTAAATAAATCAATTTCGAAACATATTTTAGCAAATGTATGTTTTGGCCATTTTTTTTTTTTTGTTGTGATTTGAATTCTATTAAAATATTTATTTATATAGTTGTCACACTGATGTGTCAAAGAACACGCACAAAGATGAAGATGACAGTCTTAAATATATCCACAAAATGGAATATCCACACAAGGGAGGCTGGTGACACAAGTATACAATGACAAGACTCAACAAACTAGAAACGGAACAGACAGGAACTTAAATACACATACCAAATGAGGATAATTAACTAGCCTCAGGTGAACAAAATGACACAATCAGGGAAAGATGGGAAACTAGTTCAACAGAACAAAACAAGGCAGGAGACCATGAAACCCATGAAAACAAGAGCAAACTGAACATAATCGTGAGAATAGCTTTATTCATTTAGTTAGTAAATTATTTATTTTGAAGAAATTAGTGAGAATGAAATGTGTTGGCTATGTGTTGTATTTCAGATGAGTGTGTTTCTCATGCATTAGGCTGTGAGTCATGTGTGTGTGTGTGTGTGTGAGAGAAATGCTCAATCGGCATATTGCTGAAACCAGTGAATATTTCATATTTCATGAAGCACTGTGCTGTAAGTTTCCGGTGAAAACTTCCCCAAAGTCATTTAGTGTGTCCAAAAATATCTCCTGATGTTTTTTGACGTGAGTGCGGGAACTTGTATTTTCCCCTTAAATAAAAAGGTAATGGAATAAGAGTAAGTGTGTGTCAATGATGCTGGAAAAGTGTGCTGACGGCCGCGGCTGGCAAGGCATCAGATGGATTCGCTGGCCCAGGGAGAAATAAATTGGCAGGCAGAAAGAAAAGCAGACATTTTGCGTTATTGCAAGTGCATGTGCCACAGTTCATGCTCATTAAAACTGCACTGAAGACTGCAGGGTAAACAGAGTATTAGATTGGGATTCAGTGATTTAAGAAGATATCTTTTAATTGAGTGCATTTTTTATATATTCACAATATGATGTGTTCATATTTAGCAAAAAAAACGTCACAGTTTCTTCAGCTCTTCTGTACCTATATACCTGTGTACATTGAAATCCAAGTGTTTTTAAAATGTTTGCACTCTGTTTGCTGCTAATATTGCTGACGAGATCTTTATTTCTGAGTGTTCAGTGTGTTTGGACCGCTAGTCGAATCAGTTCATCTGGCTGATGAGGTTATTAATACAATTTATCATAACAATCAGTTCATGTTCAGAATCAATGATTGATGAGACGTTTCTTGTACAGATTGCAAATAATTATTATTCAGCTTAAGTATTAATAATAATCTTAAACCGGTTATTTACTGAACATTGCTGTTGTCTCCATTATATACAGTGATTTTTCCACAGTCGAGAGGTTTTACACACTCTGCTTTGTGCTGGGACTTACTGCTTTAGCAAACACAAGCTTCAGCTTAGAACAAACCCGCTTTAAATCATGCATTTTTTTATTTTTGCAACTTCTGCCCTAAGCTTTTTTCTGTTTTGCAAAGCAGAATTTCAATTCGTATGACCTCTGACCTTCCATCATCAGAGAAATACTTCCGCACTCCTTACAGAAACTCCACATCAAACTTTGATGACAGTTTAGTCAGTGAATATGAAACACTCAGCAGAGGATGGGATGCAGTCCACTCTAGAAAGACAACACAAACCAATGCAACAACACTGAGATTAAATGTTAGCATACATGTATATGTATGTATATGCGCTATTTATGAAGGCTATATCTTTAACCCCAAGCATTTCTGCAGATTCTGTTGATCTTCTCCTGGATTAATTTAACTCAAAAGTTGAAAATGTTATTGATGATATTCAATGTTCCCTCTAGTTTATTTTCTAACTGAGCAAAACTTTTCTCTATTGGGCGGACATTTCAACCACCTTAGCAAAAACAGTCTTTATACCAAACCTTTACAGCGCGCACTTTTAACTTTAATGTGCTATTTATATTTGATTTGACCCTTGATGTAACTAAATTATGCACATTTCAGGTTACCCGAGAAAACATGTTTACAGTACAATACACTGCGGTTCAAAAGTTCGGGATCTTTTGGGAAAAGTTTCTTAGGCTCATCAAGCCTGTATCTATTTTATAAAAAATAATTTCACAAAATAATATTGTAAAATATTATTGCAATTTTAAATACAAGTTTTCTATTTTAATATACTTTTAAATATAATTTATTCCTGTGAAGCAAAGCTGAATTTTCCGTGTCACATGAACCCTCAGAAATCATTCTAACATGATAATTTATAATTAATGTTGGAAAAACGTGCTGCTTAATATTTTTTGGGACCTGTGATATTTTTTCAGGATTCGTTGAGAAATGAAAAGTTAAAAAGAACAGTGTTTATTCAAAGTATACATTTTGTGTTACAATTTACACTACTATTCAAAAGTTTGGGGTCAGTAAATGTTTTTTTTCTTATTTTTGTATTTTTTTAATACTTTTATTCAGCAATGGTGTGTTAAATTGATAAAAAGTGATAGTAAAGACTGATATTGTTAGAAAATATTAATATTTTTAATTAATTAACTTTTTATTAGCCTTATCAAAGAAAACAAAAATCCAAAAAGTAATAAGCTGCACAACAGTTTCAACACTGATAATAAATCATAATATTAGAATGATTTCTGAAGATCATGTGACATTGAAGACTGGAGTAATGATGCTGAAAATTCAGCTTTGCTTTACAGGAATACACATTAAAAAGAAAACCAATATTATAAATTATTAGGAATAGCCTAAGAGTTCACAACATTAATGGTTTTATTTTTCTGCATTTTGATCAAATAAATACATTCTTGATGAACATAAGTGACTGTTAAAAAACAAGGTCAATTGATTAGGTTTATAATAACATAATATAATATCAATATTTGTTGTTTTGCGTGTTAGATGTTGTTAGTATAACTGTCTACGATAGAGACACGCTTTTAAACATTGGTTCCTCCGTCGCGCAACGCAAACCGGACTTTGAGTTTTTGAATGCCGGTGGATTGTTCACAGACACAGCATCAGAGCCCTTTGTCTGGGTCGCGCAACCGAGGAAACGCCGCCGACGCCGAAAAATAGGAAAAAGAGCTGGCGTTCTCGTCAGACTGAGACGCCGTGCTTTCCAACCTCCTCTCTTCCAACCATTTTACTGGCTAACGTTCAGTCACTGGATAACAAACTCTGTGAACTGCGTGCGCGCATCTCATACCAACGAGAAACAAAGGACTGCAGTGTTATTTGCCTCACAGAAACCTGGATGTCTGCTATGGTTCCAGACTCAGCCATCGAGCTCACGGGCTTCTCCGTGCACCGATCGGATAGAGCAAAGGAGCTCACAGGGAAAAGCAGAGGCGCAGTTGTTTGTTTCTATATCAACAACTTGTGGTGTGATGAAAGGAACATGCACTCTATTAAATCCTTCTGCTCCCCTGATCTGGAATTTCATATGCTTCTGTGTCGACCATTCTGGCTACCGAGGGAATTTACAGCGATCATAATCACGGCTGTTTACATCCACCCCCAAGCCAACACAGACCAGGCACTCAAGGAACTGTACAGGAATATAAGTGAGCAGGAAACCGCGCACCCAGATGCAGCATTCATTATTATGGGGGACTTTAATAAAGCCAACTTTAGAACAATAGCTCCAAAATACTTTCAACTCATCACCATCAACACGCGTGGAGATCGTATACTCGACCATTGTTACTCCCCCTTCCGGGACGCATACAAGTCCCCCACCTTTCGGAAAATCGGATCACTCTTCTGTTCTGCTCCTGCCTGCTTATAGGCAGAAACTGAAACGAGAAGCACCCGCCCTCAGGACAATCCAATGCTGGTCGGACCAATCAGACGCTACACTAAAGGACTGTTTTGATCACGTGGACTGGGACATGTTCCGGGCAGCGTCTGATGAAAGGATATTGACATATCTTATAGTTATGCAGAGGTCACACAGATTCAGTGCTTCTTAGTGCTGCGTTTGACACTGTCGATCATAACATACTTCTACAGAGACTGGAAAACTGGGTCTGGCTTTCTGGGATGCACTCAAATGGTTCAGGTCATACTTAGAAGGGAGAGGTTATTATGTGAGTATAGGTGAGCATAAGTCTAAGTGACGTCCATGACATGCAGAGTCCCTCAAGGCTCAATTCTTGCACCGCTCTGGTTTCACCTGTATATGCTCCCACTAAGTCAAATAATGAGAAAGAACCAGATTGCTTATCACAGCTATGCTGATGATACCCAGATTTACCTAGCCTTATCTCCAAATGACTATTGACTCCCTCTGCCAATGCATCGAATACATTTTCAGTTAAAGAATTCAGTTCAGTTAAACAAGGAGAAAACTGTCTCCATTTTGCAAAAGTCATTGCATTTGGAAACAAAGATGAAGGGTGAATGCATACCTTGACTCTAGGGGTCAAACAACTAAAAATCAGGTCAAAAATGTTGGGGTGATTCTGGAGACAGACCTTAGTTTTAGTAGTCATGTAACTAAATCAGCATCTCAAAAACATTGCAAGAATTAGATGTTTTGTTTGCAGTCAAGATTTGGAGAAACGTGTTCATGGCTTTATTACCAGCAGGGTGGATTATTGTAATGGTCTCCTTCCAAAGAAGAGCATTAGACAGCTGCAGCTCATCCAGAACACTGCTGCAAGGATTCTGACCAGAACCAGAACATCTGAGCATCTCACACCAGTCCGCAGGTCCTTACACTGGCTTCCAGTTACATTTAGGATTGATTTTAAAGTACTTTTACTCGTTTATAAACCACTCAATGGCCTAGGACCTAAATACACTGCAGATATGCTCACTGAATATAAACCTAACAGACCACTCAGATCAGTAGGATCGAGTCAGTTAGAAATACCAAGGGTTCACACAAAACAAGGGGAGTCCGCTTTTAGCTATTTTGCAGCCCGTAGCTGGAATCAGCTTCCAGAAGAGATCAGTTGTGCTAAAATATTAGCCACATTTAAATCCAGACTCATAACTCATCTGCTTAGCTGTACATTTGTTGAATGAGCATTGTGCTACGTCACAACTGATTGCACTAATTGCAGTCCAAGAAAATACATTCAAATATGACACATTTGAAGAAAATTCTGAAATGTATTTTACTCCACCTGAAATACATTTTGAAATATGAACATTGAACTTCAAAAATATATTTGATCAATCTTCATGGTTTACGGCACACACAGCAGGGAGGAACGAGGACCACGGAGGCGAGGATAAACTCAAATATACAGTCTTTAATAAAATCCAACAAGACAAGGCAAGGCTGAGACACACAGGAACATAACGAGAAGACCAGATGAAAACTAACTGAACAGACAGGAACTTAAATACAAGGGATGATTATAGATTATGAATAAAATACAGCTGAAACTGAATTAACTAATAATCTGTCACACAGCCACCAGCGGAACCAGCCTCCTACACACGCTCACTCTCACCTGATTACTGATCACCCGCACCTGCACCCACTTACCGGCACCACATTTAAGCACACTCCACTCACTCACTCATCGGCTAGTCTCAAGGTAACAAGCTATTCTCTGGTCACTGTCTACCTGTTGCCTCGGATCTGCCGGTCTGCTTGCCTGCCAAGGAAGGGACGAGTGCCCGGATAAGACTCTTTATTTTTTGCTTCCACTGATGTTTGATTTACTATTTACCCGGAAGCCTGATCTTTGAGTTTTGAATAAATCACTTACCTGCTTGCCAGTACCCTCTTGTCTGCCTCCTTGACCAGAGTGTTACATAATCATACTAAACGAGGACAGGCAACAGAAAGGACCAAATAAGGGCAATGGAACTAAGACAGGGGGAAAACATAACCAACACAGACCATAAACTTGACATTTATATATATTTAGCCTATATTTAAAATATAGTTTGGCCTGGAAAAAACATATATATATATATATATATATATATATATATATATATATATATGTATTCAAATTGTATATATATATATATATATATATATATATATATATATATATATATATATATATATATATATATATATATCATTATTATTTTTACTGGCCAAAATATATTAGTCAAAAATTGGCCAATGTTAAAAGCAACATATAAAAAGGGAAAAAGTAAATGTATCCAAAAAAAGGAGAAAGCAAAGACTTCCCAGCAGGTGAAGCAATGTGAAGGAGATGATGCTGTAGAAGTCTCACTGTAGGTCAAATGTGTTGCACCCTTCGGACACGTGTGTAGGTGATGCTAATAAACGCTGTCATGTTCTGTGCTCATTGGGTGAACAGCTGGCCTTACAGTTTATTACGACTTCTCACAGGACCAGCTTGTGTCAGGCCTCTTCAGCTCTGTGTTTCCCTCTTCTACTGAATGCTGGAATTATTTCTTCAGGCACTTCACATGTTTAAGCATTTCTTTTGTACCTTTTTTGTACTTTCATCTTATTTCGATTGATGATTGGGTCCCACAAGCGTTTCCTGTCTCATTGCAGTATGTTCTGCGATTTGTTCTTCCCACACATGCTCCAGTAAGCACCCATAGTTCATCTGGCTGGACAGGTTTTGGAAGCGGTGGGGAGATGCTCTCAAGGGCCCCACACATCTACAATTGCATAAGCAGCTTTTCATGGGCTATTTTCAGTTGCCGCAGCACAACTCAGTGTAAGGGCTTTGCGTAGGAGCTTCGGTTTAGTCTGCTTATAATGCTTTCCTAAATGGAGCCTACACAGTCATGCCAGTAACCCTCACTTTTCTTGAGTGGATTTAAAAGTCACAGCTCAGATGTACAGTAAAGCGAAATGTCATTCTCCTACCTTTAAATCCACTGATACATTTTAGTATCACTTTGACAAGTTTGACATTTCTGATTAAGTATTTTTGAAAGATATTCAAGAGTGATATGACGATATCACACCACAACATATTCATGCATTATCTTTGTTGTTACCTGTGTCATTATTGCAACAAATTATCATTCTATCTATAAAATGGTCTATCTAGTCTATTACCCTCTCACCTTCAAAATAGAATATTGCATGCATAAATATAAGGTCTTAATCAGTGTTTTTTGTATATATGCATGTCACACAATTATCTGAGAAGCAAAATGTAGAAAATAAGAAAGACATATCAAGAAGTCTCCCTTCAAGGAAGCTCACGCTGCATCAGAAGTTTGTTTGATTCTGCCTTAAAGGGGTTATGAACTGAAAAACCAAAACTCCCTTGATCTTTTTATTGAGCTGTGGAAAACCAATCTTTGCATTGCTTTCCTTCTGATCCCAATGTTAGGAAAGAGTGGATGAACTTTATTTTTAATGACGAGCCAGATTGCGTCAGTAAGAACTTGGTCCTTTGTTCTCTTCATTTCACCACGGATTCATTTACAAACAAGGATTCGTTTACAAACAAGGCACAATTCAACACTGGATTTTCAGAAAGATTAAAACTAAAAGATGATGCTGTGTGACTATATTGGATCCGACAGTAATGTCACAACACAAGTGTGAGTAACTGTTTTCATTACGTGATCACCATTGCTTTGTCTCTTCTTACAAATCGTTTGATGTGTTTTGAGTATTTATGTCAGAGATCATTCAGTTAGGACCGGGGAAAGTTACTTTTAAAAGTAATGCATTACAATATTGTGTTACTCCCTAAAAAAGTAACTAATTACGTTACTTAGTTACTTTTTATGGAAAGTAATGCATTACGTTACTTTTGCATTACTTTTGCATTACTTTTTAAATATGAGCTGGGCTTGATTGTTTGTTTTTAATATAATAAGTTATATTTATAGTGAATGTAAAAGCCTTTCACACCAAAAAGTGTAATGAATAAACCTCAGGCTGAAGGACGAGTAAATCACGTCTGTACAGAAGAACACAGGAGAAGATTCAACACTCTTCAGCAATAAAACAACAATTAAGCACAATTGTTAGTTTATCTAAAGATGTTTTTGCTTATTAGTATGATTGAACTGGATCATCAAAGGTCAGCAGCAAACACATCGGTTAATAAAATTGGATTAGATAAATTTGTGTTGTTTAACATATTTAATAAGTGCAGGTTTGCCTCATATTCTGAGTTTGCATTTCACTGTTTAAATTACTTTACTAGATACTTGAAAAAAGTAAACGGATTACATAACATGCGTTACTTGTAATGCGTCACCCCAACACTGGTTAGGAGTATAGCGGCTT
Organism: Gymnocypris eckloni scoliostomus; assembly: GCA_027564155.1. Taxonomy (NCBI): domain Eukaryota; kingdom Metazoa; phylum Chordata; class Actinopteri; order Cypriniformes; family Cyprinidae; genus Gymnocypris; species Gymnocypris eckloni. Next base: position 9,520,677 of record CM050426.1, read on the forward strand.
CAAATGTGTTATTGTCGGTGGTCTTGCTACAAGATGAGAGCAAGAAGTTGACATTGTTGGGTCTGGGTGCTATTTATAGAGCTTCTTGGTTATGATGTCACCTGTTGTGTGATGACGCCATGCCACTGGACTGGTTTCAAATGCTTCATGAAGTAATTATGCAGAAGCATTCCCATTATCGGCACTACTTTGTTACACTCGTAACCTGAGACGTTTGATTGACTCTGAAGCATTTCCTTAGATCTGTAATTGTCCAATACTTGCATAATGTGTGCAGACGTGCAGGCTTCCAGCTTCCTTTTCTTGAGAAAAGAATCCCTCATTAACCTGTGACATAAACAACACTTATTAACACGGGATGTGTGACAATGTGACATAATATCATCCCAACAGCTTGTTGGACAAATATAGCCTATACATGAGAACTACAACAGTTAATGCAAGATATTTCCACATGTCTGCAAGAAAGGGATTTGTTAAAGAGATCTAGATTTAGTCTCGAGGGCAGTACTTTATCCATGTTGTCATCATTGATGAATAACTATAAAGGAACAAATGGGTAACACAATATTAACATCCTGTAAAATACCACTAAATGACAATAATCTCAATGAATTAGTAAATAATAGCATCCAGTTAAATACGGGAGTTCATTATTAGCTGATTAACAACTAGTATTTATTTCATAATCAATGTAAAAATGAATCAATTCAAGTTTAATGTCTAGCACTGCATTAACATTTTTGGTCTATATTTGATCATTATTGTACAGATCTATTTATTAACTGTGAATACAATTATAAAAATATCCTTTTTAAAAGCAGTTCACAGGACAAAAAAAAAAAAAGTTTTATTATTATTGCTACATAAAGAGAAGACAACTTCTGTCCACACTTTTCACTGAATAACTCGAAGGTCAGAGAGATACTTGAACTTTTCCAGTCGACATCCATACCATAAATGCCAAACAACTGAAAACTATGCTTTATTTATTTAGAACAGAATGAGTTCTACCTCAGTTCTCTTTTGGATACCTCAAACTATTATGAATGGTTGGAAGATTGTCTTCTGTAGGATTAGGATTTCATTAGCTGTTGTAAGAATGAATGAATGACTCCAGTGTTACTACACCCTTCTGAAGGAATCACTACTCATCCGGAGCAGTATTCTGAAGTGAGGATCATGGTAAGCCAGTAATGACTCCAGTATTGCCATATTACCTTCAGAAGCCAGTGAAGGGCACTAAAAGAGTGCAGAGCCTGTTAGAGAACAGCAATATGCCGCGTTTGAGAAGCTGTGGATGTTTACCAGCACTGCTCTTCAGATGTGTGTTCATATAGCTTGGCCTCACTAACTATACACTAGACTAACTGGACTCTTGATTGGCCTCATTTTGACACACTTATGTTTTGTACTCAATTCCATGTAAAAAGCTCAATTATGCATAAAGTGTTTAATGGATCATGCCGACATTTTTCACTGCATAATGAGAAGTCACCCACTTAATATACAGGAAGCTAATTCATCCTGTATTTTATTATTACCAGTTGTTTTAATGTTGGATTCATAAAGCTGTGTGTTTGTACAGTATTAATCAGTTCATGTCACTACTGGTAGGCGTTTGCATGACGATTGTAAACTGACGGTTTCTGTATCATCATGGGAAGCGTGGAAATGGAAAGTTGGGCCGAGTTGAAGAGTTAAACTGAAAGTGAATGAAGGGGCACGATGTCCTCAGAAGTGATGGGTCCAGATGCGCTGGGTCAGGTGTCATGACGTATCCGGACCCCGAGGACAGCTGGTGCTCGCTTGAGAATGAGAGACACAGATCCACTGTCACTGCTGGGAGTCTGCATTTCCAGATCCTCCATGCACTTTCTGCAGGCCTGAAGCGCAGATCAATAGTTAGTCTTGTGTATGAATCTTAATTGCTATTAGCTGCCTGATACTCTGAGCGTTTGAGCAACTCTCTGTAGAGAGAAGGTTTTTTTCCTCTTTTTCAAACTGTTGACGAAGACTCACAGATCTTTAAACTCTCTTTTAAGCTCTGCCTGAGGATGACTGATGAACATTTTCTTGTAGTTAAACAGCATTAAATGTCAGCACATTACCAAAGCAAACACTAACACCTCGTCATACTGGGTTTTCTTTCGCTTCGAGTGGAATTCATCTTCCTTCTCACTCTTTGCTTAGTATGAACTATTTAAACAGAACGTACAATGAGATGCAGTCTGCACATGAATGATCTGTTCACACTGAAAGTAACAAATGCGCATAAAGTGGAACGAAATGCAAATTCAGTGCAACACAAGCTATAAGAAGAGCTGAAGTTCAGCAACACTCAGTTCAGCAAAACCAAACCAACAAAACTCACATAAGCAGCATACATTCAGATTAAGCCCATAAAGTGTATTTTATCATTTCATTAATGATTTCATTTTCAGTCTGTGTATATAGAACTTTTGAATATTAATATTGAATCTGTTTTGCACATGTGAGAGTGAAGAGTGCTGTCGCTGCAGAATCTGCCTCTGTTTGCTCCCTTTATATATAATTACACTTTATAATGTATTTTTTAGTGTAATCCAAACAAGTTCAACATGAGCCTTACATTCCCCCCTTTTCATATTTTTATACAAAAAATAAGCGAATCATTCAATTACTTATGTTAATCGTTTTACGCAAGTACACAAGTTTCTAAATCAGGGGTCTCAAACTCAAATTGGCTGGGGGCCATTGCTGTGGCATCTCATAGGAGGGCCGTTTTAACATTGAAGCACAAGAAGAAAGCACAAAAGTTCTGGAAATTTACTTTAATTGCTAATATGTTAGCACACATTTCTTTTAAATTACATTACTAACATATTTTTGTCATGCTTAACAAAAATGTAAACAACAGTGTCTGTGCATTGTTATAGAATTTAACATTGTTAACTGTTACCTACCTTATGTTAAATTAAGCAACTTATCAAAACTGTGCTGAACCTTACACTGAACAACTACGATCCCTGAATACATTTACAAACTATTCTATTTCTTGCCAGACACTCGGTAGTGTCTTCTGCTCACACAACTGAGCCACGTTTGCCCTGATGAAATTCACAGTCGAAACCCTGAGTACAGCTTCAAGATGATCATCACTGAGCCGGGACCGGAAACTTGCATTTATTGAAGTTCAAAGTTGAGTAAAGTTTCTCACACAGGTATGTGCTTCTAAAAAGGCACTGAACACTTAGGACCGCTCTGGGAAGCATGGAGGTAATTCTCTCAGAACCTGTGCAGTCTTGTCTGCATTTCCCTGTGCCTCTATGAATTTAGTTTTTAGCTCACTGTTGCACTACAAGTCAAAAGTTCCATTTAAAACACATTTGGGACACTCTCCACATCAGCTGAGAAGGGGTCTGCAAACAGCTGGAAAGTGTCACGGTGTGCCTTGAAGTCAGCAAAACACTGATCAAATCATCACCATTGAATGCTCTGCCCTCCTCCTCAAGAGATCTGTATGTTGTGAAATGACTGAGATTTTTTGCAGAAAGCTGAGTTTTCCACAATCTCAATTTTGTGGAGAATTTTGTGCGCTTTCATATGCTGCTGTGATGAGTTGACCAGGGCCCTTGAGCTTCAGGTTAAGGACGTTCAGCACCTGTGTAATATCCACTAGGAATGCAAGGTCCATGACCCATTTAGGATCATCAAATTTAGGAACATCCATTCTGCCATCTTCCATGAATCTCTTCACCTCTGTTCTTAACTCAAAAATTATCTTCAAGACATTTCCCCTGCTGAGCCAGTGCACCTCAGTAAAGTACAAGTACATTACCATATGTTGCCTCAATTTCTTCTAAAAATACTCGAAACTGGTGGTGCTGTAATCTCCTTGACCTGATGTAATTGATGCATTTTAGGACAACAGACATGACGTGTTCTTATTTCAAACATTTTCTGCACAGTGCCTGCTGGTGTATAATGCAGCGCAGAACAACTGCTGGATCTGCATCTTCCTCTTCCAACTTTCTTTGTACCAGTGCTACCAGTCAATTTTTTTTACCTGTCATAGACGTGGCGCCATCAGTGGTAATGCCTACTAGTCTGCTCCACGGCAAACCAGCACATTCAATCGCAGAAGTGAGAGGAGTACAGCGATCCCATCAAACGCCATTGACTCTGACTTTGAGAAAATATAATGAAGGATTGCTCTTTAGTGTGCTTTGGTACTGTAGCTTGTTTGTTAGAGTCCAGATGACTTCACTTTACTCATAGAACTGTCTTACCCATCAGTCAGATCTCGTGTCACCCCTGAGGTGACGCTCGGATAGCAGGTTAGCTGCTTTATATCCAGACCAAGAAATTCAGTTAGGCTAGTCTTACCTAAAGTTGGAACGGGAGAAAAGAGAGCGTACGAGGCTAATGACAGCTTGCTGCTGAGGTTTGGGATAAAGATGTATTTTACCCAGCAGAGCCAGTTACTCTCCAACAATGAAATTTCAACGTCAAGAGGACTTAATTTTCCTAACACTGTTTATCTGTTAATAAATGGAGCTGTTAAAAGGTAATTCAGCCCATGAAAAATTCAGAGTCAGTAAAAGAAACAGTGCAGTGGTTTCTGCATCACTGTAAGTACATTGCATTGCTCCAGAGATGAGAAAACCGGTCCTGATCACAAGTGCTGAAGAAACTAGAGACATCAGCAAGTTCATCATTATCTCTAAGCATTATTGACAGATGTCTGCTCAGAGAGTGTTTTGACTGAAGAGGACCGGTGAGGTGAATGATGGCTTGATGTACATGCTGCCCACTCTGGAGGACAGATAGTCACACGACTATAAGTGTTTATATAGAGAAGCCAAACTCTCCATGAGAAACTGAGCTGGTTTGTCCTGATCATTTGCTCAGTGGATGACAGCATACAGCAGTGTGAAACGTATACATATTCCTGTGTACTAAACACTTGGTTAATGTCTCTGTTCATTTTATTTCTCAAATGCTTTTCACAATACACATTGTTTCAAAGCAGATCAACAATATGTTATAGATATTAACGTGAATAACTGCTATGAATGTAAATGTCATAACTGGATCTTCCAGTAAAACATCAGGCTATCATACTATTAAGCTCCGCCCCTGCAAACTCACACTAATCTGCATACATGTGTGAGAGCCACGGCCACATCTCAACATCCAATCAACAACAGCACAGAACCAAGTCCTGCCCTACATGTGTTACATCGTTACATCACAATCCAGTTTCATGGTGAGGTTAGGGTTAGGGGTTAGAGGTTAGAGGTAACCCTAACCTAACCCCTAACCCTAACTTTGATTGCCCAGTATGGACCCTATTTAGAACACTAGAGAAGGTAGAGATGGTCAATGAGGCCTAAACTAACCAGGAACAATGACAAACTTGACCCGTATAATGTAAACAAGGTCGTAAATTGCTTTGGAGAAAAGCATCTGTATGAATGTCTTTTAACTGTCTAGACAGCAAAGATGAAGCAGATATTTAGATACATGTTTCATTCATTGCAATATTGCTAATGTGTGTTTATTGTTTTGCAGCACTTCTTACGAGCAGACCACCAAAAGTGCTGTTCCCCTCAGAGAGACAGACCAGTGTCATCGACGCCCAGCTCGGTGAGTCCCATATACACACCAAACACATAAAACACATGCGCTTTTCTTTTATAAAACCGCTCATGTCCTCCACTGAATGAAATAAACATGAGGGGTTTGTAGCATGTAGTCCATCTCTGGCAGCTTTGAGCTCATCTTTATGCTAGAGTACTCCTAAACTTTTAACAGATATATGCGCTTAATAAGCAAATAATCTGACACCCTGCTTTTAGCACACAAGCTCTTTGCAGCCTTAATCGAATTAAACCACCGTTTTCACCTTTGATTCGGGTGAACGAGGAATTAAAGTGTCTTCATTGCTTTCAATACTTCATTTCTGGGGTGGTTAGGTTATCTTGCCCTCTGATGGAAACACTGATTTTAATTAATATATATATATATATAAGGAAGAATATGACAAAAGGGTGAATATGTTGTACTATTAGGCGTATAAGCGTATAAGGCGTATAAGCTTCCATCATGTAAACATCTCTCGTAAATATCCGTCTGCTGCTGCAGGATCACTTGCCCTACATGTTTAGCAATGCTTAGCACATGGATATTTAATAGAGGATGCTGTGAATGTGGGAATGTAATCATCGTGCAAGTGGAAATGGTCTCTGGTGCTGTAATATGCATTTTATTGGGAATATTTTCCATGTTCCTGCGAGATCTCTGCAGGGCCAACAGAAGCAGCAAACCAAGCAGTTTGGAAGGCAAGAAAATATTGCCAACATTACTTTTGCATTCATCTAATAAATACCTTTTGAATGAGTTTCAGTATATGTGTAATGAACCTATCTGCTTGAACTCGTTCACATCTGTGTTGTAACCAGTAACAAGCTACTATTAGTATCAGTAAAGCACAACAAAACACTAAATCGTTACCTTTTGTCCCTCAATTGTGCAAAACACAACACAATGCAGACACAATGAAATTGTGCAAGGTTCACATGTAAAAGGGCTGCCAATGCCAAAATACTCAACCTGTTTTTTTTTCAGATCATACGTAGACAGTGTTTTAAGGCATTATGGGCCAGATTTGCTCACAGCTCGTGCCAACGCAACCCTCTTTTGGCAGTAAATCTACTGTCAGGATTTACTAATCACTTATTTGCCCTGTTGAATAAATCTGGCCTGTAAGTTCAATGCACAGGCCTTTCCAGACAGTAGACAGCAGCACTGTGTTGCTTTATAAGAGCTCATTCTGGCTCAGATCTGAGGCTGGCTGCATACTATGAGAAACTTTGCATGTCAACTTATTCTACGAACCCTAAAAAAATCCGTAACATTTACTGTAAAAAACCAGCAGCTGTGGGTGCCGGAATTCTACCGTAAAGAAATACGGTAACATTTTAGGTTTTAAATTAAATTTACAGTTAAATACTGTTATTTCATTAACTGATATAATGTCAATATACCAACCTGTTAAAGTACTGAAATCTGTGATGTACCTTTATAATACACTGATAACCACCAAAAGCAGGTGGTGATGAGAAAGTCACATGATGAACCAAATCCATCACAAGCAGCTTGCATATATCGAAGGTGCACAGTGTCATTCACACAAACACTAATCACCTTCTGTCAGGGTTCACTTCGGTCTAGTGTTTTTTATGGTTTTGTGAAAGAGCCCTGACACTCCCGTCATGTCCTGTTTTCATGTGAGTGTGCGGCTTCGAGTGTGCTCGAGCCGTGTGCTCTCTCTCGTCTGCATGCCTTGTTTCGTGTTGAAGCGTGGTGTTCGGATCCCGGCACTCATGTCTTGAGTTTCGGTTTCGTGTCGGGGTTCGGACATTCAAATAGTGTATGGTCACTATTCGCTCGACGAACTGTCCACATGTGTTGTGTTTTGCACGCAGTTCATGTTTTATCGGCTGCGTGCATTCATGTTATATCTTGTGCTGTGTGGCACGCAGCTTGTGTTTTTCATTGGCTGCGTGCTTTCATGTTGTGATGTCTTGTGTGAACACGTGGCTTATGAGTTTTCTCATTAGCTGCGTGTTCATGTCTTGTTTTGCACATGGCTGGTGATTTGTTTGCTGGCCATGTGCTTGTGTTTTTGTTTGGTGTGAGCACATGGCTTTTGTCTTAGTTTTCTGTGTGCCATGTGCTCTCATGTCAATCGTCGTGACCCCACCCATCTTGTTACCTGTTTATTGGTTAATTTGCCCCCCTGTGTTAACCTCATTACCCTCCTCATTTGCTCCCTTTATAATCTCCTTGTGTTTGCAGTCCTGTGCCAGTTCGTCATCGTATGTTCCCTAGTTGTATCCCAGCCGTCCTGTTTTTCCCCTACGATATAGTTTTGGTATGTTTTGTTTATTTTATTATCATTAAAAAGCCAATTCTCTTGCACTATTGAGCCCTCGCTCCATCCCTTCACCCCCACAACCCTGACACCTTCATGGTGAGACTCATTAAACTGAAATATGCAATAAACATTAATTTAACAAAATTAGATGTAACATACAACCCTAATAAACATAACTGATAAGAAAAAAACTAATAGGAAACGTAGTAATTTCAAAGAAAAAACATCAAATTCAAACTAAATTAAATAAAGTAAATTTTACAGGAACTTACCGTCAACCAATGCTACAGGTTTTACTGTAGCAGTTTCACAGTTTTGTACCGTTAAATAAAGGTAATTGTTTACAGTGTAAACCTACCCTAACAGTCTACTCTGATATAGTAAACATGTAATTGCAAATTAATTATAATTAGTTGACATGTAGTTACAAAGTTACTTATAGTTAGCAGAATGTCTAAAGTGGACTATCAAAATAAAGTGTAACTGCACAGGATAACAGTAACCGCTGATTTGAGCTCTGCAGCGTTTGTTACTGTCTCTGACACAATCAGTCCAGCTCATATAACACACACACACGTCTCTGTTCCTGTCAAACTCCCCCTCTTTCTTTTCAAAGTATTTACTCCTGTCTGGATGTGTTTGTGACGCTCCTCGTCCGACCTCGGGCTGTTGTCAGGAGCAAAATAGCTGGAGATTTTCTCATATTTAATCTGTCGGCTCCTGCTAAATTATAAGGCATTACTCTGAGTGCTGACAGCACAGCAAATGGACTTTGAGTCCTTGAAATGTCAACTATTTCTCAGTACGTGAACTTTACGCCGCACGACTGCTTTTAGACGCTCCATGAGAAGTCCATTTGCTGGCAGTGCAGTTAAAGCATCGGTCAGAAATGTCTGTTACACGATGAAATTATCTGTACTTATTCTGTCCTAGTGACATTTACAAGAGTAACCCAGCATCTGCTTCACACAGCCAGAGCACCGAAGAGATGACATGAGTTTCTGTATAGAAGACCTGGATTAATGACTGCAGTTGATAAGATGAGCGCAAAACACAATGCACTCGGGTTTACCACAGAGTAACGAATCATCCTGCCAATCTGGACTCCTTGTGTGATCCGACTGCCACGTGTCAAGAGATTTTACCCCAACTGGTCACGTGTCTTGTGAATGAATCTAGCAGGTCCTGGCCTGTTCTTTGAGCAGTGTCTCTCTCGCTCTGCCACCTGCTCATGACAGTGATGCTCACCTCGGGTCACAGTCGCCGTCCAGAGCTGCACATCACCTGTGCTCACAGCGCAGATGGACTGACCGACTCCCTAAACCAGACCACATGCTCACTGCTTCTGAGAGTTTGGAGGTGAACTGTGCAATTCATGCACCCAACCAAATGACACAATCAACGACACTGTTAGCTTTTCTGTAAGTGCTGAGCCCAGCGGCACGATGCTGCAGTGTTTCTGGTGCTGTCAGGGCATTGCTAAAGTGTCCTCACTTGTAAAATTGGTATAAAAATAAAGTAAGCAACGTTTTTTTTTTATTATTGTAAAATGCAGAAAGTTTCCTGTAAGGGGTAGGTGTAGAGCGATCAAAAATACAGTTTGTCCAGTATAAAAAACCCGTTTAGATAGCTAAGTAAACATGTGTTTTGCTGCTGCTGTAGGTTGTTCTGGTCATTTGCTGGCTGTTGTTTCTGCTCTGCTCTCTACATAAAGTCCCTCTTAGATATGATTTAGATATGATATTTTGCCCAAACATGAAAATGCACTCACTCTCGGGCCATCATCTAACATCAGGATGAGTTTGTTTCTTCATCAGGTTTGTAGAAATGTGTCTCAGCAATGGATGCTCTGCAGTGAATGGGTGCCGTTAGAATAAGAGTCTAATAAAAACATCACAATAATCCACAGCACTCCAGTTAACATCTGGAGATAACAAAAGCTGAAACAAATCCAGCATTAAGACGTTTTTAACTCAAATATGAGTCCATAATCTAAAATACCACTTGACTCTCTTTCTGACGGCACCAATTCACTGCAGAGAACACACAGGAGACAGAGTGACAAAACCCCAGTGAACATGGTATATATCTGGGTGAGTTAAATAGTTAAATGACAAACAGCTGAATGCGTTGAAGCATGATAGTCTGTCCAGAACAAAACACACATGATCTGAGAAGAGTGCCCTCTGGTGGCTGTGACAGACAGTGAGCAAATTATCACTGTTAGATAACTATACCTTTAAAGACAAATCCCTCAACCAATTCAATGCAAAATAATGACTTTCTCAAACACCAATAATGTCATACACTTCAAACTCACAATCCATCAAACAACCAGTTCACTTAGTACTAAGTAAAGTGAGACAATGCACACTGTGCTACATATTTGTGGTTTATGCTGTTGTTCTCATGCACTACCGGCCCAAAATGTTACAAACGGAGACAAAACAAGTGATTTATGAGATGGAGAAAGCATTTTCAAATCAATAACTTTTCTCATTAGTGTATGAGAACTGGACTATAGTCTGACATGTAGAGCTGTTGGATCAAATAGCACTAATACAATTATGTCTCTTTGCTTTCAGTGGATCGGTTTATCTAAAAGCATCATGATCAGTGTAGATTGAGACTTTCTGACCCTCACGGTAATATTAAAAATGTTCATGAAATACATCCGTATTTCTATCTGCTCGTCAGTTTATCTCCGAGCATTTCTGTTTCACACAATGTCTGATTCATCTGTGACTGAAACACAAGGGCTAATTCTGGACAGTTTCATTCTGAACACAGTCACACACCTTAAATAAAGATATTAAACACATGCTCAGAATTTAGGATTAGACTGAGAGAGACATGTTCAGATGTTTAGTTTCTGCTTTCTGTGTGGTCTTCTTCTTCAGTGAACTGACAGGATTTTCATCATTCTGACCATTAGATGATTATCTCAGTCTACTGAATGTGAACACTGAAAAATGTGTGGTACACAGCTCGTTTAGATTGTATGCAGAGTTGCTCCTGATGTCTGCTGTAAGCATGTATTAATGCATGAGAAATCCAGCGCTGAAGTCCACAGTGATCCTCAGCCTAGAGCTCTGGATCTGATTCCTGGAGTGAACTGATAAAGTGTTCAGCCACAGCCTCGTTCATTTGCATCCCCTGCCGCTTTCTCTCTCTTAAAAGCTGTAATTGCAGGCAGAGGACGCTCTTCACTGCTGTGCTGCTAATGCTGCTGAGAGCCCTGAAGGGTTTTTACACATTATTTGCATGTAATCAGCATACGTGAGAACAGAGGATCGGTGCAGTAAATATTATTCAGTTTCCTAATCACTCCTGCAGCAGCTCAATGAGAAGAGGAGCGTGAGCCGAGGATGCAGAGCAGAAAACACTCGCTTCTGTGTGTGTGTGTGTGTGTGTGTGTGTGTGTGTGAGAGAGAGAGAGTGTGTGTGTGTGTGTGTGTGTGTGTGTGAGAGAGAGAGAGTGTGTGTGTGAGTGAGTGTGTGTGTGTGTGTGTGTGTGTGTGTGTGTGTGTGTGTGTGTGTGTGTGTACATGTGTATGTGAGAGAGAGAGAGAGAGAGAGAGAGAGAGAGTGTGTGTGTGTGTGTGTGTGTGTGTGTGTGTGTGTGTGTGTGTGTGTGTGTGTGTGTGTGTGTGTGTGTGTGTGTACATGAGAGAGAGAGAGAGTGAGTGTGTGTGTGTGTGTCTGTTTTTGTAGAAATTGATAGCAACATTTTGGAAGAAATAGTACTGCACCTTAAACCGTCAACCTGCTATCCTGACACATTTAGAACTGTAACTGTTTAGAACTGTTACGCCTCACTTCAATCTGGGACATTTCCAAACTCCCTGAAAACTGCAGATGTTGTTTTCATTTATAAAAAAGCACAATCTTGATAACACCATGTTGAGCAACTATAGACCAATATCAAATCTTCCTTTCATAGGTAAGATTATTGAAAAGGTCTTATTCAGCTGAACAAATACTTGAATTCAAATGGATACCTGGACTATTTTCAATCTGGTTTCCGAGCGCATCACAGCACAGAGACACCGCTTATTAAGATAATAAATGATATTCGCCTTAATTCTGATACTGGCAAAATATCAGTGCTGTACTAATAAATGTTAGTGCTGCGTTTGACACTATCGATCATAACATAGTTCTACAGAGGCTGGAAAGCTGGGTCTGGCTTTCTGGGATGTACTCAAATGGTTCAGGTCATACTTAGAAGGGAGAGGTTATTATGTCAGTGTAGGAGAGCATAAGTCTCAGTGGACGTCTATGACATGCGGAGTCCCACAAGGCTCAATTCTTGCACCGCTCTGGTTTAGCCTGTATATGCTCCCACTAAGTCAAATAATGAGAAAGAACCAGATTGCCTATCACAGCTATGCTGATGATACTCAGATTTGCATTTGTATAATGACATGGGTATGACAGGTATTACAAGGAGAAGGTGATTTATGAGGACATTTTCAGTGTCCCCATAATTCAAAACATTTATAAATCATACAGAATTTTTTTTTTTTGGGGGGAAAGTAGAAATGCACAGTCTCCTGTGAGGGCTAAGTTTGGGTGTAGGGCAATAACACATACAGTTTGTACAGTATAAAAACCATTACGCCTATGGAAAGTCCCCATAAACCATAAAAACCAACGTGTGTGTGTGTGTGTGTGTGTGTGTGTGTGTGTGTGTGTGTGTGTGTGTGGGTGTGTGTGTGTGTGTGTGTGTGTGTGTGTGTGTGTGTGTGTGTGTGTGTGTGTGTGTGTGTGTGTGTGTGTGTGTGTGAGGACACAAATTTGTTTAATGACATGGGTATGAGGACTTACAAGGAGAAGGTGATTTATGAGGACATTTTCAGTGTCCCCATAATTTAAAATGCTTAGAAATCATACAGAGAGAGTTTTTTTGAGGGAAAATAGAAATGCACTGTCTCCTGTGAGGGCTAAGTTTAGGTGTAGGGTAGGTGTAGGGCAATAGCACATACAGCTTGTACAGTATAAAAACCATTACGCCTATGGAAAGTCCCCGTAAACAATAAAAAACAACGTGTGTGTGTGTGTGTGTGTGTGTGTGTGTGTGTGTGTGTGTGTGTGTGTGTGTTTAGAGGAGTGTAGAGAGGAGCAGCACGTGTATTTCAGGTCACTGCTCTTTAGACGTCTGAGAATAATGATTAAGATGTTTTGTGTGAAAACTTTTTTTTACATAAAAATTGCTCTACTTGACATAGAAATTAAAACATACATTATGTAAATATTATGTAAAGTGTCCTTGGGTTTTTAAAAGGCACTATATAAAGAAACATTATTATTATTATTAAATGTTATAAATTGTTTATTTATTTTCAAACCTAATGCAACCTACATAAATAGGCTACAAAGATGACATTACCAAGAACTTTATTTAGATTTTTTAAATATAAATATAAATAACATAATAAGTATATAGTAATAAAATACTTATAATTTAATTTTTAAGTAATTCATAGCTTATAAACTGTAGCCTCTACATGGTTAAAACATGAATATGTCATGTACAAATATTGAGTACTTTCACTGTAATTTACAAATTATAGTTGCACAAATGCAAAGAGATAGATCATACACAGTAATAAGAACAAGAATAACAATAATTAGCATATTTTAAAGCTAATTGGTATATATTGATGTTTAATAAAGCTATAGGTTATTGCTTTTAATTTCTGTGACCTAATCTAACGTGAGAACTCTTTACTTCTGATAACCATTAACAACTCCTTTATGGGTTTAAATACTGTACAGTGATTTCATGCTTTATGTTGTAGTTTGTTAAGTACCATAACAATGAATACAGAATGCACATGAATATTAATGCAAGAGTGTGGGAATGGACTAGTTTGTTGTGTTGCTGATGCTCAGCAGAGATGCTGTGAGAGAGAGCATCTTTCTTTGACCTTTGATTGCTTTTAAAGGAAAGTCTTGGGCTGATTCGAGCGCAGCAGTGCATTAGTCCTGTGTGTTTCCCTTCACACACACTTCACAACACATGTGTGTGTGTTCTGTGAAGGCTCCAGGTCATGGTAGGACATGTGCTCTCGTGTATTTCTGTGTTCTCCATGCATCTATCTATCTGTTGTGCTTTTGTTGGACAGGCATGCGTCTAATCCTGGACTGCAGGGCTTTCTTTGGCTACAGCGGAGATTCCCGGCCCATCATCTACTGGATGAAGGGAGATAAGTTTGTGGAGGAGCTGGAGGGACACATACGAGAGAGCGAAGTCAGGTACTGCTTTAGCTGTACGTGCATGAGCTGAAGAACAGAGCCGCATTATATAACACACACTCACAGCCTACAGAAGAGCAGCATGAGGACCACTGGGCACACAGAGACCTCTAGTGGACATCTGCTGTCATTCACACATGCATGAGTGTTCTAGTGTGCACTATACATTACTGTGTGCGGTACAGGATCAAATACAACACACCACACACTATACAGTGCTTACTGTGTGCGGTGCACTATCATATACAATACACCACACACTATACAGTGCATACTGTGTGCGGTAAACTATCACATACAACACACCTCACACTATACAGTGCTTTCTGTGTGCAGTACACTATCATACACAACACACTACACATTACTGTGTGCAGTACACTATCACATACAACACACCACACACTATACAGTGCTTACTGTGTGCGGTACACTATCACATACAACACACCACACACTATACAGTGCTTAATGTGTGCGGTACACTATCATATACAACACACCACACACTATACAGTGCTTACTTTGTGCGGTACACTATCATACACAACACACCACACACTATACAGTGCATACTGTGTGGGTACACTATCATACACAACACACCACACACTATACAGTGCTTAATGTGTGCGGTACACTATCATACACAACCCAACACACACTATACAGTGCATATTGTGTGCGGTACACTATCATACACAACACACCACACACTATACAGTGCATACTGTGTGTGGTACACTATCATACACAACACACCACACACTGTACAGTGCATACTGTGTGCGGTACACTATCATACACAACAGACCACACACTATACAGTGCATAATGTGTGTGGTACACTATCATATACAACACACCACAAACTATACAGTCACAATATGAAATATGTACAGTAACTGTGAGACACTTTGATTGATTGATTGATTGATTGATTGATTGATTGATTGATTGATTGATTGATTGATTGATTGATTGATTGATTGATTGATTGGAGACACTAAATTGTCTATACACTGTAAACAGTTTTAGGACTTTTTTGAATATAATCGACTTACATTTAAAACATGTTGTATTAATTTAATAATTAAAGTTGGTCTGAGCTTTCATCAAACATAATATAGTGCATACATAAACAGCATGATTAATGCACAGGTGTGCCTTAGAAAAATAATAAAATTATAAAAATTTATAAAAGGCCACTCTAAAATGTGCAGTTTTAATCACACAACAATGCCACAAATGTCGCAAGTTTTGAGGGAGCGTGCAATTAGGGAGCGGAAAAGGAAAACAAAGAAAGTAAAGTAATTTAAAGCACTTATTTATTATGGCAGAGTCTGATAAGAGATGTGTGCCTCCGTGTCAGAGGCTCATCTCGGAGGATAATCCTCATGGATTCTGTTTTGAGTGTTTGGGGAATGAGCACGCTGCTCAAGGGAGCTCGAGGGAGAATGCAAGCACTGCAATCTTTTGCCTATCAAAGTGCTTCACGCGCGGCTCGCTTTTTTTCAGAGACAAGGGATCTGCCGCTCGTTAAGATCCTGGGGATCGCGTGCTGATCTGGCTGAGGCGTGTGGGATGGGTCCGCCCCTTTCTTTCGTGCTCTCACCGGATCACGAGGTCCTCGCATCCGCTTCTGAAGCGCGCCTCGGCGCTTCTTCTGAACGGGCCGAGGATACTTCATCTCATGCTTCTGCAGAGATGGAGAATGCCACCTCAGAGCACTCCTCTCGTGGTGATAGAGCGTATGAGGAGTTACTCGAGCTGGTAACTGAGAACCCCAAATGCTCAAAGTTATGATTTGGCAATGCTGTCAACTCAGTCGCCACTAGATTTCGGGAGGCAAAGCGCTATGAAGAAGCGTTTGTGAGGTTTCTCCCCCACCGTGCTCAAGCGTTGGTACTGTCGGCCACCAGGCCTGACCAGGTTCGGTTTCTCTGAGGCGAGAAACCCAGAAAGAGCGTGTGGCCCTTGAAGAGACTGGGGAGCGGCTCGCCGCACTTCTCAATCTGCCTCGAAGAGACCGGACCTGCAGAGCATCATCTCCGCTGAGAAAAAGTCCAGAGGCTGGTGCGCCCAGGACCATGGGGGTGTGCCCCCTCGGGAGGGGAACGGAAAAGTTCCAACAGAGAATACAGGCCCTTTCCCGGCACCCTCAGGGGCCCGCAGTACAATCTTCACCACCACTGGTGTTTCGGGAAGCAGCGGCCTCCAGCGAATTGTTATGTGTTTGGTTGCTTCCTGCCACGTTTCAGGACACCGGACATCTAACATCCCCCCATCAAAGCGAAGTGTCAAAACTAGTGCCCCTTTCAGAGAAGCTGGCAGCATGGAAGCTACTGCCAAATACCTCTCCGTGGGTAGAAAGTACTGTAGAGAAAGGCTACAGGATTCAGTTTGCATATTGGCCTCCGCGTTTCAACGGCGTGGTCTCCACTTCCGTGAAACCGTTACGAGTGCATTTGTTTACACAGGAATTGCAAGCTCTGCTGGAAAAAGGGGCCATATAACGTGTTCCCCTGCCAGACAGAGGGTCAGGCTATAACAGCCGTTTTTTCTGGTTCCCAAGAAAGATGGGGGGTTGCGTCTGATTTTATATCCTCGCGGGTTGAACCACTACCTCAGAACATACAAGTTCAAAATGTTGACAATCAAGATGATTGTGTCTCAGATCCAATCGGAGGATTATTTCATTACAATCGATCTCGATCACACTCTGGAGGCCAGAGAATAACTGTTCATTACCTTCAGAGGGTTCTAGGTCTCATGGCAACTGTATTCACAGTGATACTCTTGGGCCTCCTGCACATGAGATTGTTTCAGTTGTGGCTCAGAGCCAGGGGTTTTCATCCAAGGGCCAATTCCCAGAGGCAAATATGGGTTACGGGCCAGGGGCTTCGTACCCTTTCTATGTGGTTCAGACCCCGGTTTCTGACTTTGGGTCCCAATCTAGGTCCGTGTTGCCGTCGCAAGATGTTTTGGATCTTCTTGGACTTTAGATTGGACTTCTGGACGTCTTGGATGGCCGTCCAGCCCAAGGGAACTGGAGAGGCCATCTTCTCGATTGGCACATCAATTGCCTCGAAATGATGCCTCTATTTCGGGCCCTGAAATACTTCCTCCAGCACTTGAGTGGCTACCATGTCCTAGTGCGGGTGGACAACACGGCGTTAGTCTCTTACATAAATCACCAGGGCAGACTGCGTTCGCGCTGCCTGAACAGGCTAGCACAGCAGGTTCTGCTTTGGGCACAGGGCAAGTTCCTGTCCCTCAGGGCGATTTACATCCCCGAGCATATGAATGTGAGAGCAAACTTGCTGGCCAGACAAGCTGTGACACATGGGGAATGGAAACTCCACCCCGAAATAGTCAAATCAAATCTGGAAAATATTTTACGAAGCAGAGATGAACCTCTTTACTTCACAGGAGACAGCACAATGTCCCCTCTACTTCTCTCTAACTCCTCCAGCTCCCCTGGGTCTGGACGCCATGGCCCACACGTGGCCCAGATGGGGTCTTTATGCATTTCCCCGATCGCTCTGCTCCCGGGAGTGCCCTGGCATTTTCAAAATTGGTGTAAGGCACACCATGTAGACCCAATTCACTGCCAAGTTGTTTCAGTGCTGGAGTTCCTGCAAGAGAAATTGTCCTCAGGCACATGTCCTGGTACTCTCAAAGTCTATGTGGCCGCCATTTCGGCTTGCCATGTTATGATTGATGGGGTCTCTGTGGGGAAGTGCCCCCTAGTTGCCCGCTTCATTCGGGGAGCTACGCGGATAAGGTCGCCCACGAGAGCGACAGTCCCTTCGTGGGACTTGGCTATTGTGCTTGAGGGTTTGGTATGTACCCCTTTCGAACCACTGGAGTCAGTGCCTGTCAGGTTTCTGACTCTAAAGATGTTTTCAATTAATGGCCATTACTTATCTTAAGAGAATTGGGGATTTGCAGGCTCTGTCAATCTCTCCATCCAGCCTAGACTTTGCCCCTGGGCTGGTCAAAGTTATTTTGCATCCTCATCCGAATTACCTTCTGAAAGTTCCATTCTCGACCATTACCGCCGTTCACAACACCAGAGCAAGAGAGACTTCACTTACTGTGTCCAGTACGTTCTCTTCAGACCTACGTCCACCGCACTAGCCAGTGGCATTAGTCGGAGCAGCACTTCATATGCTATGGGGGCCGCAACCGGGGGGCAGCTGCCATGAAGCATATTGTATCACATTGGGTGAGGGATGCTATTGCCCTAGCCTATGAGGCGAGTGGTCAAGCTTAGCCTCTACGAGTTAGAGCCCATTTAACCACGGGGGTTGCAGCTTCCACGGCTTTGGCAAGAGGTGTCCCCTTGCAACAATTGTGTGATGCGGCAGGCAGGTCCTCTCCGCACACATTTGTTAGATTCTATAGTTTGGACTCCGGGCTCGCATGTAATAAAATATATAATACTTATTATTATTAAGCTCAGATGAGCTTTATTTGTCACATACACTATTATACAGAGTATAACCAGCAGTGAAATGTGTTCTCTGCATTTAACCCATCCAAGTGCACACACACTTGGAGCAGTGGGCAGCCGACACTGCAGCGCCCGGGGAGCAGTTGGGGGTTCGGTGCCTTGCTCAAGGGTCTCACCTCAGTCGTTGACAATTCCTGCCAGAGCCAAGATTCGAACCCACAACCTCGGGTTACAAGTCTGACGCTCTATCCAATTAGAGCCACGACTGGCCCACATCCCTAGAAAGCAGTTGAGACCACTCTGTCAATTTGAACCGAACTGTGAATTTTGTGAACCGTTACACCCATATATGCTAAACAGTATACACACATAATATGCACAGGTTTCTTTTGAGTCAAATTGGTTAAATATGTTAAAGAAATTTTAATGTCCTTGAGTCAACATGCCATAGGCATGTCTGAGACCTTTCTATGTTTATTCTCCTTTCTAATTCATCCTTCTTTCAAAAACTAAATAAATAAAAAGTCTCAATTATTTCAAACATTTGATCACCAGTGTGTATATAAAATAATGCATGTGAACTAGCAAATTATATTTGTATGAATATATATTTCACTAACAGTGGCACTTGAAAGTGAAAGTCTTCAGATACAATGTTCTAGAGTAGGTTTGAGAATAGTATTTTATGTTGTTTTTTTATTCTTAGACATGTGAAATTACAGAAGAAAGCCTCGATAGAGATTTACAAACATTCACTCTTATCTTATATTGTGAAGAATAACGTAACTGACATTAAGTAATTTGAAATGTCCAGTAGTAGTTTTTGCACCCCTGAAATTTAATGTCTGTTGTTTAGGACTTTTCATCGTAAACAGTTGGCAAATATTGCTGAATAATCTCGTCATGTTTAGCTGCTTAAATCTTACCTCAGAGTCAGCTTGCATTCAAGTGGCGCCCAGCTCAGCTTCGTGAACAGTAAACCCCGCCTTCTACACATTGATTGGCTGTTTCAAACATGTTGACATTGACAAGCGCTTTTGAGCCGCTGCTCTGAGTCCTGAGCACACTAAATTAATTCGAATTTTTGACTCAAATGGGCCGTGCGGGCCATTCATCTGGGCCGATAGAGGAATATAGTCTACGTACACTTACTATGATTCACTCTTCAAATATGGACCGGCACACATTGTACAGCGGCCCACCAGGAAAACTCCTGGTGATCCAGATGACCAGTCCGCCACGGTGAATGAAACGCACAAAGAAGATAATGAACAATGCAAATAGTCTTTAATAATCCACACAAGGTAAGCCATGACATTCAGGAAGGCTTAACACACACAGGGACTAAGTAGACCGGATGAAGGAACACAGGACTGAACACAACTTAAATAACATTGGTAAATTAAAATAATTAACAAGACACACCTGAACCAAATTACATAATTAGACTTAGACATAAAACTGGGTCACAGAGCACATGGGAGATGAAAACACTACAAACAGTCCTGGGGCCTCATGTATAAACGTTGGGTTTTCCAAGCACATATCTGGATTTATAAAAAATCTACTTGCTGTAAATACACTCACCGGCCACTTTATTAGGTACACCTTGCTACGACCGGGTTGGACCCCCTTTTGCCTTCAGAACTGCCTTAATTCTTCGTGGTATAGATTCAACAAGGTGTTGGAAACATTCCTCAGAGATTTTGGTGCACATTGACATGATAGCATAACGCAGTTGCTGCAGATTTGTCGGCTGCACATCCATGATGTGAATCTCCCATTCCACCACATCCAAAAAAGTATTGGATTGAGATCTGGTGACTGTGGAAGCCATTTGAGTAAAGTGAACCCATGGTCATATTCAAGAAACCAGTCTGAGATGATTTGAGCTTTGTGACATTGTACATAATCCTGCTGGAAGTAGCCATCAGAAGATGGGTACACTGTAGTCATAAAGGGATGGACATGTCAGCAACAATACTCAGGTAGGCTGTGGCATTTAAATGATACTCAATTAGTACTAAGGGACCCAAAGTGTGCCAAGAAAATATCCCCCACACCATTAGACCATGACCGCCAGCCTGAACTGTTGTGAGAAGGCAGGATGGATCCATGCTTTCATGTCTTTACGCCAAATTCTGACCCTACCATCTGAATGTCGCAGCAGAAATCGGGACTCATCAGACGAGGCAATGTTTTTCCAATCTTCTATTGTCCAATTTTGGTGAGCCTGTGTGAATTGTAGCCTCCGTGTCCTGTTCTTAGCTGACAGGAGCGGCACCCGGTGTGGTCTTCTGCTGCTGTAGCCCATCTGTTTCAGTGTTGTGTGTTCAGAGATGGTATTCTGCATACCTTGGTTGGAACAAGTGGTTATTTGAGTTACTGTTGCCTTTCTCTAACCAGTCTGCCCATTCTCCTCTGACCTCTGACACCAGCAAGACATTTTCGTCCACACAACTGCCGCTCACTGGATATTTTCTTTTTTTCGGACCATTCTCTGTAAACCCTATAGATGGTTGTGCGTGAAAATCCCAGTAGATCAGCAGTTTTTAAAATACTCAGACCAGCCCATCTGGCATCAACAAACATTCCACGTTCAAAGTCACTTAAATTCACTTTCTTCCCCATTCTGATGCTCGGTTTGAACTTCAGCAAGTCATCTTCACCACATCTAGATACCTAAATGCATGAGATACCTAAATGCATGAGTTGCTGTCATGTGATTGGCTGATTAGCAATTTGTGTTACCAAGCACTTGAACAGGTGTACCTAATAAAGTGTCTGGTTAGTGAATGTGTGCACTGTACGGATGCTCTTGACTGTGTGTACGCAGTTTTTTTCCTGGAAAAAATCATTTTAAACAGTTTTCATTTCAATATACACATTTACATTAAATATTCCTCTCTCATCAATGGAGATAAGCACTGAAATGACAAAGTCATTACACAGAAGTTAAACAAAAATTATATGAATTTAGACATATTTGTAGTTGATGTGCTTAATCAATTTTCCTGTCGCATGCAATGTTTTAATGACAGCGATGAGTGCTATAATAATTCATATATTTAAACTAAACTAGAGATCTCATCTTTTAAGAATTTCTTTTAGCGAGAACAATGATCAATGATGCACACTTAATTCGTTATTATGGCGGACACTGCTGGATTCAGTGGTCGAACTGTCCATTGTCTGGTTTAAATAATAAATACTTTACAAGTGCAGCTGCACAGAGGTGTTGATCTCATGTGAAGGCATCTCCACAACATTATGAGAAATACCACTGTATTTGAAGAATAAAACTTTTTTTGGGGGGGGGGGGCTGTAAGATTTGCTTGTTTCCTTTTTAAAATACTTTCTCAGTGACGCATGAGTCAGACAATTGTATTTACACTGCAATAAATGGCTTACCTGTTTCCACTAAAAATAGCTAAAAGATGTTCACCTTTTCAGCAAGACTACATACATTTTATTTCAGTAGTTTAAAACTATTGTAATACTATTTACTCAGTGGAAAGAATGGGGTCAAGTATATTATAAAATAGGCTATTTATCTGAGAACTAAACAGTTATGTTTTTGTGGATATTTGTATATATTCTAAAACATTCTGGATGATTTTGGCAATAAAAATGTATGTGGCACAAATGGCATTTAGTCTGTATCTAATTTTCCTCAATGTCTTGTACCTTTGACGGTGTTAAACAAGGTGTCACGTGGATGGGAATATGCATGGAAATGATTGCAGATGAGGTTATGCATAATAAAACAAGGCGTTGTAAGCTCCATATATGGTGATTTCTCGAAGGAGTCGGGGTGGAGATGCATGTACGCACAATCTTCCCCCTGACTGGGATTTATAAAGGGATTTTTTGCGCAGGTTCCAGCGAACTCTTGTGCGCACGCAAAATCTAGCTTTTGTGCGTACGTACACTCTTAGGATGAAATTTATGGAGAGTTATGTACATGAGGCCCCTGGAGTGTGACACTTTGAAAGTCAGTCGCTGATTTTTCTTTCTTATCTAAAATTTATTTTTTTGACAGCCTATCAGTAATCACTCTTCTAGGGTTATGTGAAGTGCTTTCCCAGCATTTTATGAACAATGACCAGTTGCAAAAGTTATATTTATTTACAAAAATTCAATAATAAGTTAATATTGTGGTGTATAATAGACACAACATTGTCTGATTTTGTAAAATTGTGTAAGTGAAAATATTAGCTATAAAGCCACATATGAACTGTTGTGCGTCTCCTAATAAAACACAATAGGTGTTGGACTTGAAGTAGGACTGCACAGACCGTTCTGTGAGTGACATCAAAGTACCATAAGAACAATTAGACAGCATTTTTTTATGTCAAATAAGTCTTTCTGTTTTGCATTTTTGCTAAAGCGGTGTTGCTGTTGAAAAGTTATACAGCTGCAGTTGTGTAGCTGGGTTTTTAAAGCATGTTTTTCCCCTTATCAGCCAGAGCTGCATAAGATCACTGCCACTTTTGTTAATTGCAAAATTAAAACAAATGAAATGTTGTTTTATGACAGGCATATCATTTAAGCGTGGCCATCAGTCCAGAGTGTTCCTCTGGGACAGACTCCAGCATCCTCAGCCGTTTGGAGAGTGATGGGATGGAGGAGGTCTGTGGAGAAGAAGCTGCTCTTGTCTCTTGATGGATGTCCAGAGATTTCTTCTGCTGGCTCTGTATACGGTTTTTCCTTATGGTGATGTTCACTCCAACACCATCTGCAAGCTTCTGACGGACTCTGAATTTACTTGTTTGCTGAGGAACTCAAAACTTTGATATCTTTTCTAACCCAGGGATTATGTCTATACTGTAACAGTCCCCGTCTGTCACAGTTATGTTCATAATGGCCACCAGGGGACACATGTATTAAATACAGCTCACCCTGTATTAAATAAAAACAGGAAGTAGTAGAGTAAGTGCTAGGTTCTATTTGAAGCTGCCTCGTGGTTACCTGTGACCTACTTCCTAATCCTGTTTGAGAAACCTTTGTTTCCTGCTCAAACGTTCTATTTGAAGCTGCCTCATGGTTACCTGTGACTTACTTCCTAATCCTGTTTGAGAAACCTTTGTTTCCTGCTCAAACAGGATTATTTATGCAGTAGCTCTTAAGTATGTGGCTACCTCTTTGAGTTGATGGACTATGGCCTGTCTATATTGCTGAAGCAACTCCTTGGGTGCATTCGGAAGGAAATATTCATGCTGACAATTTCAACTCCTCACACGCACACACCCTCAGACCCCTACTCAGGGCAGATTTGTATATATATATTTGTATAATGACTTGCAGTCTTTGGGATTTGTATCTCAATAAATGTGTATATTATTTAAAACATGCTGAAAGAAACACCATTTTTGTTTGTGTAAGTGTTTATTTTTTAGTAGAACATAAGATAATATCTGGCTTTTGCAAATAAGGTGACCCCCCGCCACCCCCCATTTTTACGGTTATAATACTATGGCCAAAATGGACATGTAATACGGATAATACGGTAATATGTCCCGTCCATCCCCAACGACCTGTGGTAAGTGTGGTTTCCTCTTCCGCTGTTAATGTACATCCACTGACTACAATAGTGCAACTCGCTACTCCTCTCCACTGTATTTCAGTCCATGCCCTCCTTGACTCTGGGTCAGCCGGCAATTTAATCTCCGCTGACATATGCCATCAGCTCCAGCTCAAGAAAAGACTGAACGATATCCCGTATAAGATCCAGTCAATAACTGGGAGTCCCCTCGGCCGAGGACAGGTCCGACACTGCATGAGTCCTATTCAGCTAAGGGTCGGCCAGTTACACATGGAAAGCATAAGTCTGTTGGTTCTGGAGGAATCCACCGCTGGGATCATCTTAGAGAGCCCCTGGCTCATTTCCCACAATCCCTCCATCTCGTGGTCAGCTGGAGAAGTCCTGAAGTGGGGCAATTAATGTTTTCCTAACCTTCCAAAGATCCCAGTCAACTCCACGTCCATAGAGAGCCCCTTTGAGAATCTTTCAATCTACATTTCAAAGGAATATGTCCACTTCAGTGACATTTTCTGCCCGAAATGAGCCTCCAAGTATTCACCTTTGTGACACCTACTGGCCATTATGAATATATTGTCATGCCGTATGGATTGGTAAATGCCTCCTCCGTATTCTAGGGTTATATGAATGAGGTATACCGGGAGTACCTACATCACTTCGTGCTGGTTTACATTGACGACATCTTTGTGTACTCCCGGAATGAGGCTGAACATTGCCGGCATGTCTCTGTAGTCCTCCAATGGCTCAGAGAACACCAGCTGTATCTAAAAGCTGTGAAGTTAACGTTCCACCAGGCTTCAATCCAGTTCTTCGGGTATCAGATCAGCTCCCAAGGTATTAAGATGGACGAGAGGAAGGTGGAAGCCATCAAGACCTGGCCCAAACCCACTACCATCAAAGAACTCCAGTGATTCCTAGGTTTTCAAATTCCTACAGACGCTTCATTCACAACTATAGCTCCATCACTGCACCACTGATCAATCTCCTGAAAGGCAAGCCCAAGTCTCTGTCCTGGATGCCCCGAAGCCACCTCGGTCATGAAGACCCTTCAAAAAGCCTTTGTCGGCTCCACTCCAGGTCCATAGTCGAAGTGGATGCCTCAACATCTGGAGTTGGAGCCATCCTGTCCCAGCAGCAGGAGAATCCTCCTCGACTCCATCCATGTGCCTTCTTCTTCCTGAAATGATCCTTGGTGGAGCAAAACTATGACATTGGGAATGGAGAACTTCTTGCCATCAAGCTCGCCCTTGAGGAATGGAGACACTGACTGGAGGGGGCCTGCCACCCGTTCGTAGTATACACTGACCACCGAAACATTGAGTATCTCTCGGAGGCTAAGAGCCTAAGTCCAAGACAAGCCTGGTGGGCCCTCTTTACCCGAATCCATTTCACCATCTCCTTTCATCCAGGGACCAAAAAATACTAAAGCAGATGTTCTCTCAAGATGAACATCGCTCCTAGATGTGACCATCAGCCTATCTTCTGGATACCACCCACAGAGCAATGGTCTAAAAGAGAGAAAGATCCAGGAGATAGGGCGCTTCCTCCGTACCTTCTTTTACTCGTCCTTCAGTCTGAGGTTTATTCATTACACTTTTTGGTGTGAAAGGCTTTACATTTGCTATTCTGAGGGAGGGGCTTCATAAAACCTGTAAATGATCAGAGAGTTTATCAGAGTGCGGTTTATAATATAGGTAAATTATGTGAAAATAATGTGTTTTTTAAAACGTAGCATTAACACATGTTAGACTGCACCCCATAAACACAATCAAGCCTAGAAAAAAACAGCCAACCACTCCTTTATTACTTGAGCATATCAAGACATTTTGGACAATGCTGTGCTTCCAATTTGGGGAAGGACCTTTTCTCTTTCAGCATGACATGGATGAGTTTGGTGTACA
Source organism: Gymnocypris eckloni scoliostomus (assembly GCA_027564155.1). NCBI lineage: Eukaryota > Metazoa > Chordata > Actinopteri > Cypriniformes > Cyprinidae > Gymnocypris > Gymnocypris eckloni. The sequence goes on from CM050426.1 coordinate 9,546,764, forward strand.
AAAACTTGACTGGCCCTGACCTCAAACCCATCAAACACCTTTGGGCTGAACTGGAATGGAGATTGAGGGCCAAGTCTTCTCATTCAACATCAGTGTCTGACCTCACAAATGCTCTGCTGGATGAATGTGCAGAAAACCCACAGAAACACTCCAAAATCATGTGGAGAGTTGGTCCAGAAGAGTGGAAGCTGTTACAGCTGCAAACAAATGCGATGTCATTAAAGTCCCTGCTGGTGTAATTGTGCTTATTCTGCCGACTGATGACTATATAGTAGGCACTCACTTTGTGTCTAATGAAGTTGCACTGCTGGGAAATCATGCTGGTGATAAAGTAACAAGGTTATCCATAGTTATGTGACAAAAACAAAAGCCTTTGGACTGCTTCCAATTTACTCATTTCAAATTAAGTTATGAATTAGCTTTTTCCCTCCCAAAAACCACACAAACAGATGGTCTGAAGTAATTCTGCATCTAATTCTAGTGTGACGTGCCATTAAACTCAGCAGGAATCAGATCTCCATCAACACAAACCTGACTTGCACATATTTACTTAGCTATCTAAATGGGGACATTCCATAGGCATTCCACACACACACTACACACACACAGACAGACAGACACATACACGCACGCACACACACACTCACACACACACACAGACAGACACATACACGCATGCACACACACACACACACACACACACACACACACACACACACACACACAGACAGACAGACAGACACTCACACACACACACAGACAGACAGACACATACACGCACACACACACACACACACACACACACACACACACACACACACACACACACACACAGACAGACAGACAGAGCTCACACACACACACACAGACAGACAGACATAGCACACACACATACACACACACACACACACACACACACACACACACACACACACACACACACACACACACACACACACACACACACACACACACACACACACACACACACACACACAGACACACACGCACACACACACACACACACACACAGAATTAAAGGTACAAAAGCTTTCACTGGGGCGGTACCTTTTCAAAAGGTACATGTTTGTACCTCAAAATTCCATTTTGGTACCTTAAAGGTACATGTTAGAACCTAATAGGTGCAAAAGTGTACCTTTGGAAAACGTACCGCCCCAGTGACAGCTTTTGTACCTTTATTTCTGAGAGTGCACACACACACACACACACACAGAGAGAGAGAGAGAGAGAGAGACACACATTCACACACTATATACACAACACACACACTCACTCACACACACTATACACAGACACACACTATACACGCTCACACACTCATGCACACACACTATAAACACAAACACACACTCACTTACATGCACACACACACACACACACACACACACACAACACACAAACACACACTACACACACACACACACACACACACACACACACACACACACACACACACACACACACACACACTGTCATCCAACATGTCTGAAAGCAGCACATTCTCCAAATACTGTTGCTAAGCCACCATCAACTTCCTGGTCTCTCTCTCTAACACACACACTCTATACACACACACCCACACACACACACACACAGTGTATTGTTAAGGCAGTGATGTGGGACAGGTGTGAATGAGTGTGGAAACATCTTGAGTTAATACTCTTCAGAGTACAGGTGAAAGAAGAAAAACAGTTCTTGGAAAATACATTTCAGTGAGGAGCTGACATTACACGTGACCTGTTGTGACGGCCAAAACCGCCTGATAATTATCTTATCTGAGGACATGCTCATTTGTAACTAATAATAATAATTATAAAAACAACTTGCTAAAAAGTGACAATAAAGATATTTACATTGTTACAAAAATTATTTCCGATAGATGCTTTTCTTTTGAACTTTTATATCAAATTATCCTGAAAAAATGGCATAAAAAGATGCTAATGGAATAAATTATAACAATATTTTACAATATTTCTGTTGTTACTGTATTTTTAACCAATGAAATGCAGCATTAGAGACACTTCTTTCAGAAATATCTATAGAGTATGTGCTGGAGGTGGCAGGCAAACATCAGGAATCAAACATAGCATTGTTTCAGTGATCTGTAGCATAATTCCTCTGATGGAGATTCATCTGTTTGAGTCAATGTCAATGTCGTTATCCATGCTCGTCGATATTTGTGAATTACTCTTGAATTACACTTCAGGTGCATAATGCTCCTCTGTTACTCTTAGACATGCTGGATCTGTATTCATAGTGGAGCTTTCTTCATGTTTCACGTATAAAGACCTGATCTGGAAAACCGCCTGGTTTAATGTCACAACTGACAGGGAGCACTGGAGAATAATATAACTGTTTATGGCTTTTATTGTAATTTTAGTACGTTTTAAAATGTATGACATTTCAAAAGATGGAAGTGCTTTTATTTTATATAAATGAATGCTTGTGCATAGAATGACTCGTGATTATAAACCATCAGTATGTATGCTGGTTATATTTTTATATTTTATATTTTCATTTCTATTTTTTTAAAGTGAATCCAAATATGAGAGCAAGATCTAAAGAGCAATTCATCCTCAAAATCCTTAACATCTGAATATGTTCAAACTGAAATGCATCTCTGGAGCACAAAAGCAGTCATAAGCAGCACAGCTATATTTGTCAAATGTTGTCCCATCATAACTAACCATACATCAATGGAAGTATATTTATTCAGCTTTCAGATGATGCATAAATCTCAATATCACAAAATTGACCCTTATGACTAGTTTTGTGCTCCAGGGTCACATATGTAAAACATGTCTGTTCAGTATATTGTTTAAAGCCATGATATTTCTGCTTGTGTAATTCAGATATTATGCATTTTAACCTTTAGATGAACATCAGTTGACGTTTAAATCAATGTTTCAATTATTTTGCATTCTCAAACCAATATCAAGTTAGAATATCTCGACCCTTGGCTGTCAAATGAGTCAAAGAGACGACGTTAGAAACTGCTGCTGATGTTCTGGTTCATCACACACACTGAGAACAGAAGAACATGATGGGATACACGATCTGCGCAGCATGCTCTGTTTTATAATGCATGAAGAAAGTTTGAATATCTGCATTATTCTGCAGAAGCGGTGTGAATAGCGTGAAAGCATGCTGATGTGTGTGTGTTCAGGCTGCTGCGGGAGTTTCTGGGGGAGAAGGAAGTGGAGCTGTCGCTGGTCTTTGACGCTGTGGAGGAGACAGACATGGGCAACTACACCTGTAACGTGGAGAACCACATCGGCCGAGGCAGCGCCAGCGCCATCCTGCAGAAGAAAGGTGAAGTGCTCAGATCTTGTGCTGTCTTCCTCATCTTCAGCTCGTGGACACGGCTGAACTCTGACTCTCTCACTCATATAACAGCGGTTATAAACCAGGAGGTGATATTAAAAACAGCTTCACACTGCTCATAGTGAACCAGCACTGTCTCACAAACATAAGAGTAGCTTACGAAGTGTTTCAGGCGCTGATATAAACTCACTTGCATTGTGCACTTAAAAGAAGGGCATTATCATAATTTCTTTATTTTTTTCTGAAGTGAGTCTTTAGCCATCTTCAAGAAACGTCTAAAAACCATCTCTTTCATCTGTACTTGACCCTCTAACACCAGCTCTCTCTATTTCTATTCTATCTACTTGTCATTAATTGTACTTATTATTTGAATAAATAACCTTGCTATGTGTACTGCGTTAGACTAACTAGAGCTTATCACAACACTTATATATTGTTGCTCTTTTGTTGGTTTTGATTGCTTCTATTGTCCTCATTTATAAGTTGCTTTAGATAAAGGCATCTGCTAAATGACTACATCTACTGTAAATATTGCTGCAGATACATTTTGGGTCATTAAACTCTTTGAATGATGGTCACTCAATCAGCCACAACACTCAACCAATCCCAGATATATATAAATCCATCATTTAGACAGAGGATTGGGGATTTAGTCGTGAGATGTGGTGGACGTAACATTTTGTTTATGACCATTCTAGGGGTGACACAACCAATCAAATGTTTGGAATAACTAAGTTCTTTGTAATAATATTCCAATATTCCGGTTTTGATCAGATGAATGTATTTAAGTCATCTGTTTTCTCCTGCAGACATGTACAGGCTGGAGCTGGTGGGTGGTCTGGGGGCCATCATGCTGATATTGGGGATCTTCACAGCCATCTATAAGTGCTATAATGTGGAGATAATGCTGTGCTACCGACGACACTTCGGCAGCGATGAGGCCGATGATGGTACGTAAGAATAACATGAAAAATAAAGCTTTCTGTTTCTAATTACCTAACATTTTGTGTGCAACATCTAGGTCATGGCATGCAACTGTGTTTTGCAAGCCTTGCAAAAAAAATTTTTGTACTACTGTAATGATGGCTAGAAAATCCTAAACAAGGCATTAATGCAATGCATTGATTTCTCTCGACAAAAAATGCATACAATACATATATCATAACATATAGAGTTACCTACACTCTCAGAAAAAAATTGGGGCAGTACCTTTGAAAAAGGTACATGTTTGTACCTTATCTACCCCATAAAGGGAGCCTATTAGTACATTAAAAGTACACATTAGTACTTAAAGTGTACATAATAGTAACTAAATGGTACATAAGGTCTCATTACTTTCACATTATCCTTATAACCTTGTTATTATTAGCTAATCTTTAAGATTACTTTAAGTAAAATTTGTATTTTATATAGTATTTTATATTACCCTTATCAACTCATTCATTTGCATTACTCCAAATGTTAGAACTGCAACGAAAGATTGTATTGTATAACTGTATTGTCCACCTGAGTGGAAAATTGTCTTTGGCTCACCAGCACAACAAAATAAGTAACAACACTCAAGATTTAAGGTTCTTGCACTCTGAGTCTGAAATTTTTGTCAGAAAATTTTGCACTTAAAAAAATAAACACGACCTCACGTTGTGTCAATCACGTTTACACACTGTCTCTGAAACTTTCGTCCGTCATAAAAAAGATTCGGACCAGGTTAAATTTTCTGCGTTTTCACATCCGTAGCAAGCATTTTGATAGGAACGGATGACGGATACGAAAAAAAAATATTTTGGACTCTGTGTGCAAGGACTTTAACACTTGAAATGACACTCCTGTGTTTTGTTATTTATTCAACAATCAAGGGCCAGATTTACTAACAGCTTGCGCCGGCGTAAACCGTCTTTTGCCGTTAAAATAGTACTGATTTACTAAAGACACGCAGTGAAGAATTAGCGCTGAAAAGGAATGGAGACTGACATTACTGAATATGCATTTGTAGGAGTTTCTTTCCCTTTCAGACTCAAAATTTATGGGAGACTGAATCACGCAACGAGATTTACTAAGTTTTGTGCTCGTCAAATTACTGGTATTTGTAGCATTATTTAACCCCCAAAAAGCATGTCTTAAAGCAGGTGCTAATTTGCGCAGCTCTTAGTAGATTGCGCTAGTCATTGTGGAAATTATCTGGCTGCGTCGGTGTTCTTTAATGTGCACTTTTTCAGTAAATCACAATTTTCCCCTCCCATCAGCTCTAATGCTAATTTGTCCTGTTTAGTAAATCTGGCCCCAAGTGTTGTAATTCAAAATGGTTTTAATAATAATAAAACATCAAAACACTTTCATCAAAACACATTCAAAATGTTTAAAACCTAAATGGATTACATAAGGTTACATTCATAACTCTACATCATGTTATTGACCGGTGTCTGAACACATGTGGAAACACACCAATCTTGAGGTCAGGGCAGCAAGACCATAACATGGCATCTGTCACGGAATCCCTAGATTCTAATTGTCTGAGGGAAAATGCACAGGCATGCCTGAAGTGTTCCATAGCAGCGCCTCATTCCCTTCTCAGGGAACCGGGTTACATAAGTAACCTAAGACATTCCCTTTTGAATGGAACTCAACGCTGCATCATGTGCAGACAATTCTAGCTCAGCCCTGAAGTACAAGAGATCCTGGGGTTAAGTCCTTGTCCAGACTGTAAAATCCTATGAATGCATTCAGAGAGGACCAGCAGAGATCTCTTTTTGCTCCGGAGATTCATGAGGCCGAGGGAAGAAGGCTTGCAAGATGACTGCCTGGATAGTCGCAGAAGGCACCTGTAAAATGTAATCCAGTCTGGGGTGCAGAATAGCTTTGGCCATTCCAGGAGCAGAGTCTACTGACAAGGCCTTAAAATCTCCTGCTTTTTAAGCAAAGTTAATGCTAATAGAATAGAAGAGCCACTTTAAAAGTAAGTAACCGCTCTCAGTACTCTCAAATCTGCACTCAGTGCCACTGGCAACATCAAATTCAGGGCAGAGCACGCCTCTGAAAACCATGATCACACCCTGTTTGTGTTTCATCTTCTACTTTTCACAGCGATTGGTTGACGCTCTGCGTTTTTCACTTAATATTTGCATAAAGTCAAGGAATGCTAAACTTTTTTGATGCTCTCGGCAACTCTCAACGATTTCACCCCACCACACCACTTTCTATTTTAATAAAAAAATAATTGAATGCACTGCACGAGCGTTTATGCTCAACTTAATAGGAATGAATTGAAAATGCTCGCTACGGGCCAGTGGAAACGCACCGTAAGGGCTATCATTGGGCTCTAATGGAGCCTCTGATAAACCTTCCAGGACCACAGAAAGCTCCATCGATAGGTACACGGCTAGAGGAAATAGTAGCCACATTCACACAACTACTCAAAGAGATGCTATTTTAGGGCATACAGTCTCCTTGTGGAGACTGGACTCTGTGAGCTGTACCCCTCAGGGGCCAGAACCGAAGTTTCCAGGGTTGATAGATCGGCCCCTGTAATACTTTGACTCCTGAAACCTTTCCTTACAGTATCCAGGGCTCATTGGAATACATTTGGCTGTAGCTGCCATGCAGCCAAAGGATCTAAAAGAGATCATTTTGGGGATATTTGACATAGAATTGGTCATCCTGTGCTCTGAATCAGCTTGCTGGCAGGGATAAAATAAGCTAGCAAGTGTCAGGTCTTCTGCTGCCGGTGAGGAGATCATGAGTGGATCTCCCCTCGGATGGCTGGATTTGTGTGCCCTGCCTTACCCCTATGTTTTTGAGGGGAGGCGTAAGCAGTCACACTGGCCTTTTGCTCCTCTTGGTGGATAGAAGGGTCTGGGCAGGAACAGCTACTGTAGTTGACGCCGATCACGTCCAGCTAATTGCCATGCTTCCACACTTCAATTAAGTATTCCCACAACATCAATGCCATGATACAGCATCGATTTATATTCATAACATAATCTCATTTTTAAATTTCATACACATGTGATTCATTAAGCATGAAGCTGCATCCCTAAACCAAACCCCCAGTGGAGCGTGAGCACGACACACAAATGAGACTGTTGAAATGTATATGCATTTGCCAAAACCTAAACTAGTTACAAATTGTAATGAGATTGTTATTGTACCGAATATTTTGTAATCCTAATTGTGTAATACGATGAAAGAATTAACCTGTGCAATACAACGCATCTGTTCCTTACAGACAACAAGGAATATGACGCCTACCTGTCCTACACCAAAGTGGACCTGGAGTCGGTGGAATGTGAGATGAGCGAGGATGAGCTGTTCGCTTTGGAGATCTTACCGGACGTCCTGGAGAAACACTACGGATATAAACTCTTCATCCCGCACCGCGACCTCATTCCCAGCAGCAGTAAGAGCAACATCTGACATTCACACGCTTACTATCAGCAAAACAAACCGCAGAAGACAGATAATGTTTGATTTCTCAGTGTTGATTAGTCTTCATTTCGTTAAGGAAACCTATGAAGAAAAATTGTATTTGACAAGCTGTTTTCCCAAGCCTAACACAAGATGACAATAAGGTAAATAAACGATAACTATGACAATATCAACATGCAATTTCGTCGACTAAATAAGACAAAACTAAAATGTATTAACAAAAACTAACTTTACCAAAAATCTATTTTTATTTTCTTCAAAAAAGGACACAAAATGTTATTGCGGACTGCTGTACATGCCTCTACTACATGAGCTTTCATGTGTGTGGTTGCCTCATATCAAGTGTTCAAATCCCAGAATCAGAGATTTGCCATTACAACAGAGGTGCCCAACCCTGCTCCTGCCGATCGACTGTCCTGCAAAGTTCAGCTACAACTCTAATCAAACACACCTACCTTAAATTTTCAAGCGATCCTGAAGACCTTAATTAGTTGCTTAGAGTTTAATCATAGAGTTTAGAATCATTAGTGTTTGATTAGAGTAGGAGCTGAACTTTACAGGACAGTCGATTGCCAGGATAGAGAAATATGACATTGCAATTTGGAAATAATGGAATTACTATTAGGAATTTCACTGTATTATATTTTTCGTTTGCTTTACCAGTTTTCATAATGTAGACAGAGAAAGTACAAGTCTTTGGTGTATATATATATATATATATATATATACACACACACATTCACAGTGGGGCAAATAAGTATTTGATACACTGCCGATTTTTCAAGATTTCCCACTTACCAAGAATTGAGAGATCTGTAATTTTCATTGAAGGTACACCTCAAAAGTGAGAGACAGAATCTAAAAAAAAAAAACTGAAAAATCACATTGTATGATTTTTAAATAATTAATTTCCATTTTATTGCATGAAATAAGTATTTGATACAATAGAAGAATAGAACTTAATATTTGGTACAGAAACATTTGTTTACAATTACAGCGGTCAGACGTGTGCTGTAGGTCTGCATACACTGCAGCAGGGATTTTGCCCCACTCCTCCATAAAGGTCTTCTCCATATCTTTCAGATTTTGGGGCTGTCGAAGGAGAACACAGAGTTTCAGCTCCCTCCATAGATTTTCTTTTGGGTTCAGGTCTGGAGACTGGCTAGACCGCTCCAGGACCTTGAAATGCTTCTTACGGAGCCACTCCTTAGTTGCCCTTGCTGTGTGTTTGGGGTCATTGTCATGCTGGAAGACCCAGCCACGACCCATCTTCAATGCTCTTACTGAGGGAAGGAGGTTGTTGGCCAAAATCTCACGATACATGGCCCCATCCATCCTCCCCTCAATAAGGTGCAGTCGTCCTGTCCCCTTTGCAGAAAAGCACCCCCAAAGCATGATGTTTCCACCCCCATGCTTCACAGTTGGGATGGTGTTCTTGGGATTGTACTCATCCTTCTTCCTCCAAACACGGCGAGTGGAGTTTATACCAAAAAATAATATTTTGGTCTCATCTGACCACATGACCTTCTCCCATGCCTCCTCTGGATCATCCAGATGGTCTTTGGCAAACTTCAGACAGGCCGGGCCTGGACATGTGCTAGCTTGAGCAGGGGGACCTTGCGTGCGCTGCAGGATTTTAATCCATGACAGTGTAGTGTGCTACTACATTTACATTTAGTCATTTAGCAGATGCTTTTATCCAAAGCGACTTACAATTGGGGAGTACATAAAGCGATTAATCTTGAAGAGGCAAACATACAGAGGAAGTGGCAATAACACCAAGTCTCAGGCATTGTTCAAATAAGTACAAGCTAGCAAGGGAAGGAGAGAAAGATAAAGAGAAAGATGAAGATTTTGAAAAAAAGAGAAATAATTATTATTATAATTTTTTTTTTTATGTAGTCAAGTAGAGTTGAAAGAGATGAGTTTTCAGTTGTTGCTTGAAATTTGACAGGGATCCAGCATTCCGGATGGGGGTGGGAAGATCATTCCACCAGCCAGGAACGGTGAAAGAGAATGTTCTGGAGAGTGATTTTGAGCCTCTCTGTGATGGTACCACGAGGCGCTCACTAGCAGATCTCAGACTTCTGGAGGGATGTAAATTCGTAATAGTGAGTGGAAGTAGGTGGGTGCTGAGCATGTGGTTGTTCTATATGCAAGCATCAGTGTCTTGAACTGGATGCGAGCTGCAACTGGTAGCCAGTGCAAGGACACAAAGAGAGGTGTAACATGGGCTCTTTTGGGCTCGTTGAAGACCAGTCGTGCCGCTGCATTCTGAATCATTTTTAGAGGTTTGATTGTGTTTGATGGAAGTCCAGCTAGAAGAGCATTGCAGTAGTCCAGTCTAGAAATGACAAGGGCCTGGACAAGAAGTTGTGCAGCATGCTCTGTCAGAAAGGGCCTGATCTTTCTGATGTTGTGCAATGCAAACCTGCAAGATCGAGCAGTCTTTGCAATGTGCTCTTTGAAGGTCAGCTGGCCATCGAAGATTACACCAAGATTTCTGACCGAAGCTGATGGGGTAATTGTTGATGAACCTAACTGAATTGTGAAATCATGGTGTAGAGTTGGAGTTGCAGGGAAGACAAGAAGCTCAGTCTTTGCCAGGTTGAGCTGTAGATGGTTTTCTTTCATCCATGCCGAGATGTCCGCCAGGCAGCCTGAGATCCGTGCAGCTACTGTTGGATCATCTTGTCGAAATGAGAGATAGAGCTGTGTGTCATCAGCATAGAAATGGTAGGAGAAGCCATGTGCCTGTATGATGGGAGCCAGTGATGTAGTGTATGTGGAGAAGAGGAGGGGTCCAAGAACCGATCCCTGGGGAACCCCAGTGACCAATTTATGTGCTTTGGATACCTCCCCTCCCCAGGCCACCCTGAAAGACCGACCAGTGAGATAGGATTCAAACCAGCAAAGTGGAATCCCAGTGATATCCAGTAATGAGAGGGTGGACAGGAGGATCTGATGATTGACAGTGTCAAAAGCGGCAGACAGATCCAGCAGAATGAGGACTGATGATTTGGAATCGGCTTTTGCAATTCGCAGGGCTTCAGTGACCGAGAGTAGCGCAGTCTCAGTTGAATGGCCACTCCTGAAACCTGACTGTTTAGCGTCCAGTTTGTTGTTCTGTGAAAGAAACAATGAGACCTGGTTGAAGACAACTCGTTCGAGTGTTTTGGCAATGAATGGAAGGAGAGAGACAGGTCTGTAGTTTTCTAAAAGAGAAGTGTTTAATGTAGGTTTTTTGAGCAGTGGGGTTACCCGAGCCTGCTTGAATGCAGTGGGGAAGATGCCTGTGAGGAGAGATGTGTTGATGATGTGTGTGAGTGCTGGTAAGAGTGTGGGAGAGATAGCTTGGAGAAGGTGTGAGGGGATAGGGTCTAGAGGACATGTTGTAGGATGGCTGGAGAGGAGAAGTTTGGATACTTCCGCCTCAGTGAGGGGACAGAAGGAGAAGATGGGAGTTTGAGCAGTGGATCTAGTTGGTTGGGGGTCCTGTGTGAGTGGAGGTGAAAACTGACTACTGATTGTTTTAGTTTTGTTTGTAAAAAAAGTTGCAAAGTCATCAGCTGTTATAGACGTGGTGGGAGGTGGTGAAGGGGGACAGAGGAGAGAATTAAATGTTCTGAAGAGATTACGCATATCTGGAGCATTGTTGATCTTGTTATGGAAATGTGATGATTTGGCAGTGTGGACTTCAGCAGAGAAAGATGAAAGAAACGATTGATACATACTCAGGTCCGACGGCTCGTTTGATTTTCGCCATTTTCTCTCTGCCGCTCGGAGTCTGGTCCGATGTTCACGAAGAACATCAGATAACCAGGGGTTAGAAGGGGCAGTCCGTGCTGGCCTGGAGGAGAGAGGACAAATGTCATCTAGACAAGTGGTTAAAGTAGAGCATAAAGTATCAGTAGCAGCATTCACATCTAGAGATGAGAAATGTGTAGGTGAGGGAAGAGAGGAGGATACTACAGAGGAAAGATGTGAGGGAGAAAGGGAGCGTAGGTTTCGTCTAAAAGTAACCGGTAAGGGGGTTGGTGGCACCCAGGTAGCAAAGTGTAATGTGAATTTAATGAAGAAATGGTCAGAGATATGTAGTGGTTGTACCAGAATGTTATCTACAGTACAATCGCATGTTTAAATTAAATCAAGTTGGTTGCCTGATTTGTGAGTGCTAGTAGTGGTAAGGCGTTTGAGATCAAATGAAGCTAAGAGCGAATGAAAGTCTGTAGCATAAGGTTTTTCTAGATGAATGTTGAAATCGCCAAAAACTAAGAGTGGAGTTCCATCCTCCATGAAAGAGGACAGCAACCCATCCAGCTCCTCAAGGAAGGGGGCTAGAATTTGGCCAGGGGGACGGTAGATTACCACAATCTGGAGTTTTATAGGAGCCATTGCAGTAATCGCATGAGATTCAAATGAGTTGTAATTGCATAGGGGCGAGTGGGTTGAGTATTTCCAATTATTTGAAATGAGCAGACCAGTGCCCCACCCCGCCAACCTGACGTGGGGTGTGAGAGAAAGAGAAATTGTTAGAGAGGGCAGCTGGAGTTGCTGAGTCTTCTGGACGAATCCAGGGCTCAGTCAAGCCCAAGATGCTGAGAGTGGATTGTAAAGAAAAAGCGGAAATGAAGTCTGCTTTGTTGACAGCTGACTGACAATTCCAGAGAGCCATAGAGAAAGAAAGAGGTGTAGTAGAAGATGTAGAGATGTGGTGCAGGTTAGCAGGATTACTTTGCCGTCTGCGTGTGATGTTAGAGCGTGGTTGAGAGACAACTGGAATGGTTTTGAAACACATGATAGAGGTGGAAGGACAGAGGATAGCAAAGGAGAGTGTGTGAGAAAAAAATTATACCTAAATGCGTTGCCGGTGTCGTTGCTCGGGTGAAGTCGTGCAGGAAAAAGTCGTTTGTCTTTACACTCGTCTGTCTTCACACGAGGATGCTGAATGCTTCCGCAGATGCTTCCGCGTCAGCGCTGGGACATCAAATAAATACACAGTCTAATTAAGAGAATAGAGTGAAAACAGCTGTGAACGGCTTCTGATTAGCCCAGCCAATAAGCCTAACAGAGTGCTAATAGTGCTAATAGCTCAAGACGAAACTAACACTTTGCCCAAGGAGCAATGTAGGCGCAAATGATTATAATTACCAGTAAGTGCAATCAAAACAATAAACCAACGAAAATGCAGACTACAAATAGGTAGGAAACGAAATATTCCTTCCTAGCAGCAAGTAAATAATTTAAACAACAGATCTATGAACAAGTATTAAAGACTCACAAGCTGACGTCCGTTTCTTCTGGTGACTAATCGGTTTCTCCCAACTTAAGCAGCAACCAGGCAGTTTAAATACTTTCACAGTTGCTGTGAACGGCTTCTGATTAGCCCAGCCAATAAGCCTAACAGAGTGCTAATAGTGCTAATAGCTCAAGACGAAACTAACACTTTGCTCAAGGAGCAATGAAGGCGCAAATGATTATAATTACCAGTAAGTGCAATCAAAACAATAAACCAATGAAAATGCAGACTACAAATAGGTAGGAAACGAAATATTCCTTCCTAGCAGCAAGTAAATAATTTAAACAACAGATCTATGAACAAGTATTAAAGACTAACAAGCTGATGTCCGTTTCTTCTGGTGACTAATCGGCTTCTCCCGGAGAGGAGAAGACTCAACGGCTACTAATGGTAGCCGTTGAGACTGTGGTCCCAGCTCTCTTCAGGTCATTGACCAGGTCCTCCCATGTAGTTCTAGGCTGATCCCTCACCTTTCTCAAGATCATTGATATTCCACAAGGCGAGATCTTGCATGGAGTCCCAGTCATGACTGTCATCTTGAATTTCTTCCATTTTCTAATAATTGCGCCAACAGTTGTTGCCTTCTCACCAAGCTGTTTGCCTATTGTCCTGTAGCCCATCCCAGCCTTGTGCAGGTCTACAATTGTGTCCCTAGTGTCCTTAGACAGCTCTTTGGTCTTGCCCATAGTGGAGAGGTTGGAGTCTGATTGATTGAGTGTGTGAACAGGTGTCTTTTATACAGGTAACTAGTTCAAACAGGTGCAATTAACACAGGTAATGAGTGGAGGATAGGAGGGCTTCTTAAAGACAAACTAACAGTTCTGTGAGAACCAGATTTCTTGCTGGTTTATATGTGATCAAATACTTATTTAATGCAATAAAATGGAAGTTAATTATTACAAAATCATACAATGTCATTTGCTGGATTTTTTTTATTCTGTCTCTCACAGTGGTGGTCAGTAACGAAGTACAACTACTTCGTTACTGTACTTAAGTACATTTTTCAAGTATCTGTACTTTACTGGAGTAGTTTTATTTTGAGTAACTTTTACTTTTACTTCACTACATTCCAAAGCATAAGATCGTACTTTTTACTTCACTACATTTCATAAAACATATCGTTACTCACGTGATACATCACGTGCTCCGAGACGCAGAAGCGGTGTATGATTCATGAACAAACTGATTCTTTTCAATGAACCTGTTCAATCGGTTCGCAAATCGCAACAAACGATTCATTGACGAATTGCATTGATCCGATTGCAGCTGTTTTCGTCGAAAACTCACTGATTCAAATGATCCGTTTAGAGCGAGTCTTCTTCAGTGAACTGAACTCACAAGTAAAGAACCGAGATCTCGTGAGCGCGCTACTGATGCTGTGAAAAGTACGTTACTAATGAATTTTAGGATTAATTATTGTAACTGAAAATAATATTTAGGTCAAAACTGTCAGTTGTTTGTGAACTAAATCTGCTGTAAAGGGTGATCTATTTAAGCCCACTGAAATGCTTGAATGCAGACAGATCAACATCAGTGTCTCTAACGTTATGTTTTAGGTCAAAAAACAAAACATTAAAATAACACCGATTAAATAAAATAACTGATGCTCGTGTAACGGATGTATACCATTAAGGGCTATGTGTAAACCTCACTCCCCTCACCTCAAAAAGAGGCGCTCTAGCGACTGATGCAAGAGGCTGTAGCCTTTGGCGTTCCTTGTTAGAGCGCCCGCCTCCCGCGCTGGAATCCCGGGTTCGCGACCCGCTCGGAGCAAGAACGAGTTAGGATGGTGTGGACCCGGGGGAGATACACACGTTCATATTCCCCGCTGCTGTAACGTTAACAGTTTTTTTTTAAATGCTATGCATTTAGACCTATGTGATGTCTGTTTTTATATTGTTTATCAACAGTATACATGTTTAAATTGTTTAGATCAACTAGCCGAGTAGACAGATATGAATGTTTATTCATAACCATACTGAAAATAAGTAAATATTGTTAGCTGATGCTAACTGTCTAGCTAACAAGCTTGCTGGTGCTAAGTTGAGGAAATGTTTTGATATAAAGTCCAAATATCTTTATTCAGCCACCTAGATAGATTCCATCTGAGGGAAAAAGAAAGGATGTGATGTTCAGAACATAGTAACTACAGTAATTATCAGAGTGGGAAGTGATGCCCTCTGGGGAATTTGGCCAGGGTGTTTTACACCACAGACAAGGTTTGAGAAGAAAAAATCATTATGAAAATATAATTAGATTTTCCTTAAAATGTTCTTCCTAATTTCAGGCCTAATTCTAATGTCATATATAACTGACGTTCTGCAAAACAACAAGTTCTAAAACACTTTTTCTTACTGGTGAAGATTAGATGGTGAAATCTGTTTTCTCAGGTACATGGCAGTGTAAGCTTCACAGTGAACATTACTACATCACTCTCATCAACGTAGTCCATATCAACAAAATATATATCTTGACTCTATATAGTGGTTATTTTGGGAAAAACCCAGGTATTTTGGGCAGTATGGTTATAAAAATATGTGCTAATATAAAATTAAATAAAGTAGTCTATATAAAATTGCAAAATAAATCTGTCTATCAGTACTTTTTTACTTAAGTACATAAAAAATTGAGTACTTTTGTACTTTCACTCGAGTAAAATTGAAAAAGCAGTACTTTTACTTTTACTGGAGTAATATTTTAGTATACGTATCTGTACTTTTACTCAAGTACTTGATCTGTGTACTTTGACCACCACTGGTCTCTCACAGTTGAGGTGTACCTACGATGGAAATTACAGATCTCTCCATTCTTTGTAAGTGGGAAAACTTGAAAAATCGGCAATGTATTAAATACTTATTTGCCCCACTGTATATGTATATATATATATATATACTGTATATATACTGTATATATAATAAAAAGCCTATAACTAAATCAGTACACTAGATGAAGTCAAATAAACCATGCAGGCCTATGAATCCATATTCTATTGATTTCTTTACTTATTTGCCCCACTGTATATATATATATATATATATATATACTGTAAATATAATAAAAAGCCTATAACTAAATCAGTACACTAGATGAAGTCAAATAAACCATGCAGGCCTATGAATCCACATTCTATTGATTTCTGCTTACTGATGAAAGCTCAATATCTGAAATGCAAAAGTACATTTCTCAAATGACAAAAATAATTTCAAATATAATTTTGAGCAAAAATATTTTTTATCAATTTAACCATTATACAGCATGACAAAAATGTGACGTGACTAAAAGGCTGATACATTTCATTGACTTAACCTTGACTAAACAAAAACAGGCCAAGGATGACTAAATATGATAACTAAAATATACATTTTAGTTATCATATTTAGATTTGAGTAAGACCAACCAACTAATATTCCAAACGGGATATATCGCCCTCTGAAGGGCACTTTGGAGGGAAAACAATCTTGGCCGCCATATTGAAGGGTCGTTCCAAACTGAAGTACTCAAATCTGGCCACTTCATAGGGCCCTTCGGAATGAAGGATTTCAAAGAGTACAACTGATGGACACTTTGGGCTTCCATGATCCTTTGAGCAGATTGTTTGCATGATGATGGTGCCTCCGTGTGGGCACAGGATGATGATGCAGAAGGGCACTTCAAGAAACAGTTTTTTGGTCTCCTACACCCTTCAACCTTCAAAGGGATTCATAGGGATGAGCCCTTCTGAATGGAAAGCAGGGTAAGACTAAATTAAAAATGGCTGCCAAAATTAATGCTGCTCTAGGTATATGGTTAATTAATAATAATGTGCTAAAATACTAAAATGTCAAGTTTTCATTGACTAATTCTTCAGGTTTTTTTTGACTAAAAACTAGACTAAAAGCAATACATACAAAACTTGAGTAAAACTAAATGGGATAAGTTTGACTAAATATGATAAAAACTAACAAGGACATTTAACATGGGACTAAGACTAAAATTGAAAGTAGCTGACAAAATTAACACTAGTGTTGATGATATGTATTTCTAATCTGAGTCAAAGAACCGACTCTCTCTCAGTTCATGAGTTTGATCAGTGCATGTGGAGTGTAGTTTTAGGGATGTGTTCTGCTTGGTTACCGCAGCTCTATCACTGATAGGCCTGTTCCTGATAGGCCTGTTCCACAAATGCAAGTTAAACAAACTCAGGATTCCAGTATAGGTTTTGCTTTATAAAAACAAAACCAACTCAGTTTGATCAGCACTACCCACATTATACATTTTTGTTGACTCAAGGCAGAACCTGAGCTTGTGATTAGTCCACAGTCACATGCACAGAGATGTGTGACATCTGCAGCAAACAGAGAGTCATGTGAAACAGGAAGAGAGAGTGCCATTCACTTCCTGTGAGCGATGCGTGTCACAGATGATGATGAAGGATTGCTATAAACAATATGAAGAGTTGAGATACATTTAACACAACAAGAAGAAATGGCCACAGAAGCTTGAGAATTGCTGAGGAGAGAGAAAATATATAACAATATAAAAGCTGAATAATATATAATATAAAAGCTGAACAGAAAAATATATAACAACAGTAATGTGGATCAGTGGCTATGTTAACAGACACCCTCATAATGACGTTTAGGCAATACTACGATTAAACTTTGGCAGCGGCTATTTGCACTAAGTGCAAATAGTAATGGATTATATTTACAGCAAATGAAAATAGCAGTATTTTTTAACTATATGCTATTTACATCAAGTGCAAATAGCTATAGATTCTACATTGAACAAAAACACTTTTTTTGCCCCCGTTTTTCATGAGCTGAACTCAAAGATCTAAGACTTTTTCTATGTCACAAAAGGCCTATTTCTCTCAAATATTGTTCACAAATCTGTCTAAATCTGTGTTAGTGAGCACTTCTCCTTTGCCGAGATAATCCATCCACCTCACAGGTGTAGCATATCAAGATGCTGATTAGACAGCATGATTATTGCACAGGTGTGCCTTGGCTGGCCACAATAAAAGGCCAAAAAAGATTTTTGAGGTTTTGTCATGCATGTCTGTGGCACAAATGGAGCAGAACGAACCCCTAAATACCCCCTAGTGTTGCAGAAAGTAATACATTACAATATTACATTACTCCCTAAAAAATTACTAATTGCATTAGTTACTTTTTATGGCAAGTAATGCATTACATTTGCATTACTTTTTCTCACCTGGAGTTGCTTGTTTTTAATATAAAAGTGTATATTTCTGGCAAAAGTAGGAGCGCTTTCACGCCAAAAGTGAAATGAATGAGTCTCAGGCCGAAGGAAATGTAAATTCAAAAAACTGAAACAAACTATATTGCAGGAAGAAAACACTTTATTCTCAATCATACAAAAGATACACAAATGTAATGTTTATCTAAAGTATTTTTTTGCTTAATAAAATGGGATTACATACATAAAATATATTTGTGTTTTTTAACATATTTAATTATTGCAAATTTGCATCATATTCTGAGTATTCATTTTGAGGAACACTGAATATGAAATGCATGTTCATGTTTTGAGCTGTCAGTCAGTAAATTAAAAAGTAATCTGATTTCTTTAATGTCGTTACATGTAGGACCTTACCCCAACACCGCACTCCCTATATGTAGTTATCTTTGTTTTGCACAAACAACTAAAAGCAGGTGATTTCTGAAGTGTCTGTGTGTGACACCACAGTCATGGTCTCTCTCTCTCTGTGTCTCTAGCGTACATCGAGGACCTGGCGCGCAGCGTGGAGCAGAGCAGGCGTCTCATCATCGTCTTGACCCCCGAGTTCGTGGCCCGCCGTGGCTGGAGCATTTTCCAGTTCGAGCCGCGACTGCACAGCATGCTGGTGACGGGTGAAATCAAGGTGATTATGATCGAATGCTCTGACCTGCGCAGCGTCATCAACTACCAGGAGGTGGAGGACCTCAAACACACCATCCGAGTGCTGTCGCTCATCAAGTGGTACGGGCCTAAGAGCAGCCAGCTCAAGTCCAAGTTCTGGAAGCGGGTGCGCTATGAGATGCCGGCGAAGAGAAAAGAGAGCGTCTCCCGCCGACAAGTCCTGGACTCGGGCGAGCAGGGGCTGTTCGGCGACCTGCAGACCGTATCGGCGGTGGCCATGACTGCCACCTCGGCGTCTCTAGCGCCGGCTCATGTCGAGATACCGGACTATAACGAGCCGGGCCCCCTGCAGATGCGCCACTTCTGCCGCGGCTACGAGTATGAGCTGCCCAGCACCGCCATCGCCACGCTCAGCGGCCGGCACATGTACTGCAATCTGCCCATGACGCTGCTGAACGGACGACTGACGCACAACGACATCGGCAAACCCAAGAAAGACATTCACTTGAGCAGCCGGTTCGTGCCGCTGTCTGGGCCAGAGCTTTCCAGTGACATCTGGTAGAGCGGCTCCACCAAACATTGCTTCGCCGATCTCATCCTTTTTATCTGCATGAGTTAATCTTGTTAATATTCAAAAAATAGATAGGGCCAGTTTTACTAACAGCTTGCATCTTTTGGCGTTAAAATAGTACTGTCAGAACATATTATGCCACTTTTTACAAGATATAAAATACGTCTTTGATGTCCCCAGAGTGTATATGCGAAGTTTTAGCTCAAAATACCTGACAGATAGCTTTTTATAGCGTATTTAAATTACAGATTTGGGTTATGAGCCAAAACTCGCTGATTTTGAGTATGTTGCTTTACATGCAAATGAGCTGTTGTTCCCGGAGAAGAGGGCGGAGCTTTAAGAGGAATTAAATCCAGACCCGCCTCCCTTTCATATCTCAAGAGAACTAATTACGCTATATTTCCTACTTTGATAAACGCATGTTAAACTTGTAAATCATTTGTTATTTTATTTTTTTAAATGTCTTTTTGGAGATGGTCCAAAATGAAAGCGAAGGCGAGATATTCAAACTTTTCCTTCGTGACATAAGTTGTCATTTTATGGCCATTTGACTTCTAGCAGTGTCCAAGAGTTATTTGTGATGGTCACTTTATCAAAACTGATCAGCGTTCTGTCGATTTGTGCTACCCTGTCAGATTTTTCTACCTCCCATTAAGACCTAGGTGTTAGTAGACCTACAATTCGACAACGAAAAATGCTACCTGTCAAATTATGTTTTATTAACGTCTACACCGACCCCAACCCTAAACCTACCCTTAGAGTAGTGCAGATACATTAAATATTGTTGTTTAGCATAAGAAAAAGGATGCAACATTAATGCGCGCATGCGCAGTAAGCCAAGGTAGGAAAATCTGACGGGTAGAATAAAATGTCAATAGATTTTCCAAAAGGCTTACACCGTGTCCTAACTACACGCGACGCGACAGTGTAAGGCGACAGAATCAATCAAATATCACAGCCAATCAGAAGAGTGTGTGGGCGGAGCCTCCCTGGAAGCGCACTGCTCTTGCAATGAAATGTTTATAATCCAATTCATAAATATTTTTTTTTTATTTAACATTATTAAAATTAAATACTGAGTGATTGAGACCATCTTTGTCATGGAATATTATTTTTGGTTTGCACGGAGTTCGCCGTTTTAACGTACATCTTATTTACAAGATCTGAGATAAACTATCGGTTGTTGGCTATAACGGTCATGCAGAATGATATTCAAATTCATATTAGACACGATTAAGTTTGAATAAAGCACATAATCAGAACCTGAGATTATCACTGTCATTAGTTTGTATGTTGTTGTTCCAGTCGCGACGTCGCGGAAATAGAAACCGTTTCTAAATTAGACATTTCGCGTGTCGCCGACGCAGGCAGGTTAGGACAGAAACGGTGTTATACTTCGTTGAAACATGAGCATTGCGTGTCACAAAATAAAAATGCGGAGCAGGGGGTTTTATGTGAATGTATCTTTGAAAATAACTGACTGTTTTCTGAAAAGCTCGATGTTGTTTTCATCTCGTGTTTCCTGTGATGTAGCGTTTGCGAGTGCAGTGCTGATTTGATTACAGTTATATCTGCGCTCCAACAGCGCCTCCTGCTGGCAGATAATCGATTTGCATTCACAAGTCTGTGGGAAACACTGCTGTGTGCCAGCAAACAAACAAAAAGCTTCAGAAATGTTTTGAGAAGGTGTTTAAGTTTTGAGCAAGCTACGTAGGGCCCCGAAAAACCAGGGGGTGCCCTTGCTCCCAAAAGATGATTTCATTTTAGATTTGTTTCTGAATTTGGCCGGCGGCTATGAAAACATGAATGATAATTTATTGTAATGTGGCGTTGTCGCCCTTTCTACATAAAAATCAGTCAAATCATGTAGCGTGAATGTCGTAAAGTCTCTTGCTCGAGGCTTAAATATGAGTTGAAAGCATAGCGAGCCGCGGACGAGACACGTTTCTCGAGCGCTTTCCGCGATTTGAGACGGAGTGAAACACAGACAAATGCTTTTCATTTATTCATAGCCACTCGACCCTCCTCCTCCCCGACACCGTTTCACGTAGGGCCCCCAGAAGCCTAGGATCGGCTCTGACAGTCGTTGCCATGGAAACCATTATTATTATAAGGGGGTACATATTAGGCTAATATATCAGGCCCAAAAATCTATATATCGGCCATCGATCGCTAGAAAAACCCATATCGGTCGACCTCTAATGCTGACACTTAATTAATTAATTGTTTTGCACTTGTTATAATGTATTTTGAATGCAAAGGGCACTGTATTTTTTTCAAAGAATTAGTGTTGATTCATGTGATTTGATTTAGTGCATGTTATGTATGTTTATTAAAAACAAGTTTTGTAATAACCCATTGTTCCGGTTTGGACCTTTGACGCTGATGAAAATTCAGATTTGGACCTTTGAACCCTGTCTTAATTAAGGTATTTTGCGCTTGGAACGGCTTCAGTTGTTGTTGCAGAGAACAGAGAGCGCATGCTATTTTAAATTCCAGAATAACCCTAACCCCATTATCAGAACTTATACCACGGGCCGTTGAGTGCTTGAATCTGATTGGCTGACGAGCGTTCTGAGATGTGTGATTATTTTCAGGGAAACGCACGGCGAGCGTAGTTCTCTCAACCGCATTACATGACCGTATCACTCCACCAAATTATTTCTGTTATTTCAAAGATCTTACAACCAAAACCCACAACGACACTGGCCAAAGAAATAAAGACAGTAAACAAAAGGACAAAATCGACAGATCTTCTCCATGTTTTTGCCACAAAATTATGCTTTATGTACGGAAAGCACATGGCCTAATGTTTCTCTCTCTCTCTAGGTCTCTCCCTCACAGACACACATATAGTTTGCACACACCTTATCATAAATGCTAATGTAGTTCGCACTACTCTGATGATTTTATCAGTAACATAGTTTACGAACTTAAAAATTACAACTTCTCAAAAGAGAGGTAACAACAACGGCGCTGTTCGTGAAGAAAATGAACTTAAAGTCTCACTATAGACATTGCTGCTGATCACTGACTCACAGAGGTAACATTAATCTCTCTCTCTCTCTATCTCTCTCTCGCTCTCTCTCTCTTTCTCTCTCTCACTCACTCACTCTATCCCTCTTTCTCACTCACTCTCTGTCTCACTCTATCCCTCTCTTTCTCACACTCTCTCTATCGCTCTCTCAATTCAATTCAAATTAGCTTTATTGGCATGACTGTGTAACATATCACAATGTTGCCAAAGCAATAAGCATATTATACACACATACAGATCAATAAAAAAGGTGACACATAAAAGACATACATGTCCCAATTTATCAACAAAAAAAAAATACATTACAGTATTTCTGAATTGCTAAAACACATTTTTTGAATGTTTCTCTCGCTTTCTCAAAACCTTACACACAAATCACCAAACTTAAGCTACACTGTCACAACCTTTGACTTGTCTTGCTATATCAAACAATTGCTTCAGAACTATGTTATCTTTACCCAAAACCAAACTCGGTTTTCAGATAACACACACATCCAGCTAATGCATAAACACTACACAGCAGTCATTACATACTACAGAGATAAATGCAAAACACTGCACTCAGGGCAGAGCAAGGGAGAAATTATATTTATTTTGAAGTACTCGCACAATCCTGCACACATATAAATGTAGTCACAAACAAAATATGCAGCAGATCGATAGCAAGCAATGTCTTGGAATCATGCCTCAGCATCATGCCTCTAGGCATGGTCAGGCCATAGGACCTCATCAACGTCACAGGCAATCCTGTCCCTTGCTAAACAACAGGGAAAGAATCCTTTAGCATGCCGAATCCAACCTTGAATCGCTTCCACTCCAATGTTGTCACATGCTGCATCCATTGACTGAATGAAATTTTCCTGTGCATAAGGATTTCTGTCATAGACCTTCCACCTCCATGCAGAAAAAAATTCTTCAATGGGATTAAGGAAGGGCGAGTATGGTGGAGGCACACATTTATAAAACGTGGGTTATTTTCAAACCACTCACGAATTCTAGGACCACGGTGAAAGTTCACATTGTCCCAGATTACCACATACATGGGATGCTCTGCCTGCTCATCACCTCTCTGTTCACGTCTCAGTAGTGCTTCCTGTAGAGCATACAGAAACATTATAAGATGGGCAGTGTTGTAAGGCCCTAAAGTCACATGGCGGTGAATAACCCCGTAGCTGCTGATGGCAGCACATATGGTCACGTTGCCACCACGCTGCCCTGGCAACTCTACAATGGCATGCTGACCAATAATGTTGCGGCCTCTCCTTCTCCTCTTGGTGAGATTGAAGCCAGCTTCATCCAAGAAGATGCACTCATGAGGCCTCTCCATGGAATCCAGTTGAAACATTCTCTATAAAAAAAGTAAATGACATAGCATTCCAGGCTTCATGCCTCTGTATACATGTGCTGCATTACATTCAACACAGTAAAGATGTACAGTAACTCAATAGTGCTGTATAATCTCTGGACATGATTACTTACTTGTACATATTGATATCGTAGCTCTTTTACCCTTTCAGAATTTCTCTCAAATGCTACTCTGTAGGCTTGTTTGAGACTTATCAGGTTCAGGACACGGTCAATTGTGGAGAGACTCACACTGTTGACTCCTTCAAAATTCACGTTGTCTTCCTCAACTCGCTGTTGTATTTCACGCAGACAAATTAGATTATTTTGAAGGACCATATTGACAATAATGGTCTCCTGCTGTTGTGAGAACATACCTCTCCTTCCACCGGCATGTGGCAGTCTTTCAATTCTAGCAAATAAAACCTCTTGTTAGAATTGTACAGACAGGCCTAATGCATTGAAATGTCACCAAACATGTACAATACATAAAATACTATTATACAAGTATATCACTGCAAGAAAAGGGCCAATTTTTTGAGATATGTTACAGTAATTTACTGAGACGTTCCACGACTGTACATACTGTACTGTAAGTTTGAGGGACCACAAATGATATTACACTTACCTGTTCTCTTCTCTGAATGTCCTGACAATGGAGGCCACAGAGAACCTGCTTATATTTGGTTGAACACGTAGTCCTGCTTCCCTCATACGCAACAGAAGATCGTCTGCGTACAGGAGACATTTGATTTCTCTGCCCTTGAGGGTCAGGCCAGGACAAGAGGACTTATCAAGTGCTGATGCCAGTTCATTAATATAGATATTAAATAGAGTCGGGCTGAGGCTGCAGCCTTGACGGACTCCTTTGGTCTGACTGAAATAATCAGTTCGTTTGTCATTGATTTTGACACAGCATTTGTTCCCATTGTATATGTCCTTTATGATGTCATACGTCCTCCTATTCCACTTTCGATAAGTTTTAGGAAAAGTCCATTGTGCCATACCGAATCAAAGGCTTTTTGGAAATCGATGAAGCAACCAAATATTTTCCCTTGTTTTTTCTGCTGAACGTGTTTTTGTATGAGTGTGTGAAGTGTGTAAATGTGATCTGATGTTCTCTGTTTTGGCATAAATCCAATTTGACAGTTGTCTAGAAGTTTGTGTTCTTGAATGAACTGAACTAATCTGTCATTAATAATGGAGCAGAATAGTTTTCCCAGGTTACTGCTGACTGTGATGCCTCTATAGTTGTTTGGGTCGTACTTCTCACCTTGTTTAAAAATTGGAGTTATTAGATTTTCTTTCCAGATTTCAGGAAAGTGTCCTGATTTTAATACGAGATTGAATAATTTCAGAATAGCATCTTTCAATTTGAAGCTCCTATGTTTCAGCATCTCATTAGATATTCCATCCAAGCCACAGGATTTTTTATTTTTTGGGGATTTAATTTTGCCTATTAGTTCATTTAATGCTATAGGGTTGTCTAAACGGTTTAGCTGCTCTTTTGTGGTGAATTCTAGGTCATGTAATTTGGAGGTCAGATGTTTTTGGGTAAGGATTGGTTCATTTTGTGAATATAGGTTTCCAAAATGTTCAGTCCAGATGTTTGGGTCGTGGATGGCAATGTGTTTAGCTGCTTTGGATTTATCTAAATTATTCCATAATTCCCAAAAATTATTTTGATCAACTGCCTCCTCAATATTGTTGAGCTTTATTTTCATGTGATCAGCTTTTTCTGTATTAGCAGTGACTTTTAATATATTGTATATTTTAAGGGTTTGTTGATATGTGGCTCGTGCTTTATGGTTTGCAGGGTCTCTGTGTTTCTTATTTGATAATGATCATAAATATTTTCTTAGGTTTTGGCATTCTTTATCAAACCAACCAGCTTTAGCTATTTCTTTTTTACATCTGTAATGTTTTCTTTTTCTCAGAGCTTTTCTGACCACGGTAGAGAAAATAGTAGTTAATTGTTCTGTTGCTAAATTGATACTTTTCTTCTCTTCATCAAATAAAGTCAGAACAAATGAGTCTATCATGTTCTCCACATGAGTGCTGTGGAGCTCAGCTTCATACTGGGCAGGACTGTCTTTACTCCATGTAAATTTGGAGGGGAGGGGGTGCAGTTTACCCTTCTGCTCTGAAGATGGCAGAAGATTCCCTGACCTGTTCAGACTGAGGACGACGTGACTGTGGTCTGATAACGGTAGCTGTGGCATCACTGTGAAATAGTTGATTTGACTTTGGTCTAGATCTGTAATGGCGTAATCTACTGTGCTGCCCAGCAGATAGGAGCAGTAGGTGAGTCGACCCAGAGAATCACCCTTTGTTCTGCCGTTAACTATGTATAGACCCAGGCTTTTACAGAGCTGCAGGACCTGTTTTCCATGTGTGTTTACGGTGTTGTCATAATTCTGTCGTGCTTTAGTTAAACGTTTTTGTGTAATGTATGTGAACTGTTAATATATTTGTCTCCATCTGAACTAATGTAGTCTGCTTCTCTCCTGTTCTAGCGTTCAGATCCCCATTAACAGAACTGGGCCTAGAGACTGAAAGTATATGATCTCTGACTGTAAGGTTGAGAAGATATCTTCATTGTAATAAGGCGATTCACGTGGGGGATATATGAGGCACATAGGTACAGGTCCTCATCTAAACACAAAATCTCTTTTTAAGTTTTATCCAAATATCGTTGTTCCTTTTTTCACAGGCTGAATATACTGCCACAGGTGCTCTTTGAACCAAACTATGATTCCTCCTGAAACATTAGGCTGTTTGATTGATGGTATCGTAACTCTCTGTAGTTTGGAGGAGTGTTGGATTTGGAGTCTGAACGACTCCATGTCTCAAATAATATAATTATATCTGAATTATATACAATATTTGTCTCCATCTGAACTAATCAGAGTTTGTGATTTTCTCTCCAAAAGCGGAAGAGAACATCCCTTGAATGTTATAGCTTGTTATTTTAAATGATGACATTGAGTATTATTATAATTACCAGAATAATGTATGAGTTAATGAGTTAATACAGCTTTCCTGTAGCTCAACTGGTAGAGCATGGCACTAGCAATGCCAAGATCATGGGTTCGATTCCCAGGGAAAACAGGAGCTGATAAAAAAAAAAAAAATGTAAAAACTTGAATGAAATGTAAGTCGCTTTGGATAAAAGCGTCTGCTAAATGTAAATGTAATGTAATGACACAATCATGTAAATATATAGATTAATCAATTAAAATAGGTAATATAGAGAATATAGAGAAATGCAGTGAGTGGATCAAATTTTACAAATGTTACATTTAAAAATAAACAAGTAAATAAGCAAAATAAATAAGTTAATAAATAAATGAATGTCATTAAGAAATAATGATCATTCTTGACTATAGATCCAGTGTGTGCTTAAGCTAGTAGATTATCACATATCATTTTGAGCATATTTTGTATCTGGACAAGGTCAGTGGAGTCTGATCTACCTCGTCGTGCCACTACAGCGGCGTAGCTGTCTCTCTCCCGGTCCGGATGTGTTTTCTGAGGGCTGTTCAGGGTCGATGTTCAGGGTCTCATGCCCTCTCGGTGGATGTGGATATGATCGTAGAGATGCTTATGTGTGACTTGCTGATGGTTGGCTATGTAAACATTCGGTATTGGAGCACAGATGTTCGCTATCTCCACGTTGATGGCGTTGATGATCCTTTGTGGCACGTCTCTGTGAGGTAGAAGGCTTGAGATGATGACTTTGGCTCTGGGGTAGATCCTGCTCGCTGTTCTCACCACGTTGGACAGAGCTTTTGTGATGTCCACTCTTCTGGTGCTGAGGTCGTTTGTTCCGGTGTGAATAATAATGTGTGACAGGACACCCAATGCACCCTCTCGCAGCAGTCTTAAAGCAGAGTGTGAGGTGGGACACCAGAACTTCTTCACGGATCTCCCCGGAAACAGTCGTCTGGGGTCAAGATGGTGGCCGTTGGAAATCGCAGAGGATGACGATGTTGTCTTTACTCTTCTGTTCTCTGCCGGTGCTCGTGGATGATGATGTTGTAGTCCATGGATTAATCTGAGTGCTGCTGCTGTCTCTCCTCTTGAGGTTCTGATGGGCTTGAGGAGACTGACCGGTTCCATGAGTGAAGGAGCTCTGAGACTGTTGAGTTCAGTTTGTGGAGGTGCTGGGTGTTTGTGTGCCGACACGTCTCTGGTATTGAGTTGTGTTTGTGGGGGTGCTGTGGGGTTGTGTGCTGACACACTGCTGCTGTTGTATTGTGTGTAGTTGTGTTCTTGTCTCCTCCAGCAGTCTCTCCAGTGTGTAGCCGTGTTGTTCTCTTCTGGCCAGTTCCTCTCTCACCCTCCTCAGCTCCTGGCGAGCAGAGGATGGTGTGCCAGGATGATGGGTGTTCAGTAAAGAAGAGCAGGTTACACCGGACTCTGTTGTTATCTGGTCCACTGTAGTCAGATAACAGCATCTCTGAGTTCTCTTTCAGGATCATTTCTTTCAACCTTTTCTTGTCTTTCACAGATTTAACTTCTGCTGGGTAAATTATCTCTAGCTCCTCTTCATTTTTGAAAAATGCCTCAGCTTTAGATAGGCACATTTTGTTCTCAACTGAATTAACTGCCACGGAATGTTAGCTTGGCTAGCAGTCAGCTTGATGTGTTGAGTATACATTTACATTTACATTTACATTTATGCATTTAGCAGACGCTTTTATCCAAAGCGACTTACATTGCATTCAAGTTACAGTTTCTACATTTTATCAGCTCTTGCTTTCCCTGGGAATCGAACCCATGATCTTGGCGTTGCTAACGCCATGCTCTACCAGTTGAGCTACAGGAAAGTATATGCAGTTTTCAGTTGATATCAATAAAAAAAGTACTTTTTTAGAGGTCTTACCTTAATAATCTTCTGGGTCTATTGTTTACAGTTAAGTATCACATTATTTAATCAAGATTTGAGTCATTAAAAACATACATTCTCTGGTAAAAATGTTGTTAAATCAGGAGCTGATTATTTTGTTGCCTACTGTCATCGTAACCATGGCAACACTTCTTTCTCACTCACTCTGTCTCACTCTATCCTCTCTCTCTCTCTCTCTCTCTCTCTCTCTCTCTCTCTCTCTGCCTCTCTCGTTATCTATCTCTGTCTCCCTCCCCTCACCCCCTCTCTCTCTCTCTCTCTATCTCTATCTCTCTCACTCTCATAATTTAGTTATTAACTGCATTAGTCTAGTCTGCTATCAATGGCTCAAGCCTCGGTTACGGTTTAAAATGACATTTTTGTAATTAGCAAGAGAGACGTTAGATGAGATGCAGAAGAAATAATTCTCCTCACAATAGCGATAGAAGTAGAAAAACTGGACAAATGCCTTGAAATAAATCATCTGATCGATGTCTTGAGGTGTGGAAACCGTAGTATAAGCAGAATAATTGACTCAGAGCCATTGAATCATTATAAAATAATGAATTCCGCTTCACGACCGCATCACCGGGTGTGCATTATTGTTCTAATAATTAAACGGCTCGGAGTCAATTATTCCTTACATATCGTTTGCCAAGCCATGCTTCGGGGAATAAAAGACGATTGCAACCAGCTTTTTCAAAACTTCTAGCAAACCTTCATGTTTATGGCTCTCCGGTTCTTTTCAACGTACTGTGGCTTCTTCATATATTAATTAGTGACTACACTAATTTGCCCTGTTTAGTAAAACTGGCCCGTAATGCTTTATCTTGCTCTCTTCTCGCCTTTAGTGTTTTCATACTTTGCTCAGACCGATGAAGAGCTACTGACATTGCTTTCTTACTTGAATTATGAGTAATTATACTATGTACAGTTATTCCATCAAACACCGCAGACATTATTTGACACGGCACAATAATGTAAAGACACATCATCTTTCAGCTTTAAACAATATGCAAATAATTACTATTCAAATCTAATAAGCACATTGATATTTTGTAGCGAGTCGAGGAGGTATTTGCATATTTTATACAGTTTATCATGTATTAGTTTGGCTGTTTTCTTCCTCATAATTCTGATGTTTTTCATACATTATGAATAGATACATCTGGTTTATATGGTGTATGGTAACGATCAATATTGATATGAATTATAATTTGTATGCAATGCTGCCCTTTAGGATGAAAGGTCACTAAATTGGTGGTTTAGTTTGGTATACTTCATGACTAGTATGCCGTTTAATCTTCAGATACAGTGGAAGATTATGAATATGAGAAATGATATTATACTCACAAACCAATTAGCTTGACTGATTCACAGGTTTCTGGTTTTACCATATGCATTATTTGTAATATACACAATTGTTATCAGACCAATAAAATGAATAAATATATGAGTAATTGACTCTTTTTAATTTCATGTTGTAAGTCTCAATGAAATATGTGCATAATCACATGACCAGAGCAGATGATGAGTGCATTAAAGCTCCGAAATGAAAGACTAGTAAAGTGTGTTAACATAAAGATATGTGGTGCATATTATATTGAATGTGTCTAGTGCTAATATATTAATTCACATGTATTCGGTGTGGTCATAGAGTGAGTAAACATGTCGATGGTCTCAATAGTGACCGCTGGGATAACAGTTGCAGTTGTTAGTGAAAATTGCACTAAAATGTTGCAATGACAAAATATTGCAATACATTAAAAGTTCAAATGTTACAAATAAGTTACTATGTTGATGTTGCAACACTGGTTGCACTGATATAAGAAATGATGTTACAAAACATAGTTGTTACATGTTACAAAAAAAGTAACATTTTGAAGTGTTGATTTTTTTTGTCTTTTATCTCCATATTCCTAAAACCAATGCTTTTTATGCATAATAGTAACAATACAGTGTGTAAAACGACCAACACACTTTTTCCACAAGTATCATTGATTATTTCAAAGGGTTATTAATGACACATTATTTGGATATGTTCATGTCTGGGGAAACTTTGGGATTAAACGTGTTAATGTGATGAAACTTGCCATAAAGGTGTCAGAAAGTGTCAAATAAACATCTTTAATGAGTATTAAAGCATAGGCCTGGCTGTATCAGGGCGCAGCTTTTCACTTTGGACTCGTTTTCCGGGTTTCCTGTGTTTGTCCTGAGAAACCCAAATCCTACTAAAGCCAAGGAGTAGCTCATGAATATTAATCAGATCATGAGGTCGCTTTGTAACTTTCCGGGATTGTCTGGAACGAGTGATCATTAATATTACGCAGCCGAGTGTGCTCTGTGACGTGATTGGCTAATCCGCCTGTTGTGGAACGCCCACTTTGAGTTGAGTTCGCTGCGGGGCGAGAGTTCCGTTATTCACTAGCAGTTCCTTCGCTATAGTAGGATTAGACTCGCTGAAGATGGGCAGACATACTGTTCCTCAAACCATGATCAGTTAAGAAACTCTGATATTGGCAGACGAGCACATTGTAATGGCGAGAGACTTCCCTACAGCCAGTCTGAGTAACATCGACCTCGCCTCTTTACGGGTGAGTGCAGATCTTCACTGTTTCTCTGGAGTTCTCCGATTGGTCGAGGCTTGACACTAAGTTTCTGCCAGCGCTCGCTCACACTGATTTAGTAGCGAGAACTTGTATCAACTTTACTCTAAATGTCATTTCAGGGTTACAGTAGTCGTCTAACTCGGTTGTCGTGTCGTTTGCTGCTTTAGAAATACATTTCTGCCGTTTTCTGCTCTTGATTGTCAATAATCGTGTATGATCTGGGAATGAAACTGTCACAGATGTTGAAGTGAAAACATAGAGCGTGTCTCAAATCACAGTCTAGATATCCGAATCAAGTGTGTACTTTCTCCTTCTCTCTCACACACACACACACACACACACACACACACACACACTTACACACACACACATACAAACACACTCACTCACTCACTCACACGCACACACACACACACACACACACACACACACACACACACACGCACACACACACACACACACACACACACACACACACACACACACACACACACACACACATTATTATCTCAGATCTTCCAGCACAGAAAGTACAGACATAGTGCTAACATGCACATAAGTTAAGGTTATACAATACTAACCCTCATGAAAAAATACTATAATTTTTGAACCAACCTATAGTAAAGTACATTAATTAATGTGTTGTAGTAATTCTAAAGTTGCTGTAGTAATATAACAACTCTTAATATAAACACATGTCAAGTTTTCTACAACTATAGGGCATATTATACTACAATACACTAAAGTATACTATAGTTTATCAGTAGTTAATAACATTCATTAACAGTGTTGTAAATATAGTATAATACACTGTACTATAGTATGGTTCAAAAACACTATACTATTTACTTTAAACTACTATAGTGTTTTTAATGTGGTTAATAATAAAGAGAATAGACAATATAGTAACACATATAGAGCAAAGGAAATGTCAGAATTGTGAATGTGCTATTAACAGATTAAATGTTATGCACGAGTCTCGAGTGGACCTCAGTTCTGACCCGTGTGACTCTTGATTTCAGGATCCTGCGGGGATCTTCGAGCTCATCGAGGTGGTGGGCAATGGCACATATGGACAGGTTTACAAGGTTTGTGCTACTCCCATTGCTTATCTATTTATTCTCCAAACTCAAACGTGGAGTAAGTGAGTGTGTGACACGTGAAGAGTGTGTGGCTCTGGGTGGGGGGGTGCAGAAGAGCGGGGGTACTGCTCCGGATTAGATCTGCCAGCTCTCAGCTCTGGTGCGATACACAGTCTGCTAATGAAACCTCCGAGTGTGGTTTCGGGCTTCGACGGTCTTTGGGTGGAGCTCACTTCCTCACGAAGGTCAGAGCGTGTTTCACACTAACATCAGATCTTTAGAGAAGTGTGTAGTGAGATGTGTGACGCTCAGGGGTGGATCTGCAACCGTCCCGCTGTGGATCGTCTTGTGCAACCATTTCTCCTCTTTCTTCTAAAGAGTGTAGGGTGGGACGCAGATTAGGACAGCTTCTATTTCAGGCTTTTACATTGAGATCGTGTGATACTGCACCATAATAAATGCGAGTGCATGCATGACATATGCTCTCTTATACATAGATCATACCCATGTATAGTTGAGTCATCATTTACTCGTCCTCATGCGAGCTTCTTTCTTCGGATGAACACAAAAGAAGATATTATGAACCATTGAAAAAACAAACAAACATTATTGCTGTTTTGGATGCTTCTATTGTCCTCGCTTTGGATAAAAAATGTCACAATACCCCTGTATTAAGCTCTAAAGTGCTGTTTAATATGCTGTATTTTTAATAAGCATCACCTATATAACATGTTTTGTTTTTGTGGACTTTAGTTTTTTTTAACATCTCTGCTGTAGACATTAGTGTTGCTTCAAAACATCATTATAGCATCATATTTTCAGCTGCTGATTACAATCAGTCCATTTGAAGATACTAGATACGATCTCCATAAAGAGGTCATGGCATGAGAAATCAAATTAGCCTTGATCGTTTAGCATACATATGAGCATATTCATACTTTTCAGTTGGCCAAGATTTCTAAAAATCCTTTCTTTGTATTGGTCTTAAGTAATATTGTAATTTTCTGAGATACTGAATTTGGGGTTTTCATTAGTTGTCACTTATAATCATCAAAATTAAAATAAATAAACACTTGAAATATATCAGTCTGTGTGGAATAAATGTATACATTATACAAGTTTCACTTTTTGAATGGAATTAGTGAAATAAATCAACTTTTTGATGATATTCTAATTATATGACCAGCACCTGTAAGAGCTCTTTGTAGCTTTAAAACGTCCTCGATATAAACAAAGCTATATTTAATCAAGCTCCAGAAACGGCTCGGTTTGCATCCGAGGTGCAAGATGACGTCACAGGGGCACACTCATTTGCATAAACACGCCTCCAGAGCAATACATCGACGAATAGTCTTCTTCTCCGCATAGGCCCCGCCCACGAGCATTCACTGAGTGTTGCATCACGCCTGGATACAGTAAACGGATATGAGTCTGTCGTCAGTGAAAGATCGTTTGCTTTGGTTTAAGTCTTCGTATAGATATCAGACAGGTCCCGGTGTAAGTTAAATGTTGTCTCGGATGGCGTCTGAGGATTGTGTTTGGTTTGTAATCGAGGCACAGTGTCACGGAGAGTCACAAAGACACATTTCTTGTAAGATGAAGTGATACTAGATCTGAGCTGCATCACATCATAAGTAATTGGTTTCATAATGCTTTGTGTGGGAATGATTGTTTTAAAACATGTAATAGTGAGGGGGGGTGTTGATACTGGTTCCTATGCAGTGATCTTAGCCAATCAGAAAAGCGGATGATTCCTGAGAAGCCTTGAAGTTTAAAATGTATTTGCTTTTCTGCTTAGCAATGCTGAGATTGAGTTATAGCAGAAAGATGAAATAACAAGAAAACTATACAATGACACGACTCCAAAAAAATTATAAAAGATGTACATTTGCACACATATACGTCTTATCCATACATAAGCAAAATATACATGCATTCACTCACACACATAAACGTTTTGAAACATACAAATGCAACTGCAAAAATGACCCTAAGCATCAACATCGCATGCATTGAACAGTCTTATACCATATAAAGTTGTGTCCTTGCTTTGAATAATGTCAAATTGCTTTGTTTGCTAAAAAGCCGAGCAGTTTTTTTCACCCCTGGTTGATGATCATTCCGGACCATCTCTTGTATTAGTTTAATAGTGCAACCAATTAACTAATTAGTTTTGTGCAACCAACCAGCAGCACATTTGCATACTCCACATTGGGTCTGATCAAGGACTAAATCATCAGCAGGAGCTCCATGTTTTGCAAAAAACTGTCTTAATGGACACGCCCCTTAAAAACAACTCGTTTTAGAGAGAGGGTCATTCATTTTTCCACATATTTTGTAGTTTTTTGTGCATAAAACTTTATTAACATAAAGAACATATTTAAATAATTAAATCCATGACATTTGTTTTTTAAATCCACCTCAATATTTATATCCACTCCTGCAGCATTTAGTCCAATAAAACCAAATATGAACCATCTTCTGGTTTTAGGATGACAACACACTGATTTAATTTCTTCCTTCAGTCAATTCAAAGTTCATCAACAGTCCTTTAATAAAACAAAATTTTTATGTCAAAAACATCTAATGTGCATCGATTTCCACAGCATTTCAACCATCTTTGAAAGGGTTTTTCAGAGAAGTGCTTTGTCTGAGGTATAATCCCGTCACCCGTCTTCCTGTTTATGTCCCAGTCATTTAATACAATGTGGCGCTTCGCAGGCATCCTGAAGAACACCAGGAAATCCCCTCCGACTGAAACCTGCCAGATTCACGACTCATTCTCTCTTCCACTGTGTAAGAGATGAACAGCACTTGTGATGAGGAGACGCTCTTCTGTAGCTCCTCTTGAGAGCGTGAGGTCACTGTGTAAGAGACGAACAGCACTCGTGACGAGGAGATGCTCTTCTGTAGCTCCTCTTGAGAGCGTGAGTTCACTGTGTAAGAGATGAACAGCACTTGTGATGAGGAGATGCTCTTCTGTAGCTCCTCTTGAGAGCGTGAGGTCACTGTGTAAGAGACAACAGCACTCGTGACGAGGAGACGCCTTCTGTAGCTCCTCTTGAGAGCGTGAGGTCACTGTGTAAGAGACGAACAGCACTCGTGATGAGGAGACGCTCTTCTGTAGCTCCTCTTGAGAGCGTGAGTTCACTGTGTAAGAGATGAACAGCACTTGTGATGAGGAGACGCTCTTCTGTAGCTCCTCTTGAGAGCGTGAGGTCACTGTGTAAGAGACGAACAGCACTCGTGATGAGGAGACGCTCTTCTGTAGCTCCTCTTGAAAGCGTGATGTCTCTGTGTAAGAGACGAACAGCAGTCGTGACGAGGAGACGCTCTTCTGTAGCTCCTCTTGAAAGCATGATGTCACTGTGTAAGAGACGAACAGCACTCGTGACGAGGAGACGCTCTTCTGTAGCTCCTCTTGAAAGCGTGAGGTCACTGTGTAAGAGACGAACAGCACTCGTGACGAGGAGACGCACTTCTGTAGCTCCTCTTGAAAGCGTGAGGTCACTGTGTAAGAGACGAACAGCACTCGTGACGAGGAGATGCTCTTCTCTAGCTCCTCTTTAAAGTGTGAGGTCACTGTGTAAGAGACGAACAGCACTCGTGATGAGGAGATCTCTTCTGCAGCTCCTCTTGAAAGTGTGAGGTCACTGTGTGCACGTGTGTTAAAGAGGCCGCTTCCCCTCCTGATGTTTGCTGGAGTGTGTGTGTGTGTGTGTGTGTGTGTGTGTGTGTGTGTGTGTGTGTGTGCGCTGGGTTACAAACACATGCTCATCCAGTCATGGTTGGCTTTTCAGTCACCCATTTCCAGCTAAACGCATTACAGTATGAAGAACAGGGAAGCGCCCAGATGCTACAAAAGATTGTATTTCAGAAAAATAATATCAATCACAAACAGTGATTGAGTGCACAAACAGTGTGTGTGTGTGCTTGTTTATGTGGTTTATGAGGACACAAATGTGTATAATGACATGGGTATGGCAGGTATTACAAGGAGAAGGTGATTTATGAGGACATTTTCAGTGTCCCCATAATTCAAAACCCTTATAAATCATACAGAGTGAGTTTTTGGGAAAGTAGAAATGCACAGTCTCCTGTGAGGGCTAAGTTTAGGTGTAGGGCAATAACACATATAGTTTGTACAGTATAAAAAACATTACGCCTACGGAGAGTCCCCGTAAGTGTGTGTGTTTCTGATGTGTGTGTGTGTGTGTGTGCATGACAGGGTCGGCATGTGAAGACAGGACAGCTGGCAGCCATCAAGGTCATGGACGTGACCGAGGTATGAGCTTCATCTGAACATCATTCCCACTCACTCTTAATAATAACACTCCTCTATATCGTGTACTAGCAGTGTGCGACATATATCATGTGTTGTTTTGACGATGTGTGACTTGACGTTATCGAGTATTTTGGGTTAAACAGTGTGTGTTCTTTCACTGTATGTTTCAGTCTATTAAAACACATGACCACACAATTTAAGATATGAGGATAAATATATATATATAATTTCATATAGTTAATATCACACGAAGAGAGAAGGGTTTTCTTCAAAAATAAGACATTGATTTTATACAACAGTTCAATAACCAAGTTAATATTAAGAGACTTGTGATTTAGACACATGTTGTTTGTTTTCTCCAACAGAAAGATGCACACTTTTATGAAAAAAATGGCTTTATTAAAAGAAAAATTGCCCATAAAATAAAAAAATTTATTAAAACTTCTATGAAAAGATTAATTTCTATCACTAAGCACACGGAATATAAAGGTAGTCACATTAAAATCTAAATAAGGCTAAATATAGACTAATTATCGTTATCATACAATATCAAGATTTCTTTTTCAGTATCGCACACCGTTAATGTTTACCCAAAGAAAATACACAGAATCATGATTTCTGCATCCTGTGATTAATTAAGCGTAATAATTTATGATATTGGTTATTAATCCTGAATAATGCCTCACAACGTATTTTTGTAGTTGTTTTAACAGAAGACAGATTAACTTCATTTGGAGTTAATTTTAATAATGCGTTTGAGAGAAGCGTCTTCATTTTTCTCCATTCTTTCATTATTTGTTTGTGCCTTTATATGATGAATATAATAACTCCAAAAACTATAATAAGGAGTGTATGAGCTGATGGGATCTTGATTGCGTGTGCAATAATTCTGATACATGACAACAAATGTGATTAATAATAGATTTAGCAACTTTTTCTGCTTTTTCTTAAAAAAGCACCTTGCTACAAATTTAGCTATTTTTAAAATGTATTTAGGAACTTTTAGCAAATATGACTCAAATGATAAGAAGGCACAGATTTTCCCTCTAAATTACACAAGAAGAGCAAATCAAGTGTGTCTAGCAGTGCACACATCACAGCAATTGCTGCTAGTTGCAATCGTTCAATGATAATTTATCATTTGTGACCTTGGACCACAAAACCAGCTTCATTTGCTGAATAAATCTTATTTCAATTGATGTATGGTTTGGACAATATTTGAAAATCTGGAATCTGAGGGTGCAAAAACATCTAAATATTGAGAAAATCATCTTTAAAGTTGTTCAAATGAAGTTCTTAGCAAGACATATTATTAATCAAAAATTAAGTTTTGATATATTTACAGTAGGACATTTACTAAATATCTTCATGGAGCATGATCTTAATATCTAATGATTTTAGGCATAAAATAAAAATTTATAATTTTGACCCATATAATGTATTGTTGGCTATTGCTACAAATATACCTGTGCTGCATATGACTGCTTTTGTGCTGCAGGGGTCACATATATATGATAATAAGTACCTGCACTTGTTGATCAGTTCATAAATATGTATAACATATAAAAGGTACACTGTCATTTCCTACCAGGACCTAATTTGTTAAGTTGTAACCTGAAAACACAAAATGCAGTCCTCAATTTAAAATAACGGCTAAAAATCTCAAATTAACACAGTAAATTGTGTCCTGTTTTCCTGACTTTTCTTAAAGTGTAGCATACTAACTAACACTGCTTACAAATATCATTGTTCAGAATGAGAATTTGTACTAGTTCATAAGAAAACACATACACATGTAATTGTTCAAAATTGAAATTTGCTGAGATTCGAGTGATCTGATCTGTGTATTCTATGCAGTTTAACGATGTCATCGCGAAATGACATCACAACGTAATTTAGCAACAAACTGTCCTGCCTTTAGCAGCTTCTGGAAATGAGTTGTGAACCGCTCTGTGCATGATCGGATGACGTCTCACACACGTGTCTTCTGCAGGATGAGGAGGATGAGATCAAGCTGGAGATCAACATGCTGAAGACTCACTCCCATCACAGGAACATAGCCACGTATTACGGTGCTTTTGTGAAGAAGAGTCCTGCGGGTCAGGACGACCAGCTGTGGGTGAGTGAGAGACGCTAGCAAACCTCACTTCTATTATAAGCTGTAGTCATCTTAAAGGGACAGCACACCCAAACATGTCCCCGTTTACTCAAGCGTGGTTTTGCCAGTACGCTAAACCTCAATGTGTGTTTTTTGGACACTAAATGACAATTTAGTGGGTCATAAGGGTCAATTTTGTGACATTGAGATGTATGTATCATCTGAAAGCTGAATAAATGATCTTTCCATTGATGTATGGTTTATAATAGGACAACATTTGTCTGAAAATCTGAGGGTGCAAAAAATTCACCCTCATTTAAAAATTTAAATATTGATAAATTCACAAACACCAAGACAAAAGCCATGTGCTCACAAAACAAAAACACAAGCACATGGCCAACAAAACAAATCACCAGAACACACAAGACATGGCAACATGAATGCACGCAGTCAATGAAAACACGATCTGCATGCAATGCAACAATACAAAACACCACACACGTGGACAGAAGAGCGCACGGTCCTCGAAAACAGGACATGATGGGAGTGTCAGGGCTCTGTCACAAAACCATAAATAACACTAGACCAAAGTGACAGAATCCTGACACTATTAATAACCAGGAATGTATTGAGGGAAGTTCAGTGTTTCCTATTCTCAAGTGTTACCAAAAAAGTAGTGTGTTTAACTTAGTTGTGTACTAAAAATATCTGTGAACAAGTAAATAAAGCTTCCAAATACTGTCTGTGGCTGGTTTCTTGTCTACTCAGCACAACAGTGGATTGTTTTCCGGTCATTATTGGTCATGGTAATTCAGCCTTTAGTCAGTAAAAGTCAGGGAATTTTGCTTAGATTGGGAACACTGAGTTTCGATTCAAGGATTTATTTATCTTTTTATTTACTCGCTCAAGTTCACAGAGACCAAGACGGCAGAAAGCTCATCCTTTTTGCTTTCATTATTTTACAAAAGCGCAACGTTATGGTAAGTACACTGCACACACATGAAAGTAGATCTTTTACAGATTCAAAGGATGTGTAAAGGTCATTGAGTCCGAAATGTTCACACG
This sequence comes from Gymnocypris eckloni scoliostomus, assembly GCA_027564155.1. NCBI lineage: Eukaryota > Metazoa > Chordata > Actinopteri > Cypriniformes > Cyprinidae > Gymnocypris > Gymnocypris eckloni. The sequence goes on from CM050426.1 coordinate 9,586,656, forward strand.
TTGAAAAATAAATATGACCTCACGTTATGTCAATCTCGTTTACACACTGCCTCCGAAATTTTCGTCCGTCATAAAGAAATTTGCATAGGGTTTTCGATTTTTTGTGTTTTTTGCATCCATGGCAAGCACTTTGAGAGGTGTTATGACAGTTCAGAGCCGCCGTACAAGTGAACGCCAAAATCCAAAACGGTGATTGTCATGATATCCACTTCATCTTGCAGTAGAAAGCACTGTATATAGATCAGAGCATGCGACCGGAGTGCGAGCGCAGCGGTCATTTTCCTTCAGAGCGAGAACGTCTTTCTGAAGATTGCGCTCCGCTCGCTCAATACGCTCAGCACCGCTCGCTCAGCCCAAATTGCCCCTTTGGTAATTAGCTAGTTCCAGAATCTGTGGAATAGGCGAAGCAATAGTTTGTCTAAGCTAATGTTTCTAAAACCAAAGTCTAAAATCCTGTGAAGATTGAAAGGCGGTTTATTAGATCGCAGTTTTGGTTTATTTTAATTTTAGAAAGTGTGTTTCTTTTATTTACGCAACAAAATAATTAATTAAGTGCATTTCATCTTGTGTGTGCTTTCATGAGCCTGAAGGTGTATTTTATGAAATTATATAAGTGCATTCATCTTGTGCGTGTTTTTAATGTGTGCACAATAACTGAAGCAGTGTTTTGAAGTAAAAGTATACTTTTCAGTTATTCAATTTTTTTAGTTTGCTAAGTGGCTTCAAAAACAAATTAATAACTTCACTCTGAAACATAACCGTTACTTATCGGACTACTGCTTTAATTGAGACATTTATTCAATAATTTCATTATAACAGGGGAATACTGGAGACATTTACTGTCAGAGCGTGATCTGAGCGGGATTTGGTTTACCGGTGAGCGTGAGCGGGACATTAGCGGAGCGTTTGCTTTGGCCGTGAGCGACTGAGAGGAGCGCACACACACACACAACGCAGCATATATACCGTTCCGCTTCGCTCACATGCTCTGATACAGATCGTTGCACACTGAGTTCACAGAAACTGGTGGTCTTCTCTTTAATACGTGGCTCTAGTATCGCTAGCAAAGCATTAAACTGAGCCACTGACATCGTGAAGTAAACTTTGATAATCCCGCTGATCCTGTCCTCTCTATATTTTAGGATTGGATGGACCCATCATGGACCCAATATTTCCTTTCTTTTTTAAGAAGCGAGAGGACGACCAAATCATCCTCAATGCTTGAAGACATTTTGTACAGTTTTGAGAATTTTTTTGCAACAATTAATTAATACGCATCGAACTCAGTGTGCAAGGTTTCTGCGTGCAGCTAATTTTTAGGATTACGAAAACGAAAAAAACTAATAAATTCGGAGTGCGCAGAGACCTTTAGTCTTATCTGTGTGAGTGAAAATGACGAAGTATTTTAAGTGAAGTGCCAGGAACCGCTCCATCTACCCTGCTTCCTTTCAGCTTCAATCTTCAACAGTGCACATTTCTCTAGCTTAATGTCCATATAACGATGCTGCTACTTACATGTTTCAGATGATAAGCCACATTTGAGTTCCATGAATTAAACGAACATGTACTGTAGACCAGCTGTTAACGATCTGTCCGTGTCGGACTACATGACTTCGGCACTTTCTGTGATTTTTTGTTTTGTTTTTTCCTACGACTAAGTGACTAATTAAATTATGACTGAGCCACTTCTCGTCGAATTAAAGTTAGTTGACTATAAGGGGGCAGCAAATACACGAGTCCAAACATGCAGTAACTGCGCATACGGTCTGGAAAAGTATGGACAAATATGTACATTTCCAGACTTTTGCCCCCATTTGTTTTTTTATAATAGAAAATTAAGAAGTGTGTTTCCATTGCAGCTGTTTAGTGATTGTCAAACACGACTGAATTAATTCAAGGTGCACTTTTTAATTATGCAAAATGTTTTGGGTTTCTTCTTGAACTTGGCAAACAGGACGATGCACACAGATGTATTATGCCATCAGCCCATTCCGTGTCATGGTTTATCTGAATCCACAGAGAATGTGTTAAATTAGGTCTTGATATTAGAGACACCAACATAAGGAAAAACTCATTTTGAGCATGTAGATCTCTATTGATTAATGTGCATCCATGCTCTCACTTTATTCATAGCAAGATGGCAGTGATGCACAAAAGAATAACTAGAAATTGTAATGCGTAAGCTTGCAAAAATTCCCATGCGCATGTGAATAGTTTCTCAAAGGCACAAAAACGTTTCTTGTGTGCATGCAAAAAACAATGCAAAACAAAATAAACATATTTACAGATGACTATAATACAACATATAACGCTGTATGAACCGTTTATGTTAAATATGCTCTACTGAGAGAGATTTTGAAATGGAAAATGTGAACCCTGTATTTATGAAATGCAGTATGATTATTCCATAGCAAAAAGAAGAACAGATGAATGAGCAAGCAGATGGTGGTTGTGAGTGTTGATGTGTGTCTCTGTGTGTCAGCTGGTGATGGAGTACTGCGGCGCCGGCTCGGTCACAGACCTGCTGAAAAAGACCAAAGGGAGCTGTCTGAAGGAGGACTGGATCTCCTACATCTGCAGAGAAGTGCTGCGAGTGAGTGAAACACCTCCATCAGTGTGTGGAGAACAAGTCATTCAATCGATATTATCAATATCGCCATAGCAAAACTGTCTGGATATTATCCTGGTCACATCATGACGAAATGAAACGATAGTTTGGGCCATTATGCTTTGGCACAGTATCTGTTGAACGAGCTCAAACCCGAAAGCACAATATGTGTAATGGGGCGAACGAGACGTGAGACGTGTGGATCCATGTGCAAAGCTTTATTCAAAGACGTGGTCACAAACAGGCAAGGTTCGGTTAATAGCAAGCAGACATGAATGAGGCAAGACAGAGAGTAGTCCAAGGACAAGCGTGGGTCTTCGATCGGCGAACATTATCCAACAAGGCAAGGCAGAGAGATAATCCAGGTAAACAAGCAGTAGTTCAAGAGAGGCGCAAACAGAGTCCAAATGGCAAGGCAAAGGGTTAATCCAGGCCAATTATCAAAACACACAAGGCAAGACTATGACAGGTAGTGGCTCCACAGAGTAGCTATCGCTAAGAGAGTGATATACGCTATACAATACTCGCCGATCTGACTAAGGAAGTCCATGGTTTAAGTAAGCTGTGTGATCAGTGCAATCAGCTGTGTGTGTGTGTGTGTGTGTGTGTGTGTGTGTGTCGTCAGTGCAGTGGATGATGGGAATTGTAGTCCGTAGGTGCAAGTAGTGTAGTGTAGTGCAAGAGTCAATTCGATGGAAGGGCGACCTCTGGTGGCTATCGGGCGGAAGGCCAAAGACCAAAGAAGTCAATTCAGACTTTTTCCCGACTTCTTAGTAAAGAAACATGAGCTGGAGCTCTTAATTTTGACTCTCAAAGTGCTTTACATATAATAACTTAACTTTAAAATAAACAAAATGTACATTTTTCCCTAATTCTGAATTAAATATCACAATAAATATCGTATCGTGGACTTCATATCGCAGTAATATCGTATTGTGTGATTTTGATATCATTGCATCTGCATTCAATAAATTAAGTTTTATGACTATGGATCATAATTAGTTTGCACTCTTCATAATGAAACTGTTTTCATGGTCAGAGCCAATTACGTGACACGAAAAGCCGTATTTTATGAAAAAATGCAGTTATGTTTTAATGTCTTTAATACCCAGACAGATAAAAACCAGTCTGGATGAAGCCTGCATTTCATTTAGTACAATAAAGTTAAAATGCATAACAGAAAACAGCAAACATCAATGAAAGCTCTCCGCATGTCACAAATCAGTGAACGAGACACGCATTTCAGTCATGAAAGGAGTTGCTTGTGTTATGATTTCTGTCCATGAAGTGTTTTTGTACATCATGCATTTCATTCTTCGGCATTTCATCCACGTTCATGTGGCGTAACAGACATATAAAGCTTGTTCTTTTAACCCTAATGATAATACATGGCATTACTTGTAGAAATGCTCTATTCACACTTCTATTCACAGTCACACGTGAGAAATTAAAGGGTCCATCAATGTTGATAATATATTGCAAATAAAAACACTTCTCTTAACTCTTCTGTTATTCAAGGTGAGAAGCTGTTTAATGTAGCAGCTATAAATAGTCATTGATTTTACCATTGAGTTGATGAGGACACGCACATCATTAAAGTAATACATTTGCTATTTGTGTCCAGTGTTTGTGTGTAAACTGCTGTTTTCTCAGGGTCTGTTACACCTGCACTCACATCACGTGATTCATCGAGATATTAAAGGACAAAACGTGCTGCTGACGGAGAACGCTGAGATCAAACTGGGTAAGAAATATTAGATATGATCATGAGCATGCTTCACTGAGAATCAATGCAAGCTCATCCTTCAAACATTAGATGCTTAGTTGTTTCTGCTTACTTTTACTGGTTACTTATTTTATTTTACTATGGTACTTTTTCGTTTTTCTATATGCCATTACTTAAATGAAAGATGTTGCACAATCAATAAAAAAATAGGAGCCACTTTCTATGAGTAATTTTTGAACTACTTTACACTTACATAACAAATAATCATTAGATACATTATACTGTTCATAGCAGTGTTTTGTATCATTGATATGCTATCCTCATATGCTTAATTTTAGATTTAATAATTAAATTAGATTTAAAAAAAAATCCATATAAATTTTAAAGCTGCAGTCCGTAACTTTTTTGGGGTTAAAAATGACCCAAAATACATTTTTGAGCAAGTACCAGCCAGTGTTTGAAATGATCTCCTTACCGTAGCCTGATTCACAACGGTTATCAGTGGTTCCCAAACTGGGGGGCGTGACCCCGGGGGGGTGGAAAGGCTGAGGGATGGTGTACAGTCAGCAGATTATTTTGCAAAAGAAACCTCTGCAGGGAGCTAAAACTACACTGGATAATTTTCCTGATTATCATGCGGCCACTTGCCTGATAAGTAAATAATTTAATGCAAAATATTAATTTGACATATTTTAAAGACCTCAACATGACTCGCAGTACCCGTTTGAGCGCTCCGTTATCAGTTGTAGCAGTTGTGTTTGTATCAATAACAGACCACTAAGGAGACATGTAAGCATGTAAGTTACACGTTTGTGAAAGGACTGCTAGTGCCAGGTAAACATAAAGCAAATTATGAAGATACTTAATATTCACAAATACCAAAACAACGTGGCTACACCAGATGCAAGTGGCATGACATGACAAAAGCGAATAGAACCTTGTGATTTTCTTTGCTGTGGCATGACGCTATGACAAATACATGTCCCTTTCTGTTTCTGACGAACTCCAGTGATCTGACACAAAGGAAAATTTCAAATATTCATAATAGAATCATGAAAAAAATGTTTCCTCAAACATATTAAGCAGCTCAAATGTTTACAACACTGATAATAATCAGAAATGATTACTGAGCAGCAAATCAGCATATTAGAATGATTTCTGAAGGATCATGTAACACATATTGATACAGGAGCCTATATGTTAAAACATTTCACAATATTTCACAGTGTTTACTGTATTTGTTTTTCACAAAAATGTAGCCTTGGTGAGCATAAGAGACTTTCCAAAAAAAGAAAAGAAAAGAGGGTGTGTGGGTTCTCTACAAAAGGGGGTCCCGCAGAAAAAGTTTGGGAACCACTGGGTTATTTTATAATGATGTTTTCTGATTCGAGTGCTTCTGGTAAGGATTCGAGCATGCTGCCGCGTCATTGCGTCACGTCTGTAAACATAAACAAGTATTCCTGGATATTATCTATATCACATGTGAGGATCCTGCAGATCTTTTATAGCCTTTTCTCACAGAAGCTGGAATAATTAAACTTATCATTTAGATGGAGGATTATAAACCAGAAAGGATTATGTGTTTATGATACACATCTGACTGAAATTAGATTATATTCCAGTTTTAAATGTGCATCTGGTTTGATGTGATATGAGCTAACCGATCGTTAGATTTAATCACCATTGTAGCGTGATTTATTGTAATCAATTGTTCCTCAGTTGGTCAGAACAAACGTGGCTGACTTGTTACTTACTTGTTCAGATGACATTATCCGGTGAAAGTTGTTATTTGGGTCATATATTCCAAGACGTAGGCTAAAATCTGTGATTCTGAAGTACAGTAAACATGACTGACAGCCACACACTCCTCAAGACTAATTAGATTAATCCGCGGAGCCGAGCCGCTGCACGACCCACATAATGAAGATAATTCTGCAAATAACTGCAATTGCAGGTTTTCAAACAGAGATGGCGACAAAGAGGCAAAACCTACGGACTGCAGCTTTAAAGTTTTAGTATATTCGTTCTTTTTTTGTCACACAGAAATGAGAATCCACTAAAATACAATACATACGTTTTTTGAAACACAGAGCAATATGCATGCACAGAAGAATTGCCCTGTGTCATATACTGTTGATGCATGTGTTTTTCCAGTGGATTTCGGCGTCAGCGCTCAGTTAGACAGGACGATTGGCAGAAGAAACACGTTCATCGGGACGCCGTACTGGATGGCGCCGGAGGTGATCGCGTGCGATGAAAACCCTGACTCCACATATGACTACAGGGTGAGTGGACGACTCTACATCAGTGATTAAACATGTTCCCATCAGTGACTGTGATAATGCATGTTTCAGAGCGACGTGTGGTCTCTGGGAATCACCGCATTAGAGATGGCCGAGGGAGTGCCACGTGAGTTTACATACGCAGAAAAGTCACATACGATCCAGTGTTTGTGTACGATTCCTGTATTTCTCCACAGCCTTGTGTGACATGCATCCCATGAGAGCGCTGTTCCTCATTCCACGAAACCCTCCTCCCAAACTCAAGACCAAGAAATGGTGAGAGACGGCAGTTTATTACAGCCATAGAGTTTCCAGCCAGACCTCAAAATGACCCATCGAGCTCCCAAACTACATTCAGACACATTTCTCAACTCTTCACATAGACTCTTCACACAGTTTTCCTTTCAACATTACACAGCAGTTAATTTCACATTCAAAATGCACTAAAACTACCAAAACACTAGCAAACAAACACACGTTATCACTCATAACACATCAACCTAAAAAACACTAACAAGCATTATACAAGGTTTTCTTTTGTAACATTTCTGTACAAAACAATAAGTATGCTCTATGGTTTATTGTCCATGTTTACATTGCATTACAAAATTATTCCCAAGTTTTCTCCTTTTATACAGATGTTAATGCAAGTGAAAGTCTTAAGGCCATTGCACACTGAGTAGAAAACCTTTGTCCGAAATGTTGGCACGTTTAAAAATAAATGTGACCTCACGTTGTGTCAACTGCGTTTACAGTCGCCTCCGAAACCTTTGTTCAGATCAGGTTCGAGTTTCTGCGTTTTCGCATTCGTAGCATGCATTTTGATAGGAGAGAATGACGAATAGTGGTCGACCGATATTGGGTTTATTTGACAGCCGATACCGATATCTTGGAAAGCCGATATAAAACCGATATAATTTTATTTATTTTAATTAATATGTAAGACATTTTAATTCATTTGGAAATGGATTAAAAACTAAATTTATAAAATAAACATACTTATACTTTCGATGGCAAAGTATTTTTCGCAAATAAATAAATATCACAAAATCACGAATGTATTATTTAAAGCATTCAATTTGCACCGAAATTCACGCAGTAGGATACACATGCACACGTCACAAGATCTCACAACTGTTTTTGTTTTGTTTGCAAGGTTTGTGAAAGTAAATGTTTATTTGCTGAACCCTGATGGCAAACTAGAAGTATTATTATGTTTACCTTTCTGTTACTAATAATATAAAAGCAATCGTTATAATACTGTTTTATATACATTTCAATCCCTTTGTTTAATCGTTCTATATGATTATTAGACATACTTCTATCCATATTAGACAGAACTGAATGTGAGCGCTGGGTGCACAAGTGCTGTCGTTATCAGCGCCGTCAAAATAATAGTCCCGCCTCGAACGCATTGGCCAAACAGAAAAACTTACCGGCCGATGCCGATATTTAAAAAATGCCAAATATCGGCCGATATACGATATATCGGTCAACCACTAATGATGAATAAAAAATAAAAAAACGGACGTGAAAATTTCTGACTCAGTGTGCAATGACCTTAACATTTGTGAAGATGTTTAGCTACATGCAACTGCTTCAATAGTATTAGATTTTTTACATTCAGAATATTTTTTTGTATGTAGAAATGTCTTATTCGTGTTTGTACTGTGCTAGGTTTTAAACTGAAGTTTAACAGTTTTGGAAACAGTATACAAACATGTGCAAATTGACTTGTATAGTACATATAGTTTTGGTGGTGTTTGTGTAGAAGTGATCAAATAATTGACCGATGTCATCAATGAATGCATTTCAAATCAAATCAAATCAAATCACTTTTATTGTCACATCACCACAGCACAAGTGCCTTGGTGAGTGAAATTCTTAAGAGCGTGCTCCAGACAGTGCAAAAAAAAAAAAATGTACATATGGACAGCACATATTTACAGACTGTACAGAAGACAATGTGCAAAATACACATACATATACTAAGTACACATAGTGTACTATAAAGACATACTTAGTTATCAACTGCACATTATACACCGTATGTACACATCTACATTATGTACACTATCTATACATTATGTAGTCTATACATAGTAATGTGAAGGTGCAACAGGTTATAAATTAACAGCAGATTGGTTGAGCAGCAGATAGTTGTGCAAAGGTGCAACAGATTATGCATATGCAGTGTCGTGGATGTGCATTGTATGGTGTCCAGTGATAGCAGATAGGTTGTGTTAGTGCAGTGTGTGCGTGTAGTCCAGTTGAACTGTGTTAAAGTGCAGTGCATGGCATGTTGTGTGAGTGAGAGTGTGATGTGGGTGAGTTATTGCTGACTGTTCATTAGCCTGATAGCTTGGGGGAAAAAGCTGTCCCTCAGTCGGCTAGTGCGGGATCGGATGCTACGGAAACGTCGCCCTGAGGGCAACAGAGAGAGCAGACTGTGGGACGGGTGGCTGGAGTCCTTGATAATCCTCCGGCTTTCCTTGTACACCGCCTGGTGTAGATATCCTGGAGGGAGGGAAGCTCACCTCCAACAATGTGGCGGGCAGTTCGCACGACCCTTTGCAGAGCCCTGCGGTTGCCAGCGGTGCTGTTTCCAAACCAGGCGGTGATACAGCCGGTCAGGATGCTCTCCACAGTGCAGGTGTAGAAGGACCTGAGGATTCTGGGGCTCGTTCCAAACTTCCTCAGCCGTCTCAGGAAGAAGAGACACTGATGTGCCTTCTTCAGCACTGCATCTGTGTGAGCAGACCATGTGAGATCCTCGGTGATGTGAACGCCGAGAAACTTAAAGCTGCTCACCCGCTCCACAGGTGTCTTGTCGATGGTGATGGGTGTGTGTTCTCTGCTCTGTCTCCTGTAATCCACCACCAGCTCCTTGGTCTTGTCGATGTTGAGTGAGAGGTGGTTCTCCTGACACCATTTAGTCAGGGTACTCACCTCCTCTCTGTAGGCCATCTCATCGTTGTCGGTGATCAGGCCTATCACCGTTGTGTCATCAGCAAATTTGACGATGACATTGGAGCTGTGTGCTGCTGTACAGTCGTGTGTACAGGGAGTACAGGAGTGGGCTGAGGACGCAACCCTGCGGTGCACCAGTGTTGAGGATCAGGGGAGATGATGTGTTGTTGCCCATTCTGACCACCTGACTTCTGCCTGTCAAGAAGTCCAGGATCCAGCTGCACAGAGATCTGTTCAGTCCTAGAGTCTGGAGCTTCGCAACCAGTGTGGCAGGCACTATGGTGTTAAATGCCGAGCTATAATCCACGAACAGCATCCTCACATAGGTGTTCTTATTTTCCAGGTGGGAGAGAGCAGTGTGCAGGGTGAAGGCAATAGCATCGTCTGTGGAACGGTTACTGCGGTATGCAAATTGTAGTGGGTCCAGTGAAGCAGGCAGCACAGAGCAGATGTGTTCTCTGACGAGCTTCTCAAAACACTTGCTGAAGATGGGGTCAGAGCAACGGGCCTCCAGTCGTTCAAGCATGTGATTTTATTTTTCTTTGGTATGGGCACAATGGTGGATTTTTGAAGCATGCGGAACCACAGACAGAGAGAGGGACAGATTGAAAATATCTGTAAAACCCGGCTAGCTGGAAAGCGCATGCTTTGAGCACACGGCCTGGTATACCATCTGGGCTCACGGCTTTACGGATGTTCACCCGCTTAAAGGATGGGGTTACATCCGCGACAGAAAGTGAGTGGACTCACCTCTTCTGCTGCAGCCGTGTGAGCGCTCTCTGTGTGGGCTGTGTTATCAGCCTCGAACCGAGCATAAAAGGTGTTGAGCTCGTCCGCAGAGAGGCGGCAATGTTCACAGTAGCTGGTTTATTCCCTTAAAAGCCTGTGATGTTGTTAATGCCCTGCCACATGCTTCTTGGATTATTGTTGTTGAAATGTTCTTCAACTTTGTTTTTATATGTTCGTTTGGCTGCTTTGATGGATATCCTGAGATCGTAACTGGCTTGTTTCCGATCGTCAGAGTTTCCGGATTTATAGGCAGATGTCCGCGCTGACAAGGCTGATCGAACATCGCTGTTAATCCACGGTTTTTGGTTGGGGTAGATACGGATTGTTTTGGTTGGAACTACATCATCTATACACTTCCTGATGAAACACGTGACCGTATCTGAATACGCCTCTATGTCGTCATCAGACGCTGCCCGGAACATGTCCCAGTCCACGTGATCAAAACAGTCCTGTAGGATTAGCGTCCGATTGGTCCGACCAGCATTGGACTGTCCTGAGGGTGGGTGCTTCACGCTTAAGTTTCTGCCTATAAGCAGGCAGGAGCAGAACGGAAGAGTGATCCGATTTGCGAAAGGTGGGCGGGGAGGGACTTGTATGCGTCCCGGAAGGGGAGTAACAATGGTCGAGTGTACGATCTCCGCAGCGTGTTGATGGTGACGTGTTGAAAGTATTTTGGAGCTATTGTTCTGAAGTTGGCTTTATTAAAGTCCCCTGTGATAATAAAATCTGCATCTGGGTGCATGGTTTCCTGCTCACTTATATTCCTGTACAGTTCCTTGAGTGCCTGGTCTGTGATGGCTTGAGGAGGAATGTAAACAGCCGTGATTATGATCGCTGTAAATTCACTCGGTAGCCAGAATGGTCGACACAGAAGCGTATGAAATTCCAGATCAGGGGAGCAGAAGGATTTAATAGAGTGTATGTTCCTTTCATCACACCACGAGTTGTTAATATAGAAACAAACACCTCCACCTCTGCTTTTCCCTGTGAGCTCCTTTGTTCTATCTGAGCGGTGCACGAAGCCCGTGAGCTCGATGGCTGAGTCTGGAACCATAGCAGACATCCAGGTTCCTGTGAGGCAAATAACGCAGCAGTCCCTTGTTTCTCGTTGGTATGAGATGCGCGCCCGCAATTCACAGAGTTTGTTATCCAGTGACTGAACGTTGGCCAGTAAAATGGTTGGAAGAGGATGTCGGAAAGCACGGCGGCTCAGTCTGACGAGAACGCCAGCTCTTTTTCCTCTTTTTCGCCGGCGGCATTTCCTCAATTGCCGACCCAGATAAAGGCTCTGATGCGGTGTCTGTGAACAATCCACCGGCATTCAAAACTCAAAGTCCGGTTTATGCGTATGCGACGGAGGAACCAATGTTCAAAAGCGTGTCTCTATCGTAGACAGTTATACTAACAACATCTAACACGTAAAATAACAAAAACTAATAAAACATACGAAAAACTGCAAAGTTTTCCCGGAGCACGCAACACGGCTGCCATCCTCAGCGCCATCTTGACTTAAACATCTTGACTTGACATTTTGTGCTTAAACATCTTGACTTAAACATCAAGACATTTTGACTTAAACATCTTGACTTGACATTTTGTGCCAAAGCAGTGATACATGATTCACAGTTTAGCCACAGACACTGATGTTGTGCTCACTGTGCGAAGAGTTCTGAAAAAAGTGACCGAAGCATTGAGAAATGTAGTGATTGTAAAAAACTGTAATGTGTTTCACTGCTCCTGAAGGTCTAAGAAGTTTCAGACGTTTGTAGACAGCTGTCTGGTGAAGAACTACCTCCACCGGCCGTCCACGGAGACGCTCCTGCGCCACTCCTTCATTAAAGACCTTCCCAACGAGCGACAGGTGCGCATCACGCTCAAAGACCACCTGGACAGAACCAGGAAGAGGAGACGAGAGAAAGGTGACCAACAGATGCTCTGATGTTCTGTGGTTTGAGAAGATGAACATTAAAACTAGATCAAAAGGTTAATCAAGACAAATTTTAGGTTGGCTTGAGAAAGCCTAGCTTGAAAGTTCGAAGCAGTTGTAAAAGCATGAAGTTTTTAGATGAAAATTTAGATAAGTTAGCATGTTGCTAGCATGCTTAGTCTGTTATTTGCATGATTAGCATGTCACTAGCATGTTTCCAGCATGATTTGCATTTTGATAACATGTCATTAGCCTGTTTCCATCATGATTAGCATGTCGCTAGCATACTGTGAACATTATTAGCATGTTGTTGGCATTTTTCCAGCATGATTAGCGTGTTACTAACATGATTAGCAAGTTATTAGCATGTTGCTAGCATTGTTATCAAGTTTCTAACATGATTAGCAAGTTACTAGCATGTTATTAGCATTATTAGTAAATGTTACTAGCATTATTCTAGCATGATTGCCATGTTACTAGCAAGTTGTTACTATGTTACTAGCATGATTAGCAAGTTACTAGCACGTTGCTAACATTATTAGCACGTTGCTAGCAAGTTTATAACATGACTAGCAAGTTACTAGCATGTTATTAGCATTATTAGTGAATGTTACTAGCATGATTACCATGTTACTGGCATGTTGCTACCATGTTTCTAGCATGTTACTAGCATGATTAGCAAGCTAATATCATGTTTAGCAAGTTGTTAGCATGATTTTAGCATGATTATCATGTTACTAGCATATTTTAGCATTTTTCTAGCATGATTAGTAATGTTACTAGCATGTTATTGGCATGATTAACAAGCTACTAGCATGTTTAGCAAGTTGTTAACACGATTCTAGTATGATTAGCATTGCTACTAGCATGTTTTTAAAACATTTCTAGCATGATTATCAAGTTGCTTGCATATTTCTAGCATGATTAACATGCTACTAGCATGTTATTAGCATTTTTATAGCATGATTAGCATGTTACAAGCATTTTGCTGGCATGGTTAGCAAGCTAGTAGCATGGTTAGTATGTTACTAGCATGTTGTTAAAATTTTTCTAGCATGATTAGCATGTTGCCAGCATGATTAACATGTTACTATCATGTTGTTAGCATTTTCTAGCATGATTAGCCTGTTACTAGCATGTTGTTAGCATTTTCTAGCATTATTAGCATGTTGCCAGTATGGTTAGCATGTTGTTAGCATGTTTAGCATGATTAGCCTGTTACTAGCATGTTGTTAGCATTTTCTAGCATGATTAGCATGTTACTGGAATATTGCTAAGCCAACCTAATTACATTCAAACACATGCACTGTTCAGCTGGTGTTTGTCCTGATTAGCCTCTGTTTGTGATGGCTGTGAACAGAGGGGACGGAATATGAATACAGTGGTAGTGAAGATGAAGACGATGCCATGAATGAAAACGAAGGTGAAGCCAGGTACGTGTCACTACAACAATCTCTATATGATACCTTAATAGAGGCCTTCAAACATCGTTACTTCCCTTCTGTAGAGTCGTCGTAAAACAGTGTTCATGACTCACGCAGGGCTTCATGTTATCCACGAGCGCTTGATTACGAGGAGGGTTTGAACTAGTTACACTTCGATTCAAACGAGAAGCTAGGCTCTTTTCCATCTTCAGCTGCAAAGCGCATCTGATCAAGATTACAGCATAGCTCACATCGTAACAGTTCTAGACTAGCTACAATGAACATAGTGACCAAATATTAACATTCATGAATTTTAACGAGTTAGCTAGTGTGATGTCATCGAGTGGAAATAAAACGGGAAGTGTTTTACCTGTACAAACTTTCTTTTTTCGGACTAGGGCTGCAACAAACTATTATTTTGATAATTGATTAATCTGAGGAATATTAGAACGATTAATCGACCAACCGACACACACACACACACAGATTAATCGGGCAATCGGCTCACAGATTAAACGACTAACAGAATCACAGATTAATCAACTCACAGATTAATCGCCTAATCGACTCACAGATTAATAGTCTAATTGACTCACAGTTTAGTTGACCAATCGACTCACATATTAAAATACGCACAGATTAATCGACCAACCGACTCACAGATTAACCGGCTAATCGGCTCACAGATTAATCGCCCAATCAACTCACAGATTAATCGCCCAATCAACTCACAGATTAACCGACTAATCGACTCACAGATTAATCGACAAATCGATTCACAGATTAATAGACACACAGATTAACCGGCTAATCAACTCACAGATCAATAGACTAATCGACTCACAGATTAACCAACTAATCGACTCACAGATCAATAGACTAATCGACTCACAGATCAATCGACCAATCGACTCACAAATTAATAGACTAATAAACTCGCAGATTAAGCGACTAATCGACTCACCGATTAATCAGTAGACTTTGAGTGATTATTCAGCTTTTGAAATGAGTTAAAATACTGAGTTTCTAACAAATAAATAAACGTAATCACTTCAGCTTTTGAAAAGCATATTATGTAATAACAATTATTACATATATAATTATAAATATATTTGGCACACACAATGAGATGAAAGAGAGAGAAACTCTCTCACTCAGCGTGCATATATCTCCTCATATGGGTAAGAAACAAAATAAAGATAAGACGTTTTATTTTTGGATAAACTATTTTATTCTCAACATAATCAGCGTTTTTGCTGATTTTCACAAAAATGTCACGGCCCCCAGAATATTTTGTTGTATGAATATATGGACATGCAATACATCAAAATAAAGATCAAACCTTCTAGTTTCAAACTAAATATTATTTTGATCAACACTTGAATGTAGGTAGGTTTCATAAAGAAAGCAACATTTTGAGCAAAAAGCTGAGAAAATAGAATTTTGATCAAATACTAAATCTGGATCTTATTCAGTACAATGATCAAAGCAAAGATGCAGTAGATGCTTCCATCAGTTCCATCAGTATCCCAAAGCGTGCACACTTTCTGGATCCACGTCCCTCTGTGACATTAGGTAGTGATGGCTGAGGCAAAACTGACGTTTTTTTGTGGAGATCCCAAAGCGCAGATGTTTCGATACAACACTTAATCGAGTGATTCTGGACTCGCTCAGGAGATGCGTAATAACACCTCCTAGCATATAAGAGAGAGAAGACGGAAACATGGGACATTCTTGGAAAGAGTTACAGTCAGGTCCATAAATATTGGGACATCGACACAATTCTAACATTTTTGGCTCTATACACCACCACAATGGATTTCAAATGAAACGAACAAGATGTGCTTTAACTGCAGACTGTCAGCTTTAATTTGAGGGTATTTACATCCAAATCAGGTGAACGGTGTAGGAATGTCAACAGTTTGCATATGTGCCTCCCACTTGTTAAGGGACCAAAAGTAATGGGACAGAATAATAATCATAAATCAAACTTTCACTTTTTAATACTTGGTTGCAAATCCTTTGCAGTTAATTACAGTCTGAAGTCTGGAACGCATAGACATCACCAGACGCTGGGTTTCATCCCTGGTGATGCTCTGCCAGGCCTCTACTGCAACTGTCTTCAGTTCCTGCTTGTTCTTGGGGCATTTTCCCTTCCGTTTGTCTTCAGCAAGTGAAATGCATGCTCAATCGGATTCAGGTCAGGTGATTGACTTGGCCATTGCATAACAGTCCACTTCTTTCCTTCAAAAACTCTTTGGTTGCTTTTGCAGTATGCTTTGGGTCATTGTCCATCTGCACTGTGAAGCGCCGTCCAATGAGTTCTGAAGCATTTGGCTGAATATGAGCAGATAATATTGCCGAAACACCTCAGAATTCATCCTGCTGCTTTTGTCAGCAGTCACATCATCAATAAATACAAGAGAACCAGTTCCAATGGCAGCACCATGACACTACCACCACCATGCTTCACTGATGAGGTGGTATGCTTAGGATCATGAGCAGTTCCTTTCCTTCTCCATACTCTTCTCTTCCCATCACTCTGGTACAAGTTGATCTTGGTCTCATCTGTCCATAGGATGTTGTTCCAGAACCGTGAAGGTTTTTTTAGATGTCGTTTGGCAAACTCTAATCTGGCCTTCCTGTTTTTGAGGCTCACCAATGGTTTACATCTTGTGGTGAACCCTCTATATTCACTCTGGTGAAGTCTTCTCTTGATTGTTGACTTTGACACACATACACCTACCTCCTGGAGAGTGTTCTTGATCTGGCCAACTGTTGTGAAGGGTGTTTTCTTCACCAGGGAAAGAATTCTTCGGTCATCCACCACAGTTGTTTTCCGTGAGAAGCCAATTGTCCCATTACTTTTGGTCCCTTAACAAGTGGGAGGCACATATGCAAACTGTTGTAATTCCTACACCGTTCACCTGATTTGGATGTAAATACCCTCAAATTAAAGCTGACAGTCATTTGAAATCCATTGTGGTGGTGTATAGAGCCAAAAATGTTAGAATTGTGTCGATGTCCCAATATTTATGGACCTGACTGTAAAATACCTTATAGGGTTATGATAATCAAAACAGTCCTGAGCTAGATCAAGTTTTGATTTCTGCAAACCAAGCTATCACTTTAATAACATAATATTTTTTCCACTAATATAGATATTTGATCACTAGCTAGCTCCACGCTGGAGAGCTGCTCTATAACAGAAAATCAAGCTGTAATTCTAACTGAAAGCGACACTGACTCTGGTTTTTCATGTTTAATACTGTAAAGCTGCTTGATTTAAGGCTATCTAATGCATAAAGTACTGTATAAATAAACATGACAGGACTTTACCGGAGTACCGAACAAACAGCACATCGCTGTTATCAGATGCTTTCTTAACTGCTGCTTTCTCACCGCGGTCAGTTTTTGTTGTGTTTATTTCGTTATTGAGAGGAAAGCGCGACATATATTTACATATTCATCAAACACCGCTCAGCATCTTCAGGTTTGGCTGTGTGTGTGTGTGTGTGTGTGTGTGAGAGAGAGTGTGTTTGTTTGTGTGTGTGTGTGTGTGTTTGTTTTTGTGTGTGTGTGTTTGTTTTTGTGTCTGTGTGTGTGTGTCTCTTTCTCTCTCTCTGTGTGACTGTGTGTGTGTGTGTGTGTGTGTGTGTGTTTGTTTTTGTGTGTGTGTGTCTCTCTCTCTCTGCGTGTGTGTGCGAGTGCTTGTGTGTCTTGTGTGCGAGTGTGTGTGTCTTGCTCTAGAGCACCACACTGGTCAAACCGCTTTATTGCAGGCTCTTACATGATATCAAATTAGATCAATCTAAGCTTTTATTGTCGATGTGGTAAATAATGTCGACTAATCGTTTTAGCTCTACTTTGAACGGATAATAATCAGACCAGGAAAGTGCATTAGAGCAATAAATCAGTTTGGGTTTCATGTTAAATTTGAGAGGTGAGATCTGGATTTGTTATGTAAGCATGAGTGGCCTCGCTAATTTCTCTGTGATGAGCAGATGTCAGCGAGCGTGTCTCCATACGGCAGATGGCTTGAGAACTGACCGTGTCTCTTGTGTTTGTGCTCACACAGCTCTATAGTCAATCTTCCCGGAGAGTCAATGTTGAGACGGGAGTTCCTGCGTCTGCAGCAGGAGACACACACACAAACACACCTGCTCCAGCAAACACACAACCAGGACAACTACAAGAGACAGCTGCTGGCCGACAGACACAAGAGGATCCAGCAGCAGCAAGAGGAGCGCCGCCACCTCGAAGAAGTACGCTTTAACCCTCTTCAGACCCTGGACATCAAAACCAGTCATAAGAGTAGCCGCATAAATGAGCTTTTCATTGATGTGTGGTTTGTTATGATTGGACAATATTTGAAAATCTGGAATCTGAGGGTGCAGAAAATCTAAATATTGAGAAAATCATTTTTAAAGTTGTTCAAATGAAGTTCTGAGCAATGCATATTACTAATTAAAAATATTTTTTATGATAGGAAATGTACAAAATATATTAATGTAACACGATCTTAATATCTTAATGATTTTTGGCATAAAATAAAAATTAATAATTTTGACTCATACAATGTATTGTTGGCTATTGCTACAAATATACCTGTGCGGCTTATGACTGGTTTTGTGCTCCAGGGACACATATATCAAATGAGTGCTGATGTTTCACTGACACTCTGTGTTTTACTCTGCAGCACCCGCCTTTATCACGTTTAGTGTTTGTTAAACGTGTCAAAGTGATGTGTGTTATGTGTATATCTTGTATATATAAGTGTGTGCTCTAATAGTCCAGCATTTGAATGTGTTTCTCCAAAGCTTTTGGTCTGAAAGGTTGTGCTTGAAATGACTTCAGATTAATCAAATTTGTGCCAACATATTTTTACACTTTTATTTATAAATTGTTGAAGCAGTGGAGGATAATCAGCCTAACGCCATTGAAACAGCATGCCAGGGTGAATTCAGCTAGCTGATGAAAGTCTAGGAGAAGGAAGAGAAGCTGCAGTATAGTGCTAATGTTCTGCGGTGTGTGTGTGTGTGTGTATGTGTGTGCATGTTTATGTGGTTTATGAGGACACAAATTTGTATAATGACATGGGTATGACATAGGTATTACAAGGAGAAGGTGATTTATGAGGACATTTTCAGTGTCCCCATAATTTAAAATGCTTATAAATCATACAGTGTGCGTTTTTGGGGGGAAAGTAGAAATGCACCGTCTCCTGTGAGGGCTAAGTTTAGGTGTAGGGTAGGTGTAGGGCAATAGCACATACAGTTTGTACAGTATAAAAACCATTACGCCTATGGAGAGTCCCCGTAAACCATAAAAACCAACTGTGTGTGTGTGTGTGTGTGTGTGTGTGTGTGTGTGAAGGAGCAGGAACGGCTCTTACATCAGACCGGACTCCAGTGGCCGGAGCTCCAGGAGATGATATGGCATGAAGAGACTGACCTTACCGAGAAAACCAGAAGAAACCACAACAAACAGGTCAGAGTTTATGCCCTCAGTTAGCACTTGGATGAGTCTGAAATAGTTGCGTGCATGTGTGCTTGAGAGAGAGTGTGTGTGTGTGTGTGCCAAATAGTTTGGCTTTCCTCTGCCGGTGCGCCGGAACTAGCCGCTCTGCTTACACTAGAGGCCAGTCTCGAGAGACTGGTTCCCTTAGTAGACTATTTGGCTGCGTGGATACTACTGCCAAATGTGTCTCAGTGGGTCCTGCACACTGTTGAGAGAGGCTACATAATCCAGTTTGGTTCTCCTCTGCCTCGATTCAACGGGGTGGTTCCCACTCTGGTGGACCCCGGGCAGGCTCTGGAAATGGGACGAGAAGTAGATGCTCTCTTAAGGAAGGAGGCCATCGAGGTGGTTCCTCCTCACGAAGAAAGTCCGGCTTCTTCAGCCGGTAATTCATAGTTCCAAAGAAGGATGGAGGGTTGCGTCACATTCTAGATCTCAGTCAGCAGACTGAAGTTCAAGATGCTCACACTCAAACAGGTCGTGTCTCAGATCAGGTCCGAGGACTGGTTTGTCACGATCGATCTGGAAGACGCATACTTCCATGTCTCCATCCTTCCCACTCACAGGGAGTTTCTGAGGTTTGCTTTCGGTGGTGAAGCTTACCAATATCGGGTTATCGGGTTCTTCCCTTCTGCCTAGCACTCTCACCCCGCACTTTTACAAAGTGTGTGGATGCCGCATTAGCTCCGTTGCTGCTACAAGGCATTTGCATACTAAATTACATCGACGATTGGTTGATTCTCGCTCTATCAGAGCAGGTGGCGGCTCAACATCGAGATGTTGTTCTCGCTCACATGAAAGTGTTGGGGTTGAGACTGAACGCCAAGAAGAGTGTGCTTTCTCCATTACAGAGAACCACTTATCTTGGTGTGGTGTGGGATTCGACCACGATACAGGCACGTATGTCCCCTGCTCGGATCGAGTCGATCCTCATGGAAGTCAGGAGAGTGAAAGAAGGCCAGTCACTCACTGTCAGGCAGTTTCAGAGACTGCTGTGTCTGATGGCGGCTGCGTCCAACTTGATACCTATTGGCCTGCTGTACATGAGACCCCTACAGTGGTGGCTCAAGACCAAGGGGTTCTTCCCGAGGGGAAACCCGCTTCGCATGATCAAGGTCACGTGGCGGTGCCTACGTGCCTTAGACATGTGGAGACAAGTTTGGTTCTTGTCTCAAGGCCCGGTGCTGGGACCTCTGTGTCACTGTGTAACGCTAGCGACAGACGCGTCCCTCACCGGTTGGGGAGCGGTCATGGATGGACACCCTGCCTGCGGTCTGTGGAGTGGTCGCCATCTGACAAGGCATATCAACTGCCTGGAGATGGTGGCGGTGTTTCAGGCTCTAAAACACTTTCTCCCAGACCTAAGAAATCACCATGTGTTGATGCGCACCAACAACACAGCGGTGGTCTCTTACATCCACCACCAAGGAGGTCTGCGGTCGCACCCCCTGTACAGGCTAGCGCACTAGATCCTTGTGTGGTCCCAGGGCAAAGTCCTCTCGCTGAGAGTAGTTTACTTTCCTGGGCACCTCAATGTGGGAGCACACATCCTGTCGAGGCAGGGGCCGAGGCCCGGGGAATGGGTGCTTCACACCAAGGTGGTGAAGTAGATTTGGAGAGGGTTTGACCAGGCTCAGGTGAACCTTTTTGCGACTCAGGAGACATCGCAATGTCCCCTCTGGTACTCTCTGATTCATCCGGATCCACTGGGGCTGTATGCCATGGTACAAACTTGGCAGAGGCTTCGACTGTATGCCTTTCCCCCGATTGCTCTGCTCCCTGGAGTTCTGTAGAGAGTGCGCCGGGACGGGGTCCAGCTGCTGCTAGTAGCCCCGTTCTGGGCGGGCCGAGTATGGTTTTCAGACCTGATTTTTCTCAGGAGGGATCTCCTCTCACAGGCAGGGGGGACCCTTGTGCACCCCCGCCCGGAGTTGTGGAAGCTGTCTATGTGGCCTCTGAAGGGGCACAGCTCATAGCCTCTGTTCTCTCAACCGAGGTTGTTGAGACCATCCTCCAATCCAGAGCTCCTTCTACGAGGAAACTGTACGCCCTGAAGTGGAGACTCTTCACTTTATGGTGCGGAGACCGCCAGCTCGACCCAGTTAACTGCCCGGTTGGTACAGTGCTGGAGTTCATGCAGGTTTGACTCTCCACATGGTTAATCCACTCCGGCCTACCACGCCTCTCTTGTTGGACAGTCAGTGAGAAAACACCCCCTGGTTACACGTTTCCTCAGTGGTGCGCTGAGACTAAGGCCCCCAGTACGGTCTCGTATTCCTCCTTGGGACCTGGCTGTGGTATTAGAAGCTCTCTGTAGGCCTCCCTTCGAGCCCATTGAGGAGATCTCTGATTTCCATCTCACCCTGAAGACAATATTTCTTCTGGCGATTTCTTCTCTTAAGAGAGTTGGGGATCTGCAGGCCATTTCAGTGGCCCCCACTCATCTTGACTTTGTGCCCGGCATGGCCAAAGCCTTTTTGTACCCTCGTGTAGGGTATGTCCCCAAATTTCCTCATGTCATGCCACAGCCTGTCGTACTACAGGCCTTTAGTCCTCCTCCCTTCGGGGAGCCTGACCAGCAGAAGCTTAATTGTATGTGTCCAGTGAGAGCACTGGATTTATACGTCCACAGAACTTCCCTGTGGAGAAGGGTGGACCAACTGCTGGTATGCTATGGTCCCCCTAAGAGAGGTCTTCCTGCTTCCAAACAGACCCTCAGTCGGTGGATTTTAGATGCCATCAACATCTCTTATGAGTCCTCTCAGCTCCCCTCGCCGATGGGAGTCAGAGCTCATTCGACTCGAAGTGTGGCAGCCTCCAAGGCCTTTCTCGCAGGTGTCCCTATACAGGACATCTGCAATGCTGCGGGATGGTCGACGCTCCTGACCTTTGTCAGATTTTATGGCCTTGACATGCGGTCCACTCCAGGCTCTTCCGTCCTCTCGCCCTAGCTGTGCTCTGCATGGATACACACTGGGCAGGGACTTGTAAGCCTGGTGGCATGGGTATCTCATTCCCAAAGTGTCTCCTGACGCAGCTCGAGTTCCCGAAGAGGAACGTCCTAGGTTACGTATGTAACCCTAGTTGCTCGAGGGGACAAGATGCTGCGTCTCGGTGCCACACTTCCGGCATCCCTGCCAGCACTTGCTTCATTCCCAGAAGCTGACGCCGGTTTCACGGCACATGCTTTTATACTAGCTGGTCGTTATGTCACCTCGCCCATGACGTCCCACCAATCCAATGAGCATATTATATGTGTATTCAGAGCCGGTCACGCTGAGGGCGTTCCCAAAGCGTCTCCGGACACAGCATTTCTTGTAGGATTTTTCCACATGGAACGAGTGAGAAGCCCAATTACAAAAATGACAACACTGACATAACAAGCTCAAAATCTAACGTAATCAATGCATTCAACTAAACCGTAATATCTACACGATCTAGACATATTGCTAATCACAGAAAAACAAATATTCTCAGCGATTTACTTACTTGAATGTAGATTTATCCAGTCCAGTAACACAAGACGACGTGCTTCAGGGGAATTCACAGGTGTTGGGAGTTTATGGCAGGAAAGCAAGCCTGTTTTTTAAATCTAGCATCCAGTAGCATTGCAAGGCTATACAATACGACCTATTAGTTGTGTAAATGTGAACAAACAAAAGATTAGCAGCTTTATTTTAGACAAGCTAAAACTGATGTTGTAATATTACAACAGTGGGTCTAAGTGTTGACCAAGGTTTGGAGTTTATTATAAGTGTTGTTTATATGAATGCCACTATAATTTGTTTTATATACAGTTACCAAAAATTGGCACTGATGACTGGTTTCGTGCTGCAGGGTCACATTTAATAATGAAATGTGACTTACACTGATGCAAATGTTTCTCTTAGCAATGCAGTGTTGACCAGGTGTGACTTAAATATGATAATTCAGCATTTTTATGGTGATTAGTTATAACAGTTGAGTGCTGGTGTGTGTGTGTGTGTGTGTGTGTGTGTGTGTGTGTGTGTTTCAGCCCTGGACTGATCCTGAACCAGCGCAGGTGAGTCTGTTTTCTGATCTTCATTAACACTCAGACACACTCTTTCTCAATCAAGCTAGTCTGAGGCAGGCGCAGTAGTACACTAACCAGGCAGTGCTTAATGGATAACTGCAGAACCTGTTTTGTGTAGAGAGCACTGGTTGCTAGATGGTGCTAAGCACCCACAAACAAAACCAATAGCACCAGTTAAAGCTATAATAATGGCAGATTTGGCAAAATATCCAGTGTGTTATGATTTACGCTCTGGGAGATCGGTTTCTATTTATTTGCAGCGTTGAGCAATGTTAATCACAGACTGCTTATTATCAGTTATAATTTGAGTTTTTTCATCATTTCATTATAACTATAGATGCGATGTAAATAAGAGATTCATTGTGCAGCGTTGAGAATATAATTATTTATCACGTAACAATAGACAGCGCACATAATTTATATATATATATATATATATATATATATATAGTAGTGAGGGTGCTGTAACCTTAATAAATATAGTTACAGCACCCTCACTAATTTAAAGGGACAGTTCACCCAAAAATTCAAATGATGTCATTAATTACTTACCCTCGTGTCATTAACAAGACCTTCGTTCATCCTCGGAACGCAAATTAAGATATGTTCGTTGAACGCCGAGAGCTTTCTGACCCAATGTAATTACCACGATTAACGTCCAGGACATCGTTAAAATAATCCACGTGATATTCAACCGTAATTCTATGAAGCTACGAGAATATTTTTTGCGCACACAGAATACAACTACTTTATTCAACAATTCGTCTCCCTGAATGTCACGTGGATTATTTTAACGATGTCCTGGACGTTAATCGTGGTGATAATATTGGGTCAGAAAGCTCTCGGTGTTCATCGGAAATATCTTTGTGTTCCGAGGATGGATGGGTTTGGAGCGACACGAGGGAGAGTAATTAATGAGGGCGAGTTATCCTCGGAGATGTGATTGTGAGCTGTTGCACTGAGCGGTCAGGGTTTGTTTGGTGCTGATGCTGTGCTGATGTCCTGCAGAGCCGGAGAGCACAGTGCACTCTTCCCGGAGACCAGGCTGGAGACGCACGGCATGACGGGGTAAAACACAGTGGCTGCTCATGTCACGTAAAGCACCCTGACTGATGATGATGATGATGATGATGAAACTCTGGCGTTCAGCTGGCAGGTAAACTGGAGGCTCATCTGGTCAATCTGAACAATATAGCGGTGAGGATCCCTCATGTCCAGTCTCATCTGGGGTCAGGGAGCAACTCCAGTCCGTGTACTCCAGCGCTGCAGAGAGCGGCCAAACCGCCGGTATGGTCAGATCACATCTCTTATGCTCTCAAACATACTGAAGCATGAACAGTGCTGGGGAGAAACCAGTTACATGCAACTAAGTCACGTATCTTTAATTCAAGTGATGAAGGATTATGACAGTGACGGTAATCAGTGTTGAGTAATACTGTAATGTTAACCCTGCCTGATTTACATGTTTGATAATGATTAACAGTTGGAAATATTAGAAAAGTAATCAAATGTAATCAGTTGCATTACTTTAATAAAGTAATTTAAATGGTTACACTGCTTATTAATCTGTAACCATCCCAAGACTGAGGATGAATATAAGTATTCCTAAGAAGAAGAGAAAGTGTGAAGTCTTTTTCAGTCTGAGCGCTTTATGAATCTGTGAATGTAATACTCTGAATGTGTTGATCTGTGTGTCTGTGATTTCAGAGCATGAGTGTGTGTCCCGGTCGAGAGCTTCAGCACAGCAGCTCCATGACGGACGTCTCGTTCTCTCCTCTGTCTCCAGCACTCGATGAAGTGTTCTTCAGCCCCGACGAGCAACCGCCCAAGGTGTGTGTGTGTGTGTGTGTGTATGTGAGAGAGAGAGTGTGTGTGTGTGTGTGTGTGTGTGTGTGTGTGTGTGTGTGTGTGTGTGTGTGTGTGTGTGTGTGTGTGTGTGAGAGAGAGAGAGAGTTTTAAAACTTTCATAATTTAAAACGCTTATAAATCATACAGAGTGAGTTTTTTTGAGGGAAAATATAAATGCACCGTCTCCTGTGAGGGCTAAGTTTAGGTGTAGGGTAGGTGTAGGGCAATAGCACATACAGCTTGTACAGTATAAAAACCATTACGCCTATGGAGAGTCCCCATAAACCATAAAAACCAACATGTGTGTGTGTGTGTGAACTCTATCATACGACACTCTTCATTACAGCATTCCTTCATATCACAGTATTGTATGTTGGCCGAGAAGAGAGAAAGTGTGTATAATATTTTCAGAATTGTGATTGTTTTGCACTTCTCGGCCACCGTTATATTTAGAGAAAACATCAGTCATCCACAGCTGAGAGTGTTTTGCTGTGTCAGGAACATCTGTATAGTTAAAGTGCGGTCGAAACCGTTCCCCTCCCCGAGGGAGTGCCGTCCTTCCTTCCTCTAATGTGACACACACTCACAGCAGATTAGCACTCAGAGATAAGTGTGAGCATGCCACAGAAACACAGAATGTAGGTCAGAGGTGTTCAATGAGGAGAACTATCAGCTGCATGAGCCTGGAGAAAACAAGACATTATAGGGCTGGCAAAATGGCTGAAAGTTGTGTACTTATATATGATCAATATGCAAATTTAAAAGGCAAAATATCAGTTAGGGTGGGGCGGGGGGGTCTGAGACCGCAAGAGGGCGCATCGAGCAAAATATCACTAATGCACGTTTATTCAAACCAATAAAATAACACCACTATCTTTGACAAAGTACATAATGTTTATATACCGTATATAATTAATTAAGTTAAACAATTAAAAACAAAACAGCACCATGTAATACAATACAAAGCACCGAAAACCAATCACAAAGAGCACTTTTCTATTTAAAATCATGAGATGGAGAAAGTCTCGAGATGTGTTGAACTTGCATTAATTTGACCTGCTTTCTAAACATCAGCATCGCTGATAGATGTCTCTATAGTAAATGTGATGGATATGTGTTCTGTGTGGGTTCGGTTTTGATGTAAACATGTCTTTCTGCAATACTATGAATGAACAACAATTAACTGGAGAGGACACCTACATCGTGCATCACCGCCTGACGCACAACTAACTCTCAAATGTGGATTTTTGTATTAAATTCAGCCATGCATACACAAACACACACATGTTAGAAGTGTAACAGGAATGAATGATACTCTCTTGATTTTCTGAAGATCCCAGAGCGCACCGCTTCGAAGCTCACGAGTCCTCACAGATACGGGTCCAGGTGAGCCCATCGCTGCTTGTGGTGTTTGACCGTCTCATGATCCTCAGGAGACAAGCTCACTGTGTTTGTGTCTCCATGTGTTCAGTGGCGCGGTCCATCGGTGAAGATGTCCTTCAGCTCCAGCAGCAGCAGCTCACAGTCAGGTCTGAGACCTCTCAGAATCAGCTCAGGTGTTCAGATGTGTGTTTGTGTGCGTCATGCAGACGCTGTTGTTTGTGCAGGTCACTGTGTGCTGGACAGTCCGGCTCACCCCAACAGAACCGCTCAGACCTCGCCGCAGAACCAGGTACGTGTGATCACCAAGCAGCTGATGTGTGACCCTGGAACTCAAAACCAGCCATAAGGGATATGCATTTTATGATATTGAGATTTATGCATCATCTGAATGCTGAATAAATCATATTTCCATTGATGTATGGTTTGGACAATATTTGAAAATCTGAGGGTGCAAAAAAATCTAAACATTATACTTTGAGATGTTTAGTCTTGTTTCCAGGGGTCATTCGCGCAGTTATGTAATATTTAATGCAAAGATGACAATATTTGACCTACCCCATAACAAAGACATCTCAAACAGTGGCATTAAATATTACATAACTGAGTGAATGACACTTAATAACAGTTGTCCTAAACATCATGATATATATCACGTCAGTCCTTCAAGTGACGTGTAACCGACGCAAATACTAAGCCATTTTTTGCAGTGTAATTTAATTGGTTTTATCTAATTGTGTTGTTAACTTTAACATCTAACAGCTATTCAACCCAATTTATTACATTATTTTATGAAGATGAGTTTGTTCTGACGCAGCTTAACTCTGAGTTCTTCTAATAAACCGTGGTGTACTGAGAGAATCGTTCTTTAATCTCTTCAAGGGTTCGGGGGGGAAGTCTCCGTTCAGTCCGTTAATGAAGCTAGCGGAGTATTCTTCCTCCAGTGATGAAGACGACGAGAGGACCAGGTAACCGAACTTCATCACACACGGTTAATGATGATTGACAGCGTTGTGTATGCTGTGCTTACTTCAAAGATACGTGACCTTGGAGCACAAAACCAGTCATATGGGTCAATTTTGTGATATTGAGATTTATGCATCATCTGAACACTGAATACATAATATTTCCATTGATGTATGGTTTGGACAATATTTGAAAATCTGGTGCAAAAAAATCTAAATATTGAGAAAATCAACTTTAAAGTTGTTTAAATGAAGTTCATAGCCATACAAATGATTAATCAGTAATTAAGATTTGATATATTTATGATAGGACATTTACATGATTTTAATATCCTAATGATTTTTGGCATAATTTTGACCCATACAATGTATTGTTGGCTATTGCTTTATGACCACTTTTGTGCTCCAGGGTTAAAAATAACATATTTAAAATACACTTCAAATCTATTAACATATTTCTCTAACACACAGCTTTACTTCACATGCATGACATTGGGATTGTTTTGACAGAAAAATAAGAAAGTATACTTTAAGTTTCATGCACTTATCCGTTACAATATACTTGGCTTATACTGACAAATATGATCTGAATATGACAAATCTGTCTTAAGATTCTGATTCCTCATGCCGTCATCTCCTCGTGTTATTAGATTTGTTTAATAGCAGCGAAATCTGGTCATTAACACCGATCTGACGGTCATCTTCAGGTCTCCGGTGAGCAATGGCAGGCCGCTGTTATCCAGAGAAGAGTCTGCTGAGATCGTTCTCCAGCCTCATCGCAGCGTTAAACAGCAGCAGGTGAAGCCTCAGACATTCATCTGTGTTCACAGCAGCTGAGGAGTGTTTGTTAGTGCAGTGTTTCAGAGATGTGAGATGTTGGTGTTTCTCCAGCAGAGTGCAGCACATAGCGTCCATCAGAGGCCTTCAGCACCACAGTCCAGCGACAGCTGCTTTCTGCCCGACCTGCTGCACAAGAGCCCCTCGCATCAGCAGAGCCCTCTCCACGTACGGCAGAGACACACAGACACACACACACAAACACACACACACGCACGCACACACACAGAGACACACACACGCACGCACGCACGCATGAACGCATGCAGCGTACACACACACACACACGCACACACACACACACACACACACACACACACACACACACACACACACACACACACACACACAGAGAGAGACACACACATACACACGCACACATACACACACACATACACACACACACACACACACACACACACACACACACACACACACACACACGCACACACACAGACACACACACACACACACACACACACACACACACACACACAGACACACACACACACACACACACACACACACACACATACACGTGTACAGTGCTTATATTAGGGGTTCGGTAAACAGTGTTGTTCAGTCTTAGCCTAAAAGTTGGAGAAAGATATGACACTTAGGGTCAGATTTACTGAAGCATGAGATAAAAGCACCAGATGGAGTGTAAAGTGCTGCTGATCTACTGACACCGAGCAAATTAAAGAACATGGATGCTATAACTGTCAGGCTTCTGTCACTTCGGTCTAGTGTTATTTATGGTTTTGTGACAGCCCTGACACTCCCGTCATGTCCTGTTTTCACGTGAGCGTGTGGCTTCGTGTGTGCTCGAGCCGTGCTCTTTCTCTCTCTCGTCTGCGTGCCTTGTTTCATGTTGGAGAGTGGTGTTCAGATCCTGGCACTCATGTCTTGAGTTTCGGTTTCGTGTCGGGGTTCGGACACTCGTCTCTTTGTGGGAGTGTGCGGTCTCGAGTTCGCTCGACTGCGCGCTCTTCTGTCCACGTGTGTTTTGTTGTGTTGCACGCAGTTCATGTTTTATCAGCTGCATGCATTTATGTTATATCTTGTGCTGTGTGGCACGCAGCTTGTGTATTTCATTGGCTCCGTGCTTTCATGTTGTCATGTCTTGTGTGAACATGTGGCTTATGAGTTTTCTCATTAGCTGCGTGTTCATGTCTTGTTTTGCACATGGCTTGTGAATTGTTTGCTGGCCATGTGCTTGTGTTTTTGTTTTGTGTGAGCACGTGGCTTCTGTCTTAGTTTCTGTGTGCCATGGGCTCTCATGTCAATATGTCTTGACCCCACCCATCTTGTTACCTGTTTATGGATTAATGTTCCCCAGCTGCTCTCCCTCGTTACCCTCCTCATTTGCTCCCTTTATAATCTCCTTGTGTTTGCAGTTCCGTGTGGGTTCGTTGCCATGTGTTGGTTCGCCGGCGTACGTCTTGCCTTGTCCAGCTTTGCCAGTTTGTTTTTCCCCTACGGGGTTGTTTTTGTTTGTTTTGTTTATTATTGTTAATACAAAGCCCTTTTACCTCCTGCAATTGGGTCCTCGCTCTCTTCCCTTCCACCCAACCTGACAATAATGAGCAACACAGTCTACCAAGTGCAGCACAGATTAGATTAGCAACTATTACAGCCATATGAAGCGCAAATGGGTTCAGACATTCTTTGTTTTGAGTTATAATATGACAAAACCACCAATAAACTGACTACAGCAAACCTTAGTAAATCATGCTGCGTGTAGGGCTGTCAAAAAAAATGCATTTTGAGTATTCGTCGAATTTAAAATAAAAATCCACATTCGAATGCATTGGATTTTTGGTGTGCGTCAGGTCGGCTTATCAGTGGCGCGCGCGATGCGATGTGCATTTGAATGCTTCTTTTAGCTTATCTTATCTATTTAAACACACTGGATGCGTTGTTCATTCAAAATACAGCGGGAAAAGAGAACAATGTGGAGACGACGACGTTGTTTACGTCAAAACTGGAACCGAGCCGTTCACACAGAACACATATTTTGCACATTTTCTCGAGGGACATCTATCAGTGTTGCACTCGCATCTCGCTCGCATATTTAGAAATCCATTTAAAATTATTGTATGTTCAACTTTGACAAAAAGCTTTATGGCAGGACGGGTCTCTCCCCATCTCATTTGTTTTTTATGTAACGTTACTCTTTGTGATCGGTTTTCCGTGCTTTGTATTAAACTGTGTATGTACATGATGCTTTTTGTTTCTAATGCTTTAAGCAACTTAATTATATATGGTTAAACAGTATGCACATTATTCAAAGATAGTCGTGTTATTTTATTGCTTTGAAGAATCGTAGATTAGTGGTATTTTGCTCGATGCGCCCTCTTGTGGTCTCCGGAGAGAAGAAAAAAGCTTGTTTCTCCTCTAACTGAAATTATGCATTTTAAATTCAAAGATAATTCGAATATTGATCATGTTTAGGTACGAATTCGAATGTAGTTTTTCTGTCATTTTGACAGCCCTAGTTGTGTGATTGATTTAAATCCTCTCCTCCCATTAATGTAGTGTCTGAAAGGAAACTCCTACAAATGCATACGCAATAAGATCAAAATAACATGTCCATGCCTTTTCATCGCTAATGTTTCACTGAGCATCTTTAGTAAATCCTGACAGCAGTTTTAACGGAAAACTCAGGTTTGTGCTGGTGAAGCTGTTAGCAAATCTGGGTTTTTTTATGGTGTTTTATACATTTACACTGATGTGAGACCGTTTTCTGCATTTACAGAAATTATTCAGTAACCAGGCGGGAAAAAGCACATCATCTTCATCTTCTTCATTCTCACCTTTCATTGACCCACGTTTGCTGCAGATGTCTCCACCTCTGAGTCCACAGGGATACGGCCAGCGTGAGTCCCTCGCCTGACACACACACATACACACACACACACACACAGTCTGGCATATGTGGTTTACGGGGACTCTCCATAGGCATAATGGTTTTATACTGTACAAACTGTATGTGCTATTGGCATACACCTAAACTTAGCCCTCACAGGAGACTTTGTGCATTTTTAGATTAAAAACACCATTTAGTATGTTTTTTAAGCCTTTTGGTTTACGGGGACATAGGCAGTGTCCTCATAAACCACCTTCATGTTGTAATACCCATGTTATTATACAGATTTGTGTCCTCATAACCCATATATACCAGTTCTTAAACAGAACTGCTCTGTTTCCCACGTTCTTCAGAATATCTTCCTTTGCGTTCAGCAGAACAAACACATTCATACGGGTTTTGAACTACTTGAGGATGAGTAAATGATGACAGGATTTTCCTTTTTGGGTGAACTATCCCTTTAAGACACAGTCTTAACATTGTGGCTAAGTTCATGCAACTTGCCCCTGGTGTCAGGATTATGGACTGTTTTGTGTTTGTTCTCTTTCATAGGTTCACTCGACGCTGCGGCTTACGCGTTGGGAACGCCTCCTGCGTGACCGATGTCTGAAGCCCCTATAGAATCACGCCAATTCATTGGCTGATGGCGCGACGCCGTCTCTGACGCAATCACGTCGTCAGCTTATACTGGCGAACGCGCCATCCAATCCTCAGATTTCTCTGCCTTCACGAAGCGGTCACATTGCCCTTCGTTGTTGCGATTTTCTGGCCCAAAAATATTGTATTTCGGACGCGATTCATCCATTTGCACTTTGGCGACTGCCTACAGTGGAACTTTGTTCTCCTTGCGGTGAAGTGCCATGGACTATCGCCGTTGCCAACCGCCGTGCGCGCGATTCATCGCCCGCGATCACCCTCACAGTAAGTGTGTTAAATGTTTAGGGTTTTCGCATGCACGCGATGCGGTTTATGGGATTTGAAATGTAAACATTTTGTAAGAATCTCCGTCTCATAACCCTCCGCTCGGCTTGAGGTGTGTGAAAAGGAGTCATCCATTTTTCCCCGTCGCGCTCCGGATGCCTCCGCGGCTTCGCGTGAATCTGCGGCCTCTCGTGAATCTGCGACCTGGGGTTACTATCTTTATCTTAGCCCGGGGGCGCGTGACCGTTTTCCTTCGGGCTAGATGATATATTGCTAACTGCAGCCTCCGACTCTGAGGATTTCGGGCCTGCTTTAGCAGATGCGCTCCCACTTAGCGGTCAGGAGGCGCGGCATACTCTGAGCTCGTGGAAGTGCTTTTGCGCGCTACTGAGAAGCTTTCGCTGGATTGGCTGGATCTCAAGCGTTGAAACTCGACGAACCTTTCCTTAGCGGCCCGAATTCCAGCTGAACGGAGGAAGCTGCTGTTTTCG
Source organism: Gymnocypris eckloni scoliostomus (assembly GCA_027564155.1). NCBI lineage: Eukaryota > Metazoa > Chordata > Actinopteri > Cypriniformes > Cyprinidae > Gymnocypris > Gymnocypris eckloni. The sequence continues at coordinate 9,619,267 of CM050426.1, forward strand.
GCGATCTGCATTAGGAGATCTCCAGATCCCGGAGGCAGCCGTTTTTCCCTCCCGCCTGACTAACGCGGCGGCCGCTGACTTCACCAACCTTGTGGTTATGTGGAGCAGGGTTACACCGCCATGCCTGTGGTAGAGGACACTTTGGCCTCCCACCTTTCACCCTCTTTGGCGCCTTCTTGGAAGTCCCGCCCCCTCCTTCCGACTAAGCCATGTAGGACCACTTCCGCCCTTATCGGGAAGTCCTACATCACGGCCGGTCAGGCAGGCATGGCCCTCCACACGATGGCCATCCTTCAGGCCTACCAAGCGGACGTCCTTAAGGAAATGGACGAGGGGACTGGCCTGACTCCAGAGGCTGTCAAAGAGCTGCGCAGAGCCACTGACTTGGCTCTCAGAGCCACTAAACACACCGTACGCGCCGTAGGGCGCTATATGGCGGGTTCGGTGGCCGCGGAGCGCCATTTGTGGCTGAACCTCACTGAGATACGTGAGAAGGACTCCCTCCTCCTCTGTGTCTAGAGAGCATTCGCTCCCCAGGAAGGAGCCTTTTGGTGGAAGTGGCACCCAGTATGTGTGTGTCATACCCATATCTGGTTTTGTTCCTGGTCTCGTTTAGTCTGATTATCATTCTGTGCATCTGTGTTCCTCCTAATTTCCTCGTTATGTCATGTATTTAAGTCCTGGTCTGTGCATTCTGTCTCTTTCGGGTCTAAATGTTGTGTATGTGTGTCAACTTCCCTTCCTGGCATGGATTTACCCTGCTTTGGGGAATTATTAAAGACAGTTTACCTTATCCTCGTCTCCATCGTTCTTTCCGGCAGCGTATCTTGACAGAAGACCCGAACCTAAAACAGTTTACTGCATGTTTTCCCCCTCCGTTTATTTTCTGGTTTTTATCCTCGCCGAGAGGTTCACCTCCCTCGCCCACAAAGACCTTTCCCTTTTGGAGTATGCAGTTGAGTTCAGCCAGCTCGCCGTTTTAACGGTGTTCGACGACGCTGCGCTGAACTCACTGTTCTTGATCAGGGCAAACGACTACCGCCCCGTCGACCTCCCAGACACCACCAGACCGAGCTGGAGGGAATCTATCATATGGTGTCTGGAGAGCATTTATCTCCAATCCAGAACACAGCCAGACCCAGTGCCCAGCCCACCATCTCCTTACTGTGCGGAGCACAAGCCCACCGCCCAGGATTGCGACAGAGCTGAGGATCGCCACGGAACCAGAACCTCTCAGATCGTTAAAGACCAGGTGCGAGTTCCGGCTACAACACCTGCCATGAGGGAGAAAGCCGCGGACAGTGAGAGCGCGGAGAGGAGCTCCAGCCCCTGCACCGTTGCTGATGGTGAGCTAATTATGTATCTGGGACGGTGTATCTCCGAAGGAGAGAGGGCTCCTTTTCCTGAGTCCAGCCCAGAGAAGGCTCCTGTTTTCACATCCAGCTCAGAAAGGGCTCCTGTTCCCCCGTCCAGTCCTGAAAGCCCGGAGACTCACCAATGCCCACTCTCCTGCCCGCTCCTGCCTCCTCCACCGCTGTCGTCTGGCAGCTCCTCTGCTCGCCCTCAGCCCACTATCTATACGGTGTGAGCCCCGTGGGTCTGCCATCCTCCATTGTCACCGTGGCTGGGGAATCCCTTAGCTTCGCCTCCAGCCTGTAAGCCCCAGACTCCGCCTCGGCCCGTCGGCTCCACCATAGCTCCTAGCTCCCTCATCTTCACTGTGGCCCATCTGTCCACTGGCTCCACCGGGGTCCCTCTGGCTCCGCCTTGGTCTGTTGTCGACCATCCTGCGCCTCGGAACTCCACCCTCTGGCTACGCCTTGTCTCTCCGCCTCCATCAGGCTCCTCCATCCCGTCGGCTCCACCTCAGGCCTCTGTCACTCCGGCCCCACCATGGGCTTCCGGATCCCTGCCTCGTTTGCCGGTGCCATTTGCTACGCCTTGGCCCTCCGGATCCTCGGTGTCGCCCTGGCTCATCGGCTCTTTATCTCCACCTCGGGCTCATCCACCACCTGCTCCGCTGCAGTCGGCTCCAACTTGGGTAACCAATATGGCTGTGGCCGGGGTCCCACCTGACGCTGCACGCTCCACGTCCCTCCTGTCTTCATCTGGCCTCCTGAACTCCCTGCTCCTCCATGGTCTCCTGAGCTCCCTGCTCCGCCATGGCCTCCTTAGCTCCCTGCACCGTCATGGCCTCCTTAGCTCCCTGCTCCGCCATGGCCTCCTTATCTCCCTGCTCCGTCATGGCCTCCTGATCTCCCTGCTCCTTCATGGCCTCCTGAGCTCCCTGTTCCACATAGTCTCCTGAGCTCCCTGCTCCGTCATGGCCTCCGGAGTTCCCTGCTCCTCCATGGTCTCCTGAGCTCCCTGCTCCGTCATGGCCTCCTTAGCTCCCTGCTCTGCCATGGCCCCCTAACCTGCCGGATCCAGCCTCCAGGGCGCCCAGGGGTGTACTGTCAGGATTATGGACTGTTTTGTGTTTGTTTTCCTCCCAATGTGCTCTTGGACCTAGTTTTTCCTTGTGTATGTCATGCCCATATTTGGTTTCCTGGTCTCGTTTAGTCTGATTATCATTCTGTGCATCTGTGTTCCTTCTAATTTCCTCGTTATGTAATGTATTTAAGTCCTGGTCTGTGCATTCTGTCTCTGTCAGGTCTACATGTTGTGTGTCATCTTCGCTTCCTGGCGTAGATTTACCCTGCTTTGTGGAATTATTAAAGACAGTTTCGCTTTTTGTGTGTGTGTGTGTGTGTATGTGTGTGTGTGTGTGTGTGTGTGTGTGTAAAAAAAAATATTTGGACATATAAGGTAATACAACATATTCATAAATACCTTAAAGTAACAATATATATTTATAATATATTCAGTGTGGAGCAAGCTCCTGATCCTCGCAATGTTCTTGCCACCTTTCCTCCCTCACCTGTTTGCATCTCTCTCTCTCTCTCTCTCTCTCTCTCTCTCTCTCTCTCTCAGTGAATGGCAGGTGTGAGCCGTGTATTAGACAGCCTCACAGGAAGGGCTCGGTGGTGAACGTCAACCCCACCAACATCCGTCCTCAGAGCGACGCCCCAGAGATACGCAAATACAAGAAGAAGTTCAACGCTGAAATCCTCTGTGCCAGTCTGTGGGGTGAGACATACACACATATCATCACTGCGCAGTCCACTGATATTAATAAAGACCTCCTGCTAAACACAAGAAATCAAAGTAATAAGAAATGATCTCAACACATCTCAGTTATTACATCTACTCAATAAAGAAGCTTTAATGCACACTGTGTTTGATTAATACAGAATGCAGCTGATGTGTAAAGAATACCTGTTGTTTCATCTAAATCAGAGGTCCTCTGAGAAATAGGGTCACATCCAGATGATGGATTATTTATTTATTTGTTACATCCTTATTTATTCTGACCTTAGGGTTAGGGTTAGGATATCTGATATTGCACCTCGTTAAATGTCTTGTTGTGTTCTTTGGTGCAACTTTATTATTACATGAAAACTCTTGGCCTGATCGTTTCCAGATACAAAAACTGTTTTGGCACAGTTGAAATTACACGAGTCACAAATTGCTCAGACTAAATTATAATGATTTGACATACATAACTTAGAAATGTAATTTCTAATCCCATCCATGTAGTGCTTTAGGCGATAGCTCGTTTCAATCTGTTAGGAAGAGTCTTGTCAGTGTGTTTCTCTTTTGTCTGAAGCAGGTTGTGAATGCTCGTTTAGTTGGTGTAATTGTGCTGTTGTGTTTGTGTGTGTGTGTGTGTGTGTGTGTATGTGTGTGTGTGTGTGTCTGTGTGTGTGTGTGTGTGTGTGTGTGTGTGTGTGTGTGTGTGTGTGTGTGTGTGTGCGTGTGTGTGTCTCTGTGTGTGTGTGTGTGTGTGTGTGTGTGTGTGTGTGTGTGTGTGTGTAGGAGTGAATCTGCTGGTGGGCACTGAGAGCGGTCTGTGGCTGCTGGACCGCAGTGGTCAGGGTAAAGTTTACTCTCTCATCAGCCGCAGACGCTTCCAGCAGATGGACGTGCTGGAGGGGCTCAACGTACTCATCACTATATCAGGTACACACTTCAGCACAATACTTAGACTTACACCTTACACTTACGCTAGACGATCAATCAACAAAAACAAGAGGGTACAAATCCTGCGCGAGTCCTTGAAGAATTGACCACACATTTCATGAAGCCTAACACGTTCTCATTCTTTACCTTCTCATGCATTATACTGTTTAGTGTCATGTGCAAGCAACAATATCATTCAATCTGGACACAAATTTATAATGACATGGTATGACATATATTACAAGGAGAAGGTGATTTATGAGGACATTTTCAGTGTCCCCATAATTTAAAAACGCTTATAAATCATACAGAGTGAGTTTTTGAGGGAAAATAGAAATGCACAGTCTCCTGTGAGGGCTAAGTTTAGGTGTAGGGTAGATGTAGGGCAATAGCACATACAGCTTGTACAGTATAAAAACCATTACGCCTATGGAAAGTCCCCGTAAACCATAAAAACCAACATGTGTGCGTGCGTGCGTGTGTGTGTGTGTGAGTTGGGTTATAGAATGTGGCTGTCACACCACAGAGAAAACAACTGAATAATGAATGTTAAAAACAAAACAACTGGTATTGATGTATTGTATATACAGACTGAGCGTGTTGTTGTGCATGTGTCAGTCGTTCAGCTCGCTGCCTCAGAAGCCGCTCTCGGTCGACCTGACGGTGGAGAATGGACAGAGGTTAAAGGTCATCTACGGCTCTCACTGTGGGTTTCATGCTATCGATGTGGACTCGGGGACACCCTTCGATCTCTACCTGCCCAGTCATGTGAGTATCCTTTACATTTCACACCACCTTTAATAAGTGAAGTACAGTTGAACTGTTATCATCTTCTCCAGATAATTAGAGAGTGCCGTGGACAGCTGACTCCCAAAGCTTTTCATATTCTTCATATTCTTTCTGGTGCTTAGTTTGCAGGAGTAACAGAAATTAACTTTAAGTTTAAATGGATTTGTACCTTCACAAGGCCTTTTTTCTAACCTAATTAAATGTATGCATCTTGTTTTATAAATTAATGTAAGTTAAATTCCATCAATAAATTCAAGTACCAAGATACTATAGGGCTGTTACTAATCATATATAATTAATATCAACAATATTTGTGTTTGCACAGAATCTGCATCTGAAGGGGCATTTAGACTGTTTAATGCAGGACACGAATGCATGCATAATGTTTAAAAAAGTTGAATACTGATATTTTGGGGAAATAGCCTTAAATCGCTGCATGCGTGAGTCATTGATTCAACTGATTCGTTTAGTCGTGTTACTCAGATTTGTTTGGAACTAGTACTGATGTTGAAATGCAGCAAAAACAAGAAAATCAAGTCACTTAATATTAACTTCTAGTTTATTGGACTTTACAAAATTTGGAGAACATCGTCACTCTTTGTGTGATATTAAGTATAATAGACTAAATCACACAGTTACAATATTATCACAGACTATATATTAGATGTTATAATCAGTTGTAACGCTGTCGTGTGTTCCCATGTTGACTGCACTAATACACAATGTGTATCTGCCACTCTTAATAGACATTTGTACTATATTTAGTTGATGCAGTCACTTTGGCACTAATTATGTCATGTTTCACTAAACTCTCAGCAGTCGTGTGTAACCTTGTGCTTTCACATCACTCAAGAAACCTTTGATCAAAAAACTAGTTTATACCACAGAAACCATTATTCTGGAACAGGATCTGAACACTAAATGCAACCGTTATCATTATGAGCAGTTGTTTCAATTGATAGTCAGAGACAATAGTTCTGTTCTCATCTGAAAGAGCTTGTGTGAACATACACGGTGTGCAGAAGATAATGTTGTGATGATATAGAGCTGCTGACTCCCACACAGAGAAGAAGGGCGATGCGTGTGGTGTTCACCCACATACTCACGGACTAGTTCACCCTCACTATATCTCTGTGTGTGTGTGTGTGTGTGCTAGTTTCTCCAGGCCAAAAATAACTGCAGCGTTCGCTACGGTCCCAGAGCATAAGCCCATTGAAATGACCTGCTATTTGAGTTGTATTCTAATAGCAGGGAGTAGATAAATAGAGCGAGCTAGCGGTGTGAAACAGAACTGGGCGGCACTAGATCCTGTAGGACTTTCTCATCCATTCTCTCACACACACACACACACACGCAGCTGTCGTCTTTCACTGGCACACAGTCACTTGTAAAGTGTGTCTGCACCTCTCTCACTTGGAAACACACGCTCTCTCTCTGTGGCGCTCATGAGAGTCCCGCGGAGGAGGATAAGGATCGCTCTGCGGCTCTGGATGCCCGTGTTGATGCTCAGGATCGTGGTGGCTCTTCAGAGGGACGGCAGCACAGTGTGTGTCAATTTATTTCTGAGTCAGGCAAGTACAGTGCGATTGGGTTTCTATTCTAATGCGTTATTGGCATGAGCTTGGGAGACGTGCATGAACAAGTGGGTTAAGAACGTGAAAAGTTACACGCTATTAAAATGTGTTAGACTTGCACTGTCAGTGCATTTACTAACTAAAATAATGACCAAACCCACATTTGTCATGAATGATATTGTTGTTGGCTTGTTTACGAGAGGTATGTGAATGTTGTTCGGGCTGAAGAAATCTCATAGATGTAGACCAGAAGAGATATCATAGATGCTTACACAACAATGCACTAAAAACCTCTCGATACACTGAAGCAACGCTCAAGTACAGTATGTCTCTGCACAGTTTTGCATGTCTTCCTTATTTAATCTAGAACACTATAACAGCTGGGCAGCATTGCATTAAACACCTTTCCGTGGCTCAACTTTGGCTAGAGGAACCTGTTAGTGGCCAAGGGAGATGATATTTATTTTATTTAGTCATTTAGCAGATGCTTTTATCCAAAGCGACTTACAAATGAGGACATTATAGAAGCAATCAAAACCAACAAAAAGCAACAACATGCAAGTGCTATTACAAGTCCTGGTTGGCCTAACGCAGTACACGTAGGAAGGTGTTTTATTTTTTTTTATGAAAACGAGTATATAGAATCTAGAAAAAAGAAACCTAGTGTTCGTTTTACAAGAAAAGCTAGCAATTAGAGAATAAATATGCAATTGATAGAGAGTCAAGTGTGTGTGTTGTTGTTTTTTAAATAAAAAGACAGATTATGTTAAATCAAATTATAATAGAGAGTGCTAGAGTTAGAGGGTCAAATAAAGATGTGTTTTTAGCCATTTCTTGAAGATGGGTAAGGATTCAGCTGCTCGGATTGAGTTAGGCAGGTCAGTCTAACAGATGGGAACAGTTAATGAAAACGTCCGTCAAAGTGATTTTGTGCATCTTTGGGATTGTACAGTAATGCGTCGTTCACTTGCAGAACGCAAGCTTCTAGGGGGCATATAAGTCTGAAGTAATGAATTTAGGTTAAGGGGTGCAGAGCCAGAGGTGGTTCTGTTGGCAAACATTAATGCCTTGAATTTAATGCGAGCAGCTATTGGTAGCCAGTGCAAATTGATGAACAGAGGTGTGACGTGCATTCTTTTCGGCTCATTAAAGATTAATCTTGCTGCAGTGTTTTGGATTAATTGTAGAGGTTTGATGGAATGGCTGGAAGACCTGCCAAGAGAGCATTGCAATAGTCAAGTCTGGACAGAACAAGAGCCTGAACAAGGAGTTGTATTGCATGCTCCGAGAGAAAGGACCTGGTCTTCTTAATATTATATAATGCAAATCTACAGGACCGGGCAGTTTTAGTAATGTGGTCTGAGAAATTCAGCTTATCATCAATCAAAACTCCAAGGTTTCTGGCTGTTTTTGAAGGAGTTATGGTTGATGAGCCTAATTGGAAGGTGAAATTGTGATGAAACGATAGGTTTGCTGAAACCACTAGCAGTTCTATCTTAGCTAGGTTTAGTTGAAGGTGATGGTCCTTCATCCAGCAAGAAATGTCTGCTAGACATGCTGAGATGCGAGCAGCTATCGTCAGTAGGGTTGGGTACCGAAACCCGATACCAACACGGCACCGGTACCTATGGAACCGGTATGTACCGAACCGAATCAGAACGCAGATTTTGGTGCCTCATTTTGGTGCCATGCCTGAGCAATCGGATCTGTGGGGTTTCTGTGCGAGGGTGCCCTCTAGCATCCAGTATGAATGAAAAACACATCACCGACACAGACAAGGCTTGAACCTAGTGCTAGACTAAAATGTAACTCTGAGCTGTTTTAACTGAAATAAACTTGCACTGACTGATCCTAAAATATATCAGTGCCTTTGTTTTGTCTCAAGTTGCACACCAGTAATGTTTTTTTTCTGAGCGTGTTTATAAAACACGTGTTTATAAAACACTTTTACATTTAGTCATTTTGCAGATGCTTTTAAAGCGGCTTACAATTGGGGAATACATAAAGCGATTAATCTTGAAGAGGTAAACAGACAGAGGAAGTGCTCGTGACACCAAGTCTCAGGCATTGTTCAAATAAGTACAAGCTAGCAAGGGAAGGAGAGAAAGAGAAAGATGAAGATATAGAAAAAGTGAATAATCACATTTTTGATAAAGAGAGGTGTAGTCTAGGGTTAATCTAAGCCCTGTCTGTGTGTCTGTGAAACCGGGCCCATGTGTTTAGTGCTAATGGCCAATCCAATTATTAATTGGTAAAAAAAATTCTAAGTATCGGTTCGTTTAGGCACCGGTACCGTTTTAAAAGTATCGATTTGGCACCGGTATCGAAAAAAAAAAAACGATACCCAACCCTAATCGTCAGATCATCAGGATGGAATGAGAGGTAGAGTTGAGTGTCATCAGCATAGCAGTGATATGAAAAGCTATGTTTCTGAAAGACAGCACCTAGTGAAGCCATGTAGACAGAAAAGAGAAGTGGTCCAAGAACTGACCCCTGTGGCACCTCACCTCTCCAAGATACCTTGAAGGACCTATCTGAGAGGTAAGACTCAAACCACTGGAGTGTGGTTCCTGAGATGCTCTTTCTCAATAGGGTTGACCGGAGGATCTGGTGGTTGACCGTATCAAAATCAGAGGACAGATCCAGCAAGATAAGCAATGAAGACTTGGAAGCCGTTCTTGCAAGTCTTAGGTCTTCAACAACTGAGAGCAAGGCAGTTTCGGTGGAAGGTCCATGAATGATTCAAGGGCAATTAAACCCACCTAACATTAAAGTTTTTAAATATACTGTTATATTGCAATAATTTTACATTCAATCTTAAAATGAATGTACAGACAACATAAAGACAGTATATTTGTAATATTTGATTTATGGCATTTTTGACTGAAGGCTAGCATCACTGATACCAATTAATACTGATTTCCCTATAAACCCCCTAATATTTAAAGCGATCATATGATGCAATTTCAAGTTTTGCCTTCTCTGTGGAGAGTCACAAGCTGAGTAGATAAGATCCCTGAAGTTACAAGGACTAAAGTCTCAAAACCAAAGAGATATTCTTTATAAAAGTTAAGACTCGTCCAAAGCTTCCTAAAACAGCTCATTCAAACATGGCCCACACATCTACGTCACTGTGTGGGAAGATTTGCATAACTCCGCCCAAACATATACGTGATGAAAGAAGGCAGAGCTATTATTCCGGCTGTAGTCTTGCTGCCGCCGGCGCCGTGTTCTGGAGATGCTGTGTGTCGTTGCGAAAGAGAAACTACTTTGTTTTGGATCCAAAAGAGGACACGACTATAAATCAGTGGTTAAGTTATATCTACAACACTGTTCCAGAACAGAACAGAACACAAATATTGGAGTATGTATAAATGCAGGACTGTGTCCTGAACCTGGAAGAGTCTGGCTCTTCTGACTCACAGCCTGTACGTATGTTTCTGCTACTGACGAGTTTAGAGCCGTGTAGAGTAGTGCTTGTTGTTTGTGTTTCTCAGATCACACATGCAGACTTGGTAAAGACAGTATAAGTCATTATAATCAGTGATGTCCCCACTGGATGCAACAAGTGCCTGGTTTATAATGGGTTTTATTGTTTAAGTCTCGTCTAATAGATTTCCGTCTTACGCTTGAGGTATTCAGCCAATCACAATGCACAGGATAGCTGGCCAATCAGAGCACGCCTCGCTTCTCAGAACGATGAGCTTTGTAACAATCGATGCATTTCAGAAAGACAGAGCAACAATAATGTACAGTATGTCGAGAATAATGTGTTGTTTTTAACCTTAAACCGCATAAACACATTGCATCACACCAAATAATGTTATTTTTAGCAACATTAAATAACCCCTTTACCCATTGACTATAGCCATTCAACATCACATTATTAAGAGCTTTCAATTTTATCATGTATTAGACTTTAAAAATAACTTCTAATTTAAGTGACCTTAAAACAATCTTCACATACACCCATTATAATAAATGTCATATTTACCTGTGCCCCTCAGCAGAAATATACAGAAATTGAATAAAGTTATCAAACACTAAATACAGATGAATCCTTAAAGCTATAAAAGTTATTGTTCTTGATGAACAGACATCACAGCAGCTGGTTATTCGCTTGTTTTGGCTGGATCTGACACGCATCGTATTTTCTCTTCTCCTTTTCTGACCCCCTTCAGATCTTCATGAGCTGACGGATTGAATTGAGGGTGTTAGATGAGGGAGACCATTTCAGAGACATGTTCTTAAATGTGACGCTTATGTAACATATTACACAGTTTTAGAGCAGCTTTAATTGCCTTTTTGGTAACTCCACGCCTTAACTGAGCATGACAGAGCATGCACGTAGTTGCTTTCGTGAATTGATATGAAATAATACAGGCTACAGTGTGCACCGGCGAATTCGTGCATGCGATTGAAGAGCATGTGCTACATGCACAGGACTGACTTTGACTCGTGCCTGACGCTGAAACGTCTCCCGTTTAATGTGGTCATAAAGACATTCTGCGATTGAATAAATGCACCTCTAAATGCACAGAAGTAGCAGTTATGAGTGGGGTAGCCAACCCCTTAACTCGCTAATTTTGACAGCACTGATATACATATCTAACGTTCATATAATGACCAGGTGGCACTAGGTGCTGGTAAATGTACTTGAGAGGAAATATGGGTGATGTGACTCCATGGCATAAGCAGTACAGTACAGTGTTATATCTGTGAATTATATTTGCTGACTCTGACTGGAGGTTAATCTGTCATTATTAAGGCCGTTACTGTTAATCTCTTTATAACAGAGTGCCTGTGTGTTTCAGATCCAAGGCGTGATCCGGCCGCATGCCATCATCATCCTCCCCAGCAGCAGTGGGATGGAGCTGTTGCTGTGTTACGAGGACGAGGGCGTCTATATTGACACCTATGGCCGCATCACCAGGGAGACGGTGCTGCAGTGGGGGGAGATGCCCGCCTCTGTGGGTGAGCTCCAGCACTCCACACACACACACACACACACACAGACAGACAGACAGACAGACAGACAGACAGACAGACAGACAGACAGACAGACAGACAGACAGACAGACAGACAGACAGACAGACAGACAGACAGACAGACAGACAGACAGACAGACAGACAGACACACACACACACACACACACACACACACACACACACACACACACACACACACACACACACACACACACACACACACACACACACACAAGGTTCAAGGTTTCTTTATTTGTCACATAATAAATTATACAGGGTATAATCAAAAGTGAAATGTAGATCAAATCAGGTCCGCTCAGTGGACAGTGCAAAGAATAAAAATTATATAAAAGTAACACCACACAAGAGCATATAGGCAAGGCAAGGCAAGGCAAGTTTATTTGTATAGCACATTTCATACACAGTGGTAATTCAAAGTGCTTTACATAAAAGAAAGTGAAATAATCATTCACAGCAATAAAAAAAGGAGTTAAAAATAATAAAATAAGGAAATTTAAAACAGTTAAATAGAAAAGGATTATACATAAAATAATGCAGTCAGTTCGGACGTAGCACAGTGCTCATTCAACAAATGCACAGCTAAATAGATGAGTTTTGAGTCTGGATTTAAATGTGGCTAATGTTTTAGCACATTTGATCTCTTCTGGAAGCTGGTTCCAGCTGCGGGCGGCATAATAGCTAAAAGCGGACTCCCCTTGTTTTGTGTGATCCCTTGGTATTTCTAACTGACTCGATCCTAATGATCTGAGTGATCTGTTAAGTTTATATTCAGTTTTACCTATATATATAGGTAAAAAAGAGAAATAAAGAGTAAAAAGTGTAATGGGATAAAGAAAAGTGCAAAACAAGATGTGCAAGACAAGTAAGATTTGCAAAAACAAGTAAGATGTGCAAAAATAGTATATGGGACCTAATAAATAGTAATATAAACAAGAGGGATGTGCAAACGGGTTTGTACTGGGAATGTAAACATAGCAGCAATACGGATGATGAGAATATGAATATGTTTTTTTTTAATATATTTATGAAACAGAGTTTGTGTTAAGGAGCCTGATGGCCTGATGGAAGAAGCTCCTCCTCAGTCTTTCAGTTTTTGCCATCATGCTCCTGAAGCGCTTGCCAGATGGTAGTAAACGGAAAAGATGGTTACCGGGGTGATTTGAGTCTTTGATGATTTTAGCAGTTCTGCTTTTACAGCGTTTGAGGTAGATGTCCTGCAGAGAGGGGAGAGTAGACCCTGAGATGCGCTCAGCTAAACGCACGACTCTCTGCAGAGCTTTGCAGTCCTGGTTTGAGGAATTCCACACTGAGATGCACTGAGTCAGTACACTTTCTATGGCCCCTGAATAGAAAGTTTTCTGGATAGCTGGTGAGACCCTGAATTTCCTCAGCTGTCTCAGGTGGTACAGTCTTTGCCTGGCTTTCTTGACCTGAGTCTGAATGTGTGTAGTCCATGTCAGGTCCTCGGAGATGTTTACACCGAGGTACTTGAAGCTACTCACCCTCTCCACAGGGGTCCCACTGATCATAAGAGGGGTATAAGGCCGCTGCTGTCTCTTCCTGAAGTCCACGATCAGCTCCTTAGTTTTGCTCACGTTCAGAGAGAGACAGTTGTCCTGGCACCATGATGTGAGTCTCTCTACCTCCTCTAAGTATGCGGCCTCGTCGTCATTGTTAATGAAGCCCAGGACCACAGTCTCATCAGCAAATTTAATGATAGAAGTGGAGCTGTGAGAGGACACGCAGTCATGGGTGTATAGAGAGTAGAGTAGGGGACTCAGCACACAGCCCTGTGGGGCTCCTACGTTCAGGGTGATGGAAGACATACACACACAGACACACACACACACACACACACACACACACACACACACACACACACACACACACACACACACACACACACACACACACAGACACACACACACACACACACACACACACACACACACACACACACACACACACACACACACACACACACACACACACACACACACACACACACACACACACACACACACAGACACACACACACACACAGACAGACACACACACACAGATACACACACACACACACACACACACACACACACACACACACACACACACACACACACACAGACAGACACACACACACACACACACACACACACACACACAGACGTGTAGCAGATGCACATGACATACAGTGATTATCTGTTCAGGGTGCAGTATGGATGTTTTCTCATCATTTGATTGTCTTATGTATCTGATTGTGTTCCGGTCGAGAGCTATGTTACACTAGAGCTGCAGTCATATTAAGGAATATGACTGATGTGCATGAGACTCTAAATGTGAAAAAGCAAACGGATTCATTAGGACGGATGAGTCACCTTGCTTCCTACACAGCAGCAGATGGAGCTCCGGATGAGGCTAACGTTTCCAAAATCCACACCACAACTGGAACAATATCTTTGGCATTGCTTTCAGCGCTGAAGTCATGCATTTATCATAACTGAAGCACACTCTGAAATCAAGCATGATGCTAATATCGCTATTGTTCTCGGTGTGAGCGGGCCTGTACTCACGTGATGTCTGATGAAACAGAAGGCAATCCAGTGAGAGCCATTGGATTTGATGATTTCTCTTTCTCTGCTTGAATAACAGGCGAGAACATTCACTGCATCTTCATTCCCTCAGCAGTGTCTAGATTTCCGGATGTAAACTAAATCAGGATCTCTATTTTTTTTTGTAGTTTATATTTTAATTCAATGTGAAACTGTGAAAAAAAAAAAATCTGATCAGTCGTCAAGTCACTATTTGTATAGCGCTTTTAACAATGCAAATTGTGTCAAAGCAGCTTTACATCAGCTTGATATAGAGCTGGGTGGCTTTATATCAGCAGTATATTTATATTTACAGTATGTAGACGGGGAAATAGTGTAATTCTCCTCTGGCCAGACAAAATCAGCAGTTTAAATCTATGCTGCAGCAGAGTCAGATTGTGCAGAGGACTCGTCTGGTTCCTGTGGTCTTGTCCCGATGGCCATCTAGGAGATAGGGACTTCACTGGGGATCTGTCTCTGGGGCTCATCTAGGTGTCCTGGTCTCTGCTAGAGGTCATCTCTAGGTGCTATAAGAAAGAAACAGACTAATATTAGCGTAGATGTCAATCTTCTTACGATGTAACAAGTACATTGGGTGTTTTGGGAAGTGTTCCCGGTTCCGGTTGACCTAATTAATGCAGCCTAACAATCCTTTACAGAAACAATCCAAGTTCTGACTGACGCGGTCTGGATCATCATTTAAAATAAAGTTCATCCACTTTTTCCTAACTTTGGGATCAGAAGGAAGGCGCTGCAAACATGGGTTTTTTTCACAACTTGGCACTGCACAGCGTCTTGTTGTCTTCAGAGCATCTTTAACATTTGGTTTCTGTGTAGACCTGTGCCTTCACCTCTATCGTAAACAATACATGTGAGAATACAGCAATGTAGAATCGGTGGGCGGGGCTAAAAAGGCAGTGATGTAGAATCGGTGGGCGGGGCTAAACAGGCAGTGATGTAGAATCGGTGGGTGGGGCTAAAAAGACAGTGATATAGAATCGGTGGGCGGGGGCTAAACAGGCAGTGATGTAGAATCGGTGGGCGGGGCTAAAAAGGCAGTGATATAGAATTGGTGGGCGGGGCTAAAAGGGCAGTGATGTAGAATCGGTGGGTGGGGCTAAACAGGCTGTGATATAGAATCGGTGAGTGGGGCTACACAGACAGTGATGTAGAGTTGATGGGTGGGGCTACACAGACAGTGATGTAGAGTTGATGGGCGGGGGTTAAACAGGCAGTGATGTAGAAGCAAACGTTGATGATCTTCTGCGGAACACTATTACATCCTAGAGTAGAACATTCCACAGGCTGTCGTTTTGGCAGACTGCATTTAATATAAGCTGTTTTTAGACTACCGAGACATTTTTGAGTTCTGAAACTTACAGAAACTTTTTTTTAAAGTACAGTGCCCGTATACAGTATATGTGAAACGATCAAGGGAATTTTAGTTTCTCAGTTCATGACCCCTTTAAACTAGACTCATTCTTGTTCAGGTTGAACAGCAGTGATGGAAAAGCCTGTTTGCTCAGCTGGAGATGTGTATTCGTGGCTCTGGTTGATGTGATGCTGTTGTTGATCTGCAGCTTATCTTCAGTCGAATCAAGTGATGGGATGGGGAGAGAAAGCCATCGAGCTGAGGTCCGCCAAGACGGCCAGTCTAGAGGGAGTCTTCATGCACAAGAAGGCTCAGAAGCTCAAGTTCCTGTGTGAGAGAAACGATAAAGTAAGAGAAAGTCTCTATACGCTTGTGTAACATCACATTCAGAAATGCAGAACATCTCAATTCAACTATTTAGAATTTTTGTTAACAAAGAATAATGGAAAGCACAATAATGGAATATCCGTGTGTGTGTGTGTATCTGTGTGTGTGTCTGTGTGTGCGCGTGTGTGTGCATGCGTGTGTGTGTGTGTGTGTGTGTTGTGTGTGTGCACGCGTGTGTCTCTGTGTGTGCGTGCGTGTGTATCTGTATGTCTCTCTGTGTGTGTATGTGTCTCTGTGTGTGTGTGTGTGTGTGTCTGTCTCTGTGTGTGTGTGTCTCTGCTTGTGTGTGTCTCTGTGTGTGTGTGTGTGTGTGTGTGTGCGTGCGTGCGTGCGTGCGTACGTACAGGTGTTTTTCGCATCGCTGCAGTCGGGGGGAAGCAGTCAGATCTACTTCATGACGTTAGGACAGAACACTCTCTTCAGCTGGTGATGGTGAACACATCCAGACGAGCGAGCACAGACTCCATCACACACCAGCCTTCAAGATTCAAACTGTCTGCTTTCTGTATCCACATGGAAACATTTTAATTGAAGTCATATATTTACACATATTGTATGATTTAATAGATGTAAAATAGGTGATATATTGCGTTGTGTCTGACAGTGTCAGCATTTGTCTCGATCTGTGCTTAAAACATTGCATTTAACATGCATTACCATGTTGATATTTTGTCCCTAATATCTGATTATTGTATTGTGTAATAATAATAACCATGGCTGGTACACGGTGAACCCGATACTAACAGCTAAAAGAGTACCTGTTGAACATTGAGAGAAATACTGTACGCCAGACATTCAGCTTCATTTAACAGGCTTTCCTAGTAAACACATTTAATTATGACAGGCGGCTGTTTATTATTGTACTAAAACACAAACATAACTGGACAAATGATCATGATTAAAGTGATCCAATAATACTAGGGATGCCCTGAGCCGATCTCAAGGATCAAGCTTTTTTAATTAATATTCAATGACTCGGATTGGAGCGGCGGGGGGGGGGATGGGGGGCAAAAACCCTGATCGGGCATCCCTAAATAAAGCTTTGTTTTGCATGCAGATTAAATGATTGATATTCATCTGCAGGACTGTTTTTCTTCTGTACATTGGAGAATTCATCGTTGATTGCCTTCAGTCGTAGTTTGTGGCCACTATCACAGAAGAGCGCGTTTGTTTTGGTTCAGTCTTCACCATCGTTCTTTGGGTACATTGACAGAGTCATGCATCTGAGCTCAAGTATATACATCGTTAACACTCTTGAATTCATGAAATCAGTGCATCAGTACGTCTCTCTCTGATAGTTTATGGTGCGTGTGAGACGTTCAGAGACTGACGCACAATGTTAGTTCAGTGCTAGAGGACATTATTTTTGGGATGTAAAATAATATAGTGAAGCTTGTGTGTATGTGACGCGGGTCATTCTGTTGTTTCTCAACCTTAAATGTGTCCCTGGAGCACAAACGCATTCTTGACTCGCTTGTAGAGATCCGTGTTTTGCCAACAATACATTGTATGGTCAAAATTATGCATTTTTCTTTTATGCCAAAAATCATTAGGATATTAAGATCATGTTTCATGAAGATATTTAGTAAATACATCAAAACTTAATTTTTGATTAGTAATATACATTTCTTTAAAGATGATTTTCTCAATATTCAGATGCTTTTGCACCCTCAGATTCAAGATCTCCAAATATTGTCCGAACCATACATCAATGGAAATATTATTTAGGCTACTCAGCGTTCAGATGATGCATACATCTCAATTTCCAAAAATGGACTGGTTTTGTGCTCCATATGATGAAACTGAATGAAGCAAAGAAAAGTATGAAAGAGAGTTAAAGAAAGTCGAAATGTTGGAAAAAAGCCAGAGGTGTGGAGTTTGGGATCAGATGGATTAATACAACTGTTCCATTAAAATATTATATTTGCACTCAAAACACACGTGCACTTTACATGGCTTAACAGTGTCACCCATGATTGATTTCACTTGTAGTAACAATACGAGTAAAAACGCATGCGTGATTTGACACCTGTCAGACTGAACTCCGAGGGTTCACACAGACACACACACACACACTCTTGTTTCTCGTCTCAATCGTGCTCTGAATGCCATCTGGCTTGTGTTGTTGTGTGAGATGTCATCGATGTACAAATCTTCCCTTCCACATTAACATGTCTGACAGAGATGTACATTAACACCGGAGAATTTGTATTGAATCCAAAGCTTGTTTTTCTTTCTTTGTAATAGTTTAATGTGACTATTGTACATTATTGTATATTCAAAAACTCCTCGATGGAAACAGCATAATGCATATATCACATGAATCAATCGAGCCAAATAAATGCTTTAAAAGTAGACCGCTCGCTCACGGTGTCTTTGTTCAAACCACCACGCACACGGTTCACAGAAAGAAACGTTATTAGATGAAGAAAAGCGGCTTCGCTTGCGAATCAGGTGTTGATACTGTCTAACACGCTTTCCTTTGAAAACGCATCTTTTTCTCTCCCTTTGCTCAGAAGTATGTTTGCTCGGTCGCCCCCTTCAGAAACACCAGACACGACGGTGATCTTTGTAATAGTTCTGCGCTTCTTCAGAAACACCAGACACGGCGGTGATCTTTGTAATAGTTCTGCGCTTCTTCAGAAACACCAGACACGACGGCGATCTTTGTAATAGTCCTGCGCTTCTTCAGAAACACCAGACACGACGGTGATCTTTGTAATAGTCCTGCGCTTCTTCAGAAACACCAGACACGGTGATCTTTGTAATAGTCCTGCGCTTCTTCAGAAACACCAGACACGGCGGCGATCTTTGTAATAGTCCTGCGCTTCTTCAGAAACACCAGACACGGCGATCTTTGTAATAGTCCTGCGCTTCTTCAGAAACACCAGACACGACGGCGATCTTTGTAATAGTCCTGCGCTTCTTCAGAAACACCAGACACGACGGCGATCTTTGTAATAGTCCTGCGCTTCTTCAGAAACACCAGACACGACGGTGATCTTTGTAATAGTCCTGCGCTTCTTCAGAAACACCAGACACGGCGGTGATCTTTGTAATAGTCCTGCGCTTCTTCAGAAACACCAGACACGGTGATCTTTGTAATAGTCCTGCGCTTCTTCAGAAACACCAGACACGGCGGTGATCTTTGTAGTAATCCTGCGCTTCTTCAGAAAAACCAGACACGGTGATCTTTGTAATAGTCCTGCGCTTCTTCAGAAACACCAGACACGGCGGTGATCTTTGTAATAGTCCTGCGCTTCTTCAGAAACACCAGACACGGCGGTGATCTTTGTAATAGTCCTGCGCTTCTTCAGAAACACCAGACACGGCGGTGATCTTTGTAGTAATCCTGCGCTTCTTCAGAAACACCAGACACGGCGGTGATCTTTGTAATAGTCCTGCGCTTCTTCAGAAACACCAGACACGGCGGTGATCTTTGTAATAGTCCTGCGCTTCTTCAGAAACACCAGACACGGCGGTGATCTTTGTAGTAATCCTGCGCTTCTTCAGAAACACCAGACATGGCGGTGATCTTTGTAAGTCTTGCACTTCTTCAGAAACACCAGGCATGGCGGTGATCTTTGTAATAGTCCTGCACTTCTTCAGAAACACCAGACACGGCGGTGATCTTTGTAAGTCTTGCACTTCTTCAGAAACACCAGACACGGCGGTGATCGTTGTAATAGTCCTGCACTAATAAACACTCGCTTGATCGTGTCTCTAAGGATCCTCAGAAGGACTTCCAAGCAGTCCTGAGTTTTAGTCTTACAACGCTTGTACGATGAAACATTTATGAGGATTTTAAGTGATTTCCACCTTTGCAATATTTCTCATGTGATTTTTTCTGTGCTCAACCAAACCTAATATCCAGGAGAAACACTCTTTATGTTTTAATAGAAGTTTATTAAACCTAGAAAAAGAGAAAAATAAAGTTTGCATGTGTTTTTTTGTTGTTGAGTATAATTTTTGATAATCAGGCTATTATAATCTGATACAGTGAGAATATGGAGGAAATAAAACAGCTACATTTAATGAACAGAAATATGATTTTGGTGCAGATGCTGATATTTCTATTATGTAAATCAATGAAATCCTTTAACAGTACAGCATAAATATCTGTCATCGCTCTATATCTCCAATAATATCAGATGTGCATGTAATGATCGAGAAATAAAGCTCCTCAGAATATGAGATGAAGATAATTCAGTGAAAGTAAACAAACGCTCCTCAAAAGATCCTGATGATCAAATTTGAGACTAAAACACGGTTGATGGAAGATCAAGAAAAGCCGAGCTGCTTCAGAAAGAGTTCATCTGGAGATACGACTGCAGTTATTCTGACACTTGATTAAAATCACTCCAGATTTGACACGATTACACTAAAAATAAAACACCCGAAGCTATCACTCATGACGAGATTGAGAGAGAAACAGCACGGTTTTATCATTTATGGCCGTGGAAATACAGTCGCTTCATAAAGGTAAGCAAGTATTGTTTGTGGCGATACATGAGCAAGCTCTCGTCAGGCTTGATTCTCCGTCATGTTTTCAGACGGATGTCGTCACTCGACGGAGCAGACGTCTAGAATGCAGAACTTGGCCCTGCAGGTGGGACACGGGACCCTGCTGCTCAGCCACGTCTCCGGCTGCTGCTGGTCCTGGCGACTGGCGAACCACTTCCCCATACAGGTGAGACACCACATGGGTCGGCAGTGGCACCGCTGACACTCTCCGTCCTCGTCAGCCTGACACAGACGCAGCAGCTTCACGCCGGCGCTAGCCTGCATACAGCCAATGCACGGCTCCAGCTCCTGCAGAGGAAGCTTTGTTTATATACAGTGTATCAAAGCAACTTCACAATAACAGAATAGTGTCAACAAGACTAAACACTCAATTTTCTGTTAAAGGCATTATTGAATTCAATGATGGCATCGTCCAGTTATATAGTATCTGCAATCAAGTCGACGATATCGCTGGAAATGAAGCTTCAGTTCAAAATCAATATGCAGACTGACTCCACCTTAAAATAAAAATGTTGTCATTAATCACTTACCCCTGTGTCGTTCCAAACCCATAAAAGCTTTGTTCGTCTCCTGAACACATTTTAAGATATTTTGAATGAAACCCGGGAGGCTTGTGACTGTCCCACTGACTGCCAAGTAAATAACACAGTCAAGGTCCAGAAAAGCATCGTCAAAAACGATGTTACGTCACCGTAATTTTACGAGGATAATTTTTGTACGCAAAAACAATGAGTGTATTCAACGATTCGTCTCCTCTGTTTCAGCGTAGCGCCATTTATCTGGACGTAAACGGCGTACGCTGTTCTGTCAGCCGTGCCGCACAGATACACTGTTTTCATTCAAATCAAATTTAATTAATTTACGTCCAGCAGAGACTCTTTAAAATGGTGCTACGCTGACACAGAGAAGACTCTTAAAAATGGCGCTAGAGGAGATTAATTGTTGAATAAAGTCGTTGTTTTTGAGTACAAAAATTATCCTCGTAAAATTACGGTGATGTAACAGTTTTTGACGATGCTTTTCTGGACCTAGACTGTGTTCATTACATGGCAGTCAATGGGACAGTCACAAGCCTCCCGGGTTTCACTCAAAATATCTTAAAATGAAGCGTTTATGGGTTTGGAACGACACGTGGGTAAATGATGGGGTGGAGTATCTCTTGAAGAGATCCAGCACCAGAGACGATGCTGTTACTCCCATCAAGCATCGTGAATAACACACCCATCATTCTGTGCTGAAGCACCGCTGCTGATTAGATTTCACAGTAACGGGTTCACATTAATGCATCAGATATCAACAATGTCTTAGCAGATTCATCTTCATTTATATTTATGCATGTACCAATCTTCCAAGCTGTGTTTGTAAGAATCAATCCAGCATTAAAGGATCCCTGGGTGTTAAGACTTGTATGGCGTAATATAACAATTTATGTATCTTACTGAAATACGTAGTAGAAAACACATGAATGTTTATGTTATGGGGGGCGCTATTGTTCTGATGATGTAAAATGGTTGCACTCGGTGAGCTACTAGCGCTACCTGTTGCTATTTTTACCACAACTGAAAATAAAATATTAATATGATGACCACAGCTACTGTAAGAGTTACAGGTGGTGATGGATATAAGTATAGGTTTAAACCAAATGCTGTACCATGGATCCCCCTCACAAGGAGTCTAAACACCTCTGATATGGAGTAAGATCCGTGTTTTCATCCTAACAGATGGCATCTAGCGTCTCTCGTCTCAGGCGTTTGCTATACTAAAACACTCGAAGGCATCAGGACTAAAGTGGAGAGAGAACGAAGCGGGTATTAAGGTAGTTTTATTCGTCCACAGGCATCTCTTCTTATCGCTAGGAAAGTCTTGCATTGCTTCTCTCGTTGCCCTTCGACTAAAAACTACAACCAAAAGCCACACAATGTGGTATCGGTCGTATCAGTGTTGTATTTTCTGAGTTGTGTATCGGTAAAAAGCCAAAGGCTATAGAAATAAGCGCCAGTATCTCACCGAGTGACGTCATCGACGCAGAATACACTGTGCACATAAATAATGGCGCCCCTATAGGGCTGTGCGATTAATCGAAATCGAAATAAAATCGCGATTTGAGATTGCGCGATTTCTAAATCGCTTTATAGCTCGATTTTTTTCTGCGCCCCCAGCCCCAACCTCCTGCAGTATGCTATCTGAACCAATCAGAATGCAGCAGAACTGAACAGACCGGGCGTACAGACATGTATGCTAAAGAAACAGGGAAGATGAGTTCAGAACAGGATAAGGACTTGGTGGCCAAAAAAATGCATGTTGCATGCAGAGCACACAGCGGGGAGTAGCGATCGTGTTTCCTTCAGAGCTGAGAGCGTCTTCGCTCATACCTTAGCGCCACTTGCTAAACGCAAAATGCCCCTTTGGTAATTTGTTAATTCCAGAATCTGTGGAATAGGCTAAGCAACGTTTGTCTAAGCTAATGTTTCTAAAAGCAAATTCTAAAATCCTGTGAAGCTTTACACGTTTTAATGGACAGCATTTCCCCGCAGTTTTGGTCTATTTTTAATTTTAGAAAGTGTTTATTTTATTTACGCCACGAAAAAATTATTTGTCAAGTGCATTTCATCTTGTGTGTGCTTTCATGGGCCTGATAAGTATTTTGTGAAATTCTATATCTGCTTTTCATCTTGTGTGCGTGTTTTGAATGTGAAGCGTTGTTTTATTGGAAACGTATACTTTTTCAGTTATTTAATTTTTTACGCAAATGTTCCAAGTGGCTTCAAAACAAGACACATTTTTAAATTAAGATTTTAAAGGTTATACATTTAAATTAGGGATGTTCATTTCGGTTATTTTTCCTAACCGTTAACCGACAAATATTATTGAACTGAATTAAATTAAAAAGAATAAGTGTCTGTGACCCGTTAAAAATACTAGCATCTGTTTTTCGGGTATTGATTTCACATGTGCAAAAAGCAGCAAACAACAGAACGAGGATTCACCTGATCATATCATATCACATCACGCACCTGCAGCACTTCTGCAAGCGGAGAAAAACTTAATTCACCTAGATGCTGGGTTGAGCCTTTTGGGTCATTTTTTGGGGTTATTTGTTCAGTGTTTGGGTAGTTTGTGTACATTTTATTTTATTTATAAAATTGTTTCTGTCAATATATTGTTTAAATCTATGCAGAGCAACATTCGCGGTGTGAATCAATAAACGAACGTCGCTCGCGTCGCGTCGGGCTTATTGTGTGATTAAGAGTCTGATGCTTTGCATAAAATAAACTATTATATTTATAAAGATACAGAACACAAATACTTTGGATGTTAAAA
Source organism: Gymnocypris eckloni scoliostomus (assembly GCA_027564155.1). NCBI lineage: Eukaryota > Metazoa > Chordata > Actinopteri > Cypriniformes > Cyprinidae > Gymnocypris > Gymnocypris eckloni. The sequence continues at coordinate 9,642,895 of CM050426.1, forward strand.
CATGTCCTCAGAGCTGTTGACTGTTTGTTGTTGAGCAGGTTATGAAGGCAATCGCAGTTCACGTTTGTCCATGAGTGAAGCGCAGCGGCGGTCTTATCCGTGATCAGTCCCCGAACACGACTCCAACTCGGCGTGAGAGCCAGCGCCGTTACGGTCAAAACAGAACTACAGAGTGGTCCATTTACTCGTGAATTTCAACGGTTTAATGTTTAATCTTTACTTCTAATGTTTGTTAAACGAGATTAAATAGGCAATGTGCTTATAGCTTATAAAAACAAGCAAATGAGAAATAAAGGAAGTTATCACGTCTGGAGTATTTTACAGAAGTTTAGAGGATTTAAGTTAATCTGTAAATATTATTTCATGCATAAAGGAAAAAAAGCGAATATTATAATAGAAACGAATAAAGCCATTAGCTGAGTTAAATCATCCATTAATGATGGGTTAAATAAACAATCAAATTTACTGGGTAAAATTAACCCCAAATGTACTCTTTTACCCAGCCCTAATTGGTTTGTTTTGAACCCAGTGTTTTTTAGAGTATGCAGAGTTTGTTCATTATTGTTTTGCGCGAAATTAAAGCAGACGGCAGAAAGCTGCATTCTATTTTTTTCTTATTTTACAAAAAAGCAAAGATAATTTTTTTATTGTTTATGTACACAAATAAAAGCAGACCTTTTACAATTCCGATTATCTTCATGACCAAGAGGAGTTGCTTCCACTGTTGGAAGAGGAATAAATCCAGTGATTGCTCCAGCGACGCATGCGCTCACATTTAAGCATTCTACCTTCACAATGCAGCCTGTTCATTATCATTATAAAAAACAACCGGTCAAACATATGGACAAACACACTGCTCTGTTTAAATATGTAGTAAAATCTGTGCTGTTTAGCGTTATCACCGTACCGCCGTGAAGTTATGCAAAACATTTTGTTTTATGTGGATATTGTAAGGGTAAATAAATAAAAGGTAAATAATATTTTGACATTTAAATACCGCGAATACGGGAACATTTGATTTTGTGTTGAAGGAGAGACCCAACATTGGTTTCAGTTTTGTTTTAGCCTAAAATAATTAGTTTTGGTTTGTCGTTATAGCTTCTTATTTTTAATTCTTGTTATTTTCTAGCCTACTGTTAATTGTAAGGATTTGTTGTGGAGTGAGGGAACTAAAATTGCCTAGCTATGTTTACAGTGTTTATTATAATGTTTGTAATTCGCGTTGGCCTTTTCTGAATGAAATAATAAAATGCGACTTATAGGCTACTTTATTTTTCTCTCTCTCGCTCTCTCTAAAAAACGTGTTTTTATATGTAGCTTATTTTAACCATGCAGCAAACCTTTTAAAATATTTTGATAAATTACTAAAAATAAATAAATAAGTGAATTTAAACCGTTTAACTGATTGTATGGGTCAAAATTATTATCGGTTGGTTAAAGGTTAATTAACATCCCTAATTTAAATGAACAATTTCACTCTGAAACATAACCATTTCTTATCGGACTACTGCTTTAATTGAGACATTTATTCAATAATGTCACTATAAACAGGAAAAAATAAATAGGCCTAACGTTACTGGAGACATTTAATGTGAGCGCGTGATTTGAGCGGGATTCGGTTTACCGGTGAGCGTGAGCGGAACATTAGCGGAGCGTTTGCTTTGACCGTGAACTACTGAGCGGAGCGCACACATACAAAGCGGAATATTGAACCGCTCCGCTTCGCTCACATGCTCTGGTTGCATCTTGTTTTGTTGGATTTGATTACTCACATATACATATAATATACATATATATATATATATATATATATGTATTTTGCCATTTGTCTGTTCTATAGACATGTTGCAACTTTTGGGAAAGGTCTAATTGGTTTCCTTTGGAAATATGTTTCAAATTCACACAGAATGCATTTATAACTGTAAAGGTCAAGGTTTCTTTATTTGTCACATGATAAATTATACAGGGTATAATCAAAAGTGAAATGTAGATCAAATCAGGTCCGCTCAGTGGACAGTGCAAAGAATAAAAATTATATAAAAGTAACACCACACAGGAGCATATATATATATATATATATATATATATATATATATATATATATATAGGTAAAAAAAGAAATAGAGTAAAATGTGTAATAGAATAAAGAAAAGTGCAAAACAAGATGTGCAAGACAAGTAAGATGTGCAAAACAAGTAAGATGTGCAAAACAAGATGTGTAAGATAAAGCATGTCTGTTTGTGTCAAAATCGTGATTAAAATCGAAATCGAAAAAAAAATCTAAAAATCGTGATATATATTTTTTGTCCATATCGCACAGCCCTACGCCCCTATAGTCCAAAAGCTGTAGATTTTTTTAAATAACGTACATTTTAATGGGTTTTCTTCTACATATTTAAATAGGAGACATAATTTATGTTATATTAAGCTTAATACCCGGGGATCCCTTTAAGATGTTTTGAACTGATATAGTCCATAATCCATAATAATAACGCTTCCTGCAGTGAAAGGTGTTCAGGTCTGAATCAGGAGATAAATCTGCAAAGATCAAGCAGCGTTTACGAGACAAAACCGCTTTAAACTAATGTGAGAGATGACAGCAGATGCAATTTATCACTGGAGGAAGCGTAATTATGGATTATAGACTCATATTTCTAGTTAAAAACATCTTTGTTTCAGCTTTTGTCTTCTCCTGTTGAGTATTGTGATGTTTTTAGTAGACTCTCATTCTAACGGCACCCATTCACTGCAGAACATCCATTTTCTATTCCATTAACATGTTTATGTGGAACATAAACCAGATGAATAAATGTAAAACATAGCCTTCATTTTGATGAAAATAGTGTTTGGGAGAAATATCAGACAAGGTCATAATACTGAAGCAGCTTTATTAAAGGTAATAAACGATCTGAGAGTAAATACAGACAATGCTTCACTTTTAATCATCTTAGACACGACTGATCAGTGTATTCTGATTAACAGATTGGGACATGTATAGGTCTCTGGTAATGCTTTAAATTGATATGAGAGGAATATTACAGGAATTAACTTTTAGGTGAATATAGGCGATTGCACATCAAATAACTATGACGTATTATATGGTGTCCCACAAGGATCAATACTAGGCCCAGTTTTATTTTGATTATATATGCTTACTCCAAGCAGCATCATTCAGAGAGGTTGTCAAATGGTCTAGTATTGTAAAATGGAAGAATGCACATTTTCTAAAACTGAATTTCTAACAGCGAGTAAGAAACATGAGCGGGAGATGATAGAAGCTGGTATGAGTTCCTTAGCATCACAACCTAAGAAAGAGGTAAAAACCTGGCTGTCATTTTAGATTGTGATTTGAGTTAAGTCAACATTAATCAAGTTACAAAAATAGTTTCTATCACCTGAGACACACTTCTTTTAATGATGCTAGGAAACTAATCCATGCATATCTACTCTCGACTTGATTACTGTAATGCTAGTTAAGTTACACTTGATAATAAACGCAGCAGCCAGAGTATTAATGCATTTAAAGAAGCGAGAACATATGACACTGTGTTTAATCGAATTACATTGTTACCAGTTCCTCAAAGGATTGATTTTAAGAATGTTTTATTAGTCTATAAAACACTGGCTAACCATCTTACATTTCTGATATATTCCTAACACAATGTTACGATCCTCTAGCGCTGGCCTTTACGCACACTACACAGTAAATATTAAGCGATCTGTTAGCTATTATGCTCCAAAAATCTGGAAAAGTCAACCAAAAGAGTATTAATTTTATTATAGGTGGGTTGAGACATATCTTTTAAAAGTTGCGTATGAGTATAATATAGAGTGTGACGCGTGTATAATGTTGCATTGTTTTATTTTATATTTCTTTTTTTTCTATATTAGTTTACTTTGATATATTATTTCATATTGATATTGTATTTTAAGATTTATTTTTTGTTTGTGACGCATTTCGAGTTGAAAACTATGCATGAAGAGTTCTACATAAATATATTATGTTATGTTCATTAATAGTCCATGATACGTATGAATTAATCTAACCTAAAGTTTTACATCATTCACAAAGCTTCATGAGCAGTTCATGTAAAAAACAATGATAGTAGTCGTTGTGTATGTTGCCCTGAATGCGTTTCTTGTCATGGCTGAAGTTTCTGTGAAGCACTGAGAGAAGTGTGTGGTGTGGTTCAGTGCTCACCTGTCCACTTGGACACTCGTAAACCGCGTTCATCTTCACATATGTCTTGAAGGTCTCCAAGAAGAGCTCGCTCATGGTCAGATGGATGACCACATTGGCAGTGTTTCTGATGGGCGCGTGTAGTCTCTCCTGCAGCTCCAGGTACTCGGTGGACTTCAGCCTGCACGAGAAGCACAGTAACACTGGTTAATTACTGAGATCGTTACAGCAGGCCAGTGCGTCTCCAGTGTGTGACGGGTAATCAAATTATTTTTTAAAGTAATGCATTACTTTTTAATAAGGAAATATTGTAGTTACTTTGTGAAATAATGAACCCCAACACTGGTAACATTACCTTCCGTAAAAAGTAACTAAGTAACATAATTAGTTACTTTTTAGGGAATAACGCAATATTATAATGCACTACTTTCCATAAAAATTAACTAAGTAACATAATTAGCTACTTTTTTGGGAGTAACGCAATATTGTAATTCACTAATTTCCGTAAAAAGTAACTAAGTAACATAATTAGTTACTTTTTAAGGAGCAACACAATATTGTAACGCACTACATTCCGTAAAAAGTAACTAAGTAACGCAAAATTGTAATGCACTACTTTCCGTAAAAAGTAACTAAGTAACATAATTAGTTACTTTTTTAGGGAGTAACGCAATATTGTAACGCAATACTTTCCGTAAAAAGTAACTAAGTAACATAATTAGTTACTTTTTTAGGGAGTAACGAAATATTGTAACTCACTAATTTCCGTAAAAAGTAACTAAGTAACATTAGTTATTTCTTAAGGAGCAACACAATATTGTAACGCATTGCTTTCCATAAAAAGTAACTAAGTAACGTAATTAGTTACTTTTTAAGGAGCAACACAATATTGTAATGCACTACTCTCTGTAAATAGTAACTAAGTAACATAATTAGTTACTTTTTAGGAGTAACGCGATATTGTAACGCATTACTTTCCATAAAAAGTAACTAAGTAACGTAATTAGTTACTGTTTAAGGAGCAACACAATATTGTAATGCACTACTTTCCGTAAAAAGTAACATAATTAGTAGGGATGTCCCGATCAGGTTTTTTTGCCCTCGAGTCCGAGTCCGAGTCATTTGATTTTGAGTATCTACCGATACAGAGTCCCGATCCGATACTTCTATAATACATACAAAAAGAATAAAGAAGAGCGAAGAAACAGATCCTCATCCAGATGTTCCTTATTTTTTATTTAATTCACCTTATTTTAACATTCAACAACTCTGTTAACAAACAGAGCACTTATGTGAGGTAGCTTGAACAATCAAGTAATAAATAACATAAATTCTTCACTTTTGGACTTTAGTGCAACAGTAAATGTAAAAAAAGTCTAATATAAAAACAAATAGCACCTCAACTTAAAATACCCGGCAGGCATGTAAACAAATAAAAAAAATAAAAGTGCCACAGTGTTTGCAAAGCCAGTAATGTGCTTTTAGGAACTGCACTCCTAACTCTTACTCTCACAGTAGTAAGTTTCACAGAAGGAAATGTATGGGTTGCCTGGGTAAACTCGCTGTATTGTGTCGGGTGTTTGTTTTTGAGGTGCCGTATCAGGTTTGTTGTGTTAAATGTAGCCTTTTCCTTTCCACCTCTTGCAATCCCAAGTTTACATATCTCACAGTTTGCTATGGCAATGTTGTTGTCATCAACTTTATAATACCTCCAGACCGCAGACATACTCGCGTTTTCCGCTTCAAGCTGCTTCCGTGTTCTACTTTGCAGGTGTTGTGCCGAATATTCTGGCTGGGGTGCAGATTTCGGCACCACACCGGCATTTAACCAATAGCGTCTCTGCAACAAAGTGATGTCATGCCGCACGCGTTGCTGTTTCTGTGTGGAGTCAAGAGGTCTAACTCTGTGCCACCGCATAAATAATGAGAATATATATCCGAGTCCTGATCGGGAGGTAACGTCCGATTCCGATCGAGTCTGAAACCACGTGATCGGGCCCGATTTCCGATCACGTGATCGGATCTGGACATCCCTAATAATTAGTTACTTTTTAGGGAAAAATGCGAAATTGTTACGCACTACTTTCCGTAAAAAGTAACTAAGTAACATAATTAGTTACTTTTTAAGGAGCAACACAATATTGTAATGCACTACTTTCCGTAAAAAGTAACTAAGTAACATAATTAGTTACTTTTTTATGGAGTAACGCAATATTTTATGTAATAAATAACCAATTAACATAATTAGTTGTTTTTTTAGGGAGTAACGCAATATTGCAACGCATTACTTTCCATAAAAAGTAACTAAGTAACATAATTAGTTACTTTTTTATGGAGTAACGCAATATTGTAACTCACTACTTTCCGTAAAAAGTAACTAAGTAACATAATTAGTTACTTTTTAAGGAGCAACACAATATTGTAACGCATTACTTTCCATAAAAAGTAACTAAGTAACGTAATTAGTTACTTTTTAGGGAGTAACACGATATTGTAACGCATTACTTTCCATAAAAAGTAACAAAGTAACATAATTAGTTACTTTTTAGGGAAAAATGCGCAATTGTTACGCACTACTTTCCGTAAAAAGTAACTAAGTAACATAATTAGTTACTTTTTAAGGAGCAACGCAATATTGTAACTCACTACTTTCCGTAAAAAGTAACTAAGTAACATAATTAGTTACTTTTTAAGGAGCAACACAATATTGTAACGCATTATTTCCATAAAAAGTAACTAATATAATTAGTTACTTTTAGAGTAACGCTGACTTTTCGTAATAAGTAACTAAAATATAATTAGTTACTTTTAGGAGTAAAACAATATTGTAACGACATTTCCATAAAAGTAACATAATTAGTTACTTTTTAGGGAGTAACACAATGTAACGCATTACTTTCCATAAAAAGTAACTAAGTAACATAATTAGTTACTTTTTTAGGGAGTAACGCGATATTGTAACGCATTACTTTCCGTAAGAAGTAACTGAGTAACATAATTAGTTACTTTTTAAGGAGCAACACAATATTGTAACGCACTACTTCTGGAGACGGCACCTAATGTGGAAGGGCTGGACTCTGGCGTTGAGGCTGGCCACGCTGATGGTGAGGAGCTGCACCGGCGCGTTGAGCTCGGGCGACAGGCTGTGCTGTCGGGAGTCCGTGACAGTCAGGTGACAGTCCTGATGCAGGGCCACGCAGCAGCAGTACGCTGACCTTCATCACCCAGGTGTCGGTGACGATCACCCTGGCGCCGGGCAGCCCGAGGAGAACTTATCGGCGGGCGAACGGTGTTGATGGAGGAGGCCACGGCTCTCCAGCTGGACTGCGGCTGAGCGTGAGTGCGCGGCGCCCTGCAGATGGGTGATTCTCCCAGCCGCGTCTGGACCAGTACAGTGCCAGAACACAGCTCACCAGCAGCACGGCTAGAGAGACGCTGAAGTACAGCTGCCAGCACACAGTCGTCTGATGCACGTACAGCAGATTCTGCTCCGGAGACACCAAACACATTCCTACGTAGTATCCTGAAACACAGACAACACAGTGAACACTGAAACATGAGAAACACTGTGTTCATCTGAGCCCATGCGTATTCACGCACGCACACACACACACACACACACACACACACACTCTCTCTCTCACATCACAGTTAGGGACATCGTGATTCACGCATCGAGATTATTACAATCTCTCTTGAACTGATTCTGAGCTTACTTTATGGGATTAGTACAATTTGTATTGTTTTAAAGATTCTTCTGCTCACCAAGACTGCATTTATTTGATCAAAAATACAGAAAAAAACAGTAATATCCTGAAATATTACGTTTTTTTTTGTTTTCTTTTTATATACGTTAAACTGTAAGTTATTTCTGTGATGCAGCGCTGTATTTTCAGCATCATTACTCCAGTCTTCAGAGTCACATGATCTTTCAATTACATGATTCATTATGTTGATTTATTATCAATGTTGAAATGTAACAAAATATTTATATTTAAAATACTTTTTTTTTTTTTTTTTTGTTCGTCAAAAAATTATGAAAAAAGTAACAGGTTCTAAAAAAAATAAAAATAAGCAGCACAACAGTTTCCAACGTTGATAATAAATCAGCATATTATTATGATTTCTGAAGATCACGTGACTCTGAAATATGGAGTAATAACAGCTCTGATCACAGAAAAAGTATATTAACATAAAACATATTATTTTAAATTGTAATATTTCACAATACAAGTTTTTCAGTATTTTGGATCAAATCAATACAGCCTTGAAGATACGTTAAATATAAAGTAATGTATACAGCAGATTTATGATATAAAATGTATTTGTCTTTAGTAATTGTGCTGATAATTTAACACAAATAGCTAATTAAATAATTAATTAGTTAAAATAACAACACGCGTCTTTTAAAATCCCCACGGTGCATGTTTAAGACTGTGTAGAGACACTAATTCAGTATATTATTAAGAGATAATAATTCAGTGTAGTATTATTTGTAACACTATAAGCGGCGCTGCATATAGAATGTTCAGTGTGTGAGATCAAAGCGCCGCGAGAGACAACACTGAACGTTCTATGCAGCGCCGCTTATAGTGGAACTAGGGGGTCCTCGTATGCGGTGGCGCAGCGGTACCGAGCGGTAGGCAGCAGTGCAGCAGCAGCGTCAGGGTGCTCCTTCTGATGTGGTGCTGGATGAAGCGCAGGTCTTCACTGCCCAGCCACTCCGAGAACAGGTGCTGCACCGTAAGCCCCGCGGAGCGCACCTCGCTGGGGGTCAGCACGAAGCATAGCGAGCACGCCGCGTACGCCAGAGTGAAGCAGGCCTCTGGGTCCATCACGACAGAACCGCTTCCGCCCAGCACTGAGACACCGCAGCGGACGTGGCACTGCTGCTTTCAAAATAAAAGCCTCGGCGCGAGACACAATAACGCAACATGCTACTGTAGTTAAACTGTGTTTATACAAATTATATTCAGTACATGGTTTCTACACTTTCACTATAATAATACCGTGGTTAATTTTATTGCACGTATCTATTATATTGGTTTTGGTCTAATTTGTTTATTTTAATAAGTCACTGGGTCACAAGAATAATACTGCTAAACAATTACAATGTTTTATTTATAACACTGTAATATTAAAAATGCCAGCTGCTTTCGTTGAACACAAATGAATGACGTAAAAGTAAAAATACGGATGAAAGACAAAATTAATGTGTTTTTCCATAACAACTTTATTATGAGAAGCAAGTGCAAGGCTGCATACGTTTTATTATGCTATAAAATACAACAGTTATGAGCATTTTCTCTCGTTGTATTATTATTATTAATGCTTGGATAACATACACAGTTGAAGACAAAAGTTTACAGAATCAGCAAAATGTTAATTATTTGACCAAAATAAGAGGGATCATATGAAATACATGCTATTGTTTATTTAGCACTGACCTGAATACGATATTTACATGTAGTTCACAAGATAAAATAATAGTTGGATTTATAAAAATGACCCTTGTGTTGTTAATACAGTGTTGTTGTCTGAATGATCCAAAGCTGTGTGTAAGAGCCGGGGCATGAAAACTTTTGAATTTGAAGATCAGAGTAAATTTTACTTAATAAGTCTTCTGGAAAACATGTAACTAGCTTCTGAAGAGCAGTACTAAAAATAAATATGATATTTGGGAAAACAAGAAAAATATACACATATCCATTCTGTTCAAAAGTGTTCACGCCCGGCTCTTAATGCATAGTTTTTCCTTCTGCAGCATCAGTGAGCGATTAATCTTCTGTAATATCTGCATATGAGTCCCTCAGTGTGAAAATATGCATCTCAATATCATACAGTCATCATTGGAAAGGGTTCAAATACACAAAAATGCTGTAAAACCACAGTATTAGTGTGATTCACAGCAGACAGTTTAAATGTTCAGGACACTGAACTAATCACTAAACTAATAAACACAGCTGTGCTTCATTCAGATAACAACACAAGGGGGTGAAAACTTCTGAACCGGGTAGTTTTTATAAATCCAGCTATTATTTTCTCTTGTGGACTATATGTAAATATATTATTCAGGTCAGTGCTAAATAAACAATAGCATGTATTTCATATAATCCCTCTTATTTTGGTCAAATAATCAACATTTTGCTGATTCTGAGGGGTGTGTTAACTTTTGTCTTCAACTTTACATAACAAAATTACCACGGGTATAAACAGAAACATATATAAAAATAATATTAACTATACAATATATATTTATATATTACAGAATTGCCAAATGTTGCCATACATTAAACTTTAATTGAATTATATATATATATATATATATATATATATATATATATAACTTGAATGTGCCAAATAAATACACTTGTCAGCTTTTTTTGTATGTACTCTCCTTAATTATCTAATTGCTTAAATACCACTGAAAGTCTGATTGCTGAATTTTTAACATCTATGAATATTATATTTAATAAGTATAATTAAGAGATCGATCATATAAGCCTCATTTTAATATGTATGCATTTAGCAGACACTTTTATTCAAAGGGACTTACATTCAGGCTATACATATTTTTGTTCCCTGGGAACCTTTGCTCTGCTAACGCAATGCTCTACCACTGAGCCACAGGAACACTGTGTTCACACTGTGTTTTACAACTTCTTATTATAGTTCAAAAAGCCAAATATCACTAGCACTTTGTATATTGATAATGGCAGAAAATTTGAGGTCATATTTCACCTGTTTTTGTGTGTCGGTCGGATTATAGATGCGTCACGTGAGCGCTGCAATCCGATTGTTATCAGAGGGGCGTTGATTGACAGCCTCGCTGACCTATAACACTGCGACCCCATAGTGTACGACTAATCAGAGCGGGGCTCTCGGCCGCCGGGGGGCGGGGCACAGCCCTGTGATTGGCTGAAGCGCGCAGCATTCCGTTCCGTCCATTCCTGGAATCCGATTAAAGCGAATGGCGTTAGTCTGAATCCGGTTTGATTTCTATCGGAACATTGCCGTAACGTTACACCTGCGGGATCCCCGACAGACATGTCACGCAGAAGAAGCACGCACTTCTGGAGCGAGGAGGAGACGGATTTGCTCCTGCAGACTCTGAAGCAGATGAACATCGACCGCTACACCGACGGAAGGAAGCACCGCAACAGCCTGATCTTCCGGAAGGTGTGCGCGAGGCACCGGGAGGCCGGTTTCGCGCGCTCCTGCGACCAGGTCAAGCACCGCTGGAAGACGCTCAAGTCCATCTACTACAAAGCCAAGAAGCAGAGCTCCAGCTCCAGCTTCAGACACTTCGACACGATGGAGGAGATCTTCGGATACAGGCCTCTGGTGCTCCTCACGACCCCCAGCAGCGAGCAGAACCACGGAGAAGATGAAGAGGAAGATGATGGAGATGACGGTGAGTGGAGCATGTGGATCAAAACCGTTCTTCAAAGCGGTCCTAAAACCTAAAGCGTTCACTTTGAGGAACTTTGTTGATGCGCTTCGAATGTTGACCACGTTACCATGGTTACGCGTAACGGAATTACCTCATTTAAATGTAACCGTTACTGAGGAAAAATCCGTTACGTTTAAAAATGTCAGTTACATTTGAATATTTTCATATTCATACAGATTTGTATTGCTTTCTATCCAAAATATATTTAAAATATGAGTTTTATAAAAAAAAAAGACAGGATAAATGCTTATTACATAACGGTTTTATTTCCTATTTGCGTTGCTTTTTAAAGACGAACACCCCCCATGTAGTTAGTGTAAAGTGGACTATCGAACCCTAAAATCTGATTTCACAGTGGCCGTGTTTTAAAATGATATATTTTTAATAATCATAATTCAAGTGAAGAAGAACGTATGTTGGAAACATAGAAAAGTAATTACATTTTAATCAGTTACGCTACTTTAATAACGTTATTGAACTACTTTTTCCATTTTATATAGGATAACTTGTTTCCAAGACTGGATATTATAATTGCCATATAAGTCGTACGATAAATAAATTAAATAAACATGCATATAGAACCGATTTAAATAAAATAAAATAGATAATGCAGTGTGGCACAGATGAAGCAGTGTGTTAGAAGCCTATCCTTCTCATGTGTTGGTCTGATGCAGGTAATGGGGGCGATGATGTGGAAGAAGGAGTTGGGGAAATCCAGTCGGTGAAGACAGAGAACGAGACCCTGGTCCTCACACAAGCATCACAAGAGACCTCCGGCTCCGACTCCGGCCAGCCAGGTCCGACAGATGCTCCACATCAGCCCTCAGATTATATAACATCATGTGTTTCCGCGTCAGGTTTGGAGTCAGAATGAGCGGCTGATACAAACAGTCCATCAGTTAACAATCCATAATCCATAATAACTCTTCCTCCAGTGAAAGAGTGCATCGTCTCTCATCAAAATCCAGCCACATTTTCATTATGTGATATATGCCGTTGTCTCTCCTGATTCAGACCAGGATATTTTTCTTTGGTGCAAGAGTTATGAATTATGGAATTTGGCTAAAAATGATCCAAAATCGATATTTGAGCAAGTAGATAACCAGGCAGTGTTTAAAACCATGTCTTATGTCAGTTATCGTCTGTAAACATAACGAAGTTTCCCCGGATCCTGCACATCGTTAGCCTTTTCTCAGTAATTAAAGTTATATTATATCCATGATTAAATGTGCATCTGATTATCATTAGAGAACTAGTTCGGAGGAATAATAATTAACGTTTTGGGTTAAAATAATGTCTTTATATGAAATTCAAATGGTAAAGCTTACGGACTGCAGCTTGAAAAGCATCTTAATGGATTAGTTTCATCTTTTGTCTTCTCCTGATGTTATCTGATGGAATGTGGATTATTGTGATGTTTTTATCAGACTGTCGTTCTGACGGCACCCATTCAATGCAGAGCATCCATTGCTGAGACAAACCTGATGAAGAAACACACTCATCACTCAGTGAACTAATCTTTTAACCCCTTAACTGTCACCCCCCTTTTTGAAAAACTTGAAAGTGCACTATTTAAAGTTAAATTGTTATAATTCATGAATGCTTTTGAATACAGACCTAAGGTTGGTCTCTTTTTAAAGAAGACAATCATCAGATTATTGCAGAAGTGAAATCATTTCAAAAAATGAAAGTAAAAAAAAGTTATACAAGTTTAAATTTACTGTAAATAAAATGTAATGTACAATTATTATTGTATATTATATAAAATATTTTACAAAATGTTTTAATCCAAATTTGGCATAAAATTAGAGCCATATGTCTAAATAAGTTGTGTTTCAAATTTGAAGTTGATATATAAAAAATTGAGGTTACTATGCAATTTTGTTTAGGCGTTATACCACAAACAGCCACCGGGTGCCATTCAAACCCCATTGATTTTTTTTATGCACTTTTCTGTCACAAATGTATCAATTTCTCTCCCACTATTATTCTTATCACAAAATGACCACCGAATATGGAATCTTGAGACTCAGACCTTTCCAATGATATGTATTTTGTCAAGATTATAAAAAGTTGTGATTCTATAAGACCGTACATGACACCTCCCACTAGGGCTGAGCGATATGGCTGAAAACTGTATCACGATATCAGTGTTTCATATCGGTCGATATCGATAATTATTGATATTTTTTATGACCCATTTAAAATAAGGACCAGGAGAAAAATATATTACATTTAAACATTTTTATTTTAAACTTAACCTTCCTCCGATCATAATCCCATCAGTTATTAAGACAGAAATGTCAACAACCATGGAAAACTCAAATAATTAAATTATAAACATAAGTCTAAAGTCACAATGAACGCTTAATGATCTAAGCGGAGCGTAAGCATGTCTTTGGCTATATGATATGCCACTGCCTCCGTTATATCTTTGTACCGTTTAGATTCTTTGTCATAAGGCACTGATGCAGTACCTCTCCATGGCGTGTGCGGTGTTGCAGCTACAGATGTTGTTGGTTGAATACGGCTGTGCTCCAAAGGGTGAGCGCGGCTAAGGTGGTACATCAAGTTCGTGGTATTAACGTTACCAGTCTTGGCGGGGACGACGGTCTTGCATAATTTGCAGACGACATTGATCTGACTACGTTCAGACTTATAATATCCAAAAAACTGCCATACTGGCGAGCTGACTTTTCCTCTTTTATTTACAATTTCCTCACTCGCTGCGGCACTCATTTTCTGCTTATGAAAAGGAATCCAGCAGACCAGCACGAGACAACGATATGGCGCAACCAAACATGATACTGTTACATGATTGGCTGTTAGCGTGTCACTCCCTACGTTGCTAGGTTACCAGAGGGCGAGTGCCTTTGTTAATGCAACCAAACTTGCTTCGCAACCTCTGTTTTCTTCCGACGAAGAATAAAAAATATTGAACGTTTTATCGAACACATTTTTTATTGATTTCGATCACGTGTCTATCGCGATACATATCGTTATCGTTTTATCGCCCAGCCCTACCTCCCACTAAAGGGGAGGAGACCGCTAAAAGATTTTAAAGTACCATTTCTATGGTAACGCAATGTCCGATTTCAAAACGGTTTTCACAGGATGAGTTTTGAGATTATAAGCTTTCAAATGACATGTAATATATGATGATTACTAAAACATGTGATAGGAAAAAAAGGAAACGAATAGAATTTTTGTGTCAAAGATCAGAGCTCCTGTTATGGTGTATATGTTTTGAGGTGCGCTCTTGTCATAAATTAATCTATTACTGCTCCTACATAATTTTTTACAACAAACAGTGGTACAATATCTATTTAGGAGTCTTGGACCTTTCCAACGAAATATAGTTTGTCATGATTAGATTAAGATTTAATGGTAATATATTGAAGTAAAGTTAGGCGTCCCGTATACGGGACGATGACAGTTAAGGAGTTTAAGAGTTAAGTTTTACCGTTTTTAAATCCATTCAGTCGATCTCCGGGTCTAGCGTTAGCACTTTTAGCTTAGCATAGATCATTGAATCGGATCAGACCGATAGCATCTCGCTCAAAAATGACCAACAAGTTTAAAAACACTGACTGATAACTATATCATAAGACCGCCGTGTTTTCAGTGTTTGTTTGTTGCCGTGTTTTCAGTGTTTGATTGCCGTCGTGTTCTCAGTGTTTGTTTGCAGCCGTGTTTTCAGTGTTTGATTGCTGCTGTGTTTTCAGTGTTTGTTTGGTGCCATGTTTTCAGTGTTTGTTTGCAGCCGTGTTTTCAGTGTTTGATTGCCACCGTGTTTTCAGTGTTTGTTTGTCGCCGTGTTCTCAGTGTTTGTTTACCGTCGTGTTCTCAGAGTTTGTTTGCAGCCGTGTTTTCAGTGTTTGATTGCCGCCGTGTTTTCAGTGTTTGTGCCGCCGCCATGTTTTCAGTGTTTGTTTGCAGCCGTGTTTTCAGTGTTTGTTTGCAGCCGTGTTTTCAGTGTTTGTTTGCCACCGTGTTTTTAGTGTTTGTTTGCCGTCGTGTTCTCCGTGTGTGTTTGTCGTCGTGTTTTCAGTGTTTGTTTGTCACCGTGTTCTCAGTGTTTTTTCACCGTCGTCATGTTCTCAGTGTTTGTTTGTCGCCTTGCCGTCGTTGTGTTCTCAGTGTTTGTTTGTTGCCGTGTTCTCAGTGTTTGTTTGTTGCCGTGTTCTCAGAGTTTGTTTGCCGATGTGTTTTCAGTGTTTGTTTGCAGCCGTGTTTTCAGTGTTTGTTTGCAGCCATGTTTTCAGTGTTTGTTTGCAGCCGTGTTTTCAGTGTTTGTTTGCCGTCGTGTTTTCATTGTTTGTTTGCAGCCGTGTTTTCAGTGATTGTTTGCCGTCGTGTTCTCAGTGTTTGTTTGCCGTCGTGTTCTCACAGTGTGTTTGCTGTTTGTTTGCTTGGTGCTGTGTTCTCAGTGTTTGTTTGGTGCTGTGTTCTCAGTGTTTGTTTGGTGCTGTGTTTTCAGTGTTTGTTTGGTGCTGTGTTCTCTCTCTTTGGTGCCGTGTTCTCAGTGTTTATTTGCTGCTGTGTTCTCAGGCGTGCTGGAGCACAGACGCTCGTGCTGTGCTGCTCTTCACAGTCAGTATCAGGGCTTTCTGGAGAGATTGCAGCAGACACAGAACGCCTGGCTGGAACAGCAGCTGGAGCAAAGTCATGTTCGAGAGGAGCGTCTGGTGGCCCGAGTGCTGGCCGAACACACCCGATCCATGGAGGCTTTGGTCAACCAGCTGTTCGCAGGCTTGAGGAGTCTCCTGCCCCCGTCCTATCCCAATCCCCAGACGTCAGCCCTGCAGAGCAGCAATCATGAATCCTGAATCACGCAGCAGACTCAAAGACCTCGACGCCTCACTGCACTCTTCATCCTGAGGCTTTCTCAGAGTTATCATTCAGCAGCCTTGGACTGGTTTTTAAAGGTAGTAATAACTAGGGATGGGCTAAAGTATCTGTAAAGTAAAGTACTGAAATATTAAAAACGTCCATTTCCCGCTAAGATTACAGGGTGTTGTGATCATTATCATTGTATATAATACTATACAATATTATAATTTTCTCATTCTGTGATACGAAACCACGTTTGATCACGTAGTTATTTCAAACACTCAACTGATGTTAAGTTAATTTGACGAAATAAATATCTAGTTGGACAACGGGTTTGTAAATGGGCTGCAATGCAAAACGCAGCTATCTATTTAGCGATATATTCCTGTTCCACCATGTCATGTGTTTCAATTATAAAGTGAGTATCATTACATACTTTACTCTTAGTAATTTAATCATTTAGAACTATCGGTATCGACAATACTGGTCTTTAAAAGTATCGGTTTCGACAATACTGGTCTTTAAAAGTATCGTTATCGAAAATACTGGTCTTTTAAAGTATCGGTATCACCAATAATGGTATTTAGAAGTATCGGTATCGACAATACTGGTCTTTAAAAGTATCGGTACCTTTAAGATAAGCGGTATGGCCCATCCCTAGTGCTAGCTTAGCATCACGTGCGTTAGCTTGTGTTTCACCGTCTGTTACTGTTTTCATCGTAGCGCGAGCTCCTGTATGAAGTGTTCATCACATGTTTAGATATGAGTCTGTGTGTAATGTGAGATATTCTCATGAGCCATATCTGTTTTTTTTGTAAATAAACACTAATATTAAATACATTTTGATTGCTGTATATATTAACATGCATATTAGTTTGGGAGAAACTAATTTAGCCCGCCAGAAAGGCTTTTTATATGTTTATTTGATCCAAAATACAATCAAAGCTGTATCCGTTACTCCAGTCACATGGTCCTTCTGAAATCATTCTGATTGGCTGCTCAAAAAAACTATTTTTATTAAATTAGTCAAATTTCAGGATTCTTTGATGAATAGAAAGTTCAGAAAAACAGCATTTATTGACATATATAAATATTTGTAGCATGTCTTTATCATCACTTTTGATCAATTATAACTTAATAAAAGTATTAATTTATATAACCACCCCCCCCCACACCCCAAAGAAAATTTGTGTTTAATGTTCCTAAACTTTTATTGCAGATAAAAGCTGATTTTTCTATTCATCAAAAAACCTGAAAAATGCACTGAGTTGTTATAAATATTGATAATAATCTGATTTTTTTCTTTTCTTGAGAAGCATATTGTTATGATTTCTGAAGACTGGAGTAATGATGCTGAAAATATAGCTTTGATCATTTTAACACATATTCACATAGAAAGCAGTTATTTTTAATAATCAAAATAATTACAAATTTTATATAGGATGAGATATGACACAATTGTCAAATATGTATAATGCACGTTTACATACAAAAATGTTTCTGACCTTCAGCAACTCATTTATGATTACGATCTCATGTGCAATGGATCTTTACTCGCATATGTATATTATTTATTTCCATGAATAATACTAATGCATGGAATACTTGTCTAGTATTTAGAGTATTAATGTGCCTTTAAGGTTCAGTTATTGTCCATCTTTAAAAAGCACGACTGTGTTAAATTCTGACTTAATTACTGCTATTGTTTTAGTTCTTATGCGGTATTCATCTCCACTAGATGTCACTAGAGCGTTGTGTGGTATCTGAATAGAGTTTGGCCCAAAAATAGCTCAAAGGAAATAATAATAGCACAGCTTTTCATATACATGAGTGTTTTAACATCTACTTCAGTGTCTCTAAAAAAAATTATGCATATATGATGTTAATTAATGCAAAGAGTGTTGTTACAATTGACCATGAAATCTATGTATGTAATGTATCTGTAAATATATTTTATTAATTTGTTTGACTTCATCTCTCCAGCACGAGCGTGGAAGTCTCCGGCAGGTTTAGGTGTTAAAGGCCAGAGTGATATGTTTGAGTGGAATGTGTGCGAGCACAACAGCAGCTGTGAGTGTTTACTGTGGGCTCGTGTGGAGCGCTGGCGTCAGCAGGGACAGAGGAATCTCGTGTGTGTGTGTGTGTGTGTGTGTGTGGAGCGCTGGCGTCAGGCTGAGGAATCTCATATCAGAGAAACAGCGGCAAGTCGCTGGATTACAGGATCTCTGCCCGGGAACAGATGCCACACCATCCATGTGTGTGTGTGTGTCTCTGTCTCTGTGTGTGTGTCTTTGTGAGTGTGAGAGAGAGAGAGAGTGTGTGTGTGTGTGTGTGAGTGTGTGTGTGTGTGTGTGTTGTGTGTGGTGTGTGCTTGTGTGGAGAGTGTGAGAGTGTGTGTGTGTGTGTGAGAGAGTGTGTGTGTGTGAGAGTGTGTGCTGGAGAGAGTGTGCTGTGTGAGTGTGTGCCAGAGGGTGGAGTGTGTGTGAGAGAGTGTGCTTGTGTGAGTGTGCTTGTGAGAGAGTTGTGTGAGAGTGTGCTTGTGTGAGTGTGTGTGTGAGAGTGTGTGTGTGTCTGTGTGAGTGACACAATCTCAAAATTGATATAGTAGCATCTCCCCTTAAACTAAACTGAGTTTAGATGCAACCCTAATTAAACACACCCGATCCAGCTAATCAAGTCATTCAGGCTAATTTGAAAACTACATGGTATGTGTGTTGAGCAGGGCTGCGGCCCTCCAGGACCTGTTTAAAGTGTCCCACTGCCAGATGGTCTACTATGGGAACCAGCCTCCTCTCGGCTTCTGGTGTACTTTGAGTAGTCGATTCAGTGCCCTGAAGCAAATGACCGCAGGGAACAACCGCATTGACCACCCTAATAACCTCCTGGGAGGGTGCCGCATGTCTCCATGCAGACACTGAGAACTGAAGTACCAGAGGTGGTGAAGCTGGCAGAATACCCCCCTGAGGGCACTGAGGAGAACCATCCGTGATGTTCCCCCATTGCATTAGACTGATTTCACACATGCTTCAAGATGTAATCACACAGAGGCATTCCACAGTGTTTCGACACCGCGTGAGTTCCCTTGATAGGAAACTCCTGTTTGACACTGAACACGTTAGAAGCACCTTCTAACGAGTTTGAAAGCATTACCTTGTGGAAAGACATTACTTCAACAACCGGTCATTTTACTGTTCAACACTGGATTTACATTAAAGAGTCCCCCCACAACCTGATCTTACAGCTCTGTAGTAATATACTTTTATATAAGCGCTATACTTTTTCCATCGCAAGGTGTCTTGGACGGATTCAATGCACAAGCACTCACACACACTAGCACATACACACACGCACACACACATACAAGCACACTCTCAAACACAAGCACACTATCACACACACACTCGCACACACACAAGCACACTCTCACACACACACAAGCACACTCTCACACACACACAAAGCAGTCTCTCACATGCACACACAAGCACACTCACACACTTTCTCACACACAAGCACACTCTCTCACACACACACAAGCACACTCACAGACAAGCACACACTCTCACACAAGCACACTCTCACACACAAGCACACACTCACACATAAGCACACTCTCACACACAAGCACACTCACACACAAGCACACTCTCTCTCACACACACAAACAAAACACACTCTCACACACAAGCTCTCACACAAGCACACTCTCTCACACAAGCACACACTCTCACACAAGCACGCACGCTCTCACACACAAGCACACTCTCTCTCACAAGCAAACACAAGCACACTGTCACACACACACAAGCACACTCTCTCACACAAGCACACTCTCTCTCACAAGCAAACACAAGCACACACTCTCTCACACAAGCACACTCTCTCACACAAGCACACTCTCTCTCACAAGCACACTCACACACAGACACACTCTCTCACACACAAGCACACTCTCACACAAGCACACACTCACACACACTAGCACGCACTCTCACACACACAAGCACGCTCTCACACAAGCATACACTCTCTCACACAAGCACACTCTCTCACAAGCACACTCTCTCGCAAGCAAACACAAGCACACTCTCTCTCACACACACACACACACAAACACTCTCTCACA